>JBCNJP010000008.1:57133736-57158736 GCA_039602395.1 Deinandra increscens subsp. villosa | reverse complement strand
GAAAAAATTATTGTCCATCTCTATATTTAGCTCAAAAGATAGAACGTGCTTTATATTTAGCTTAAAAAATACCACCTCATGTTGCCAAATACCCGTCATCATAAGGCGTTTTCTCTTTACGCAATGAATTGAACCATTCCAGGTTTCCCTCCCTATTTTGTTTGATGTTAATTACTTGAAGAATTAAAATTAAAGATGAAAGTCCACACGTGTTTAAGTTAGAAATTTATAGGTAAATAATATATCCAAAACAATGCAAATAATTAGATTAATAATCATATTTCATAAAAAGTTTGTAAGATACTAAACACAGTCATCAACTCTAAACTTTCAAAATTTAAAGGATCCAAAGAAACCATTACAATAGCAATGTCATCTAATTAAGTCCAAATTGGCAATGAGTGGGACCTATACTAAGGGAGCATGAAACTGAAGTGAGAATGTGTTGGTTCAAAACTTGGTTTTATAATTGTTAACTACATACCAAATACATTCCTACATGTACTAAGACACATAAACCTATCCAAAAATATACAAAATAATCGAAAGAAATGACAACACAAAACAAACTGTTATGCACATGAAAAGGCGGAATATAGAAAAGACGAATTAGCCAATACCTTTGACAGTTCTTACCTCTAATTAACCACGAAGAACACCTCCACCTAAAAATAAAACTTCTGTACCACAAAGAACAATAAATCTTTCTAGAAACAACTTAGCAAGGCCCTTGAAAACCTTCAAATCATTAAAAATAAGAACCAATAATCAAGAACACATAACAAAGTTTCACACTTTAAACATGATTTTGCTAAAAAAGTTTCAATTGTTTCAAACCTGTAGTCCAATTCCAACACTGCCCATTAAACTTTCTTTAGATATTCAGCACAACGAACACTAAACACCCTTCAAAAGAAAACAATAAAACCCCTAGACATTTATTCAAACAGTTCATATGCAAAATTTGATACACCTTGAATTAGAATCTACCCTTTAAATAAATAACATCAGGGAGTAAAGAGAAGCAATCAATAGATATGCTATCAAAGATCATGACTCAGATCATGTGAATTTTAGGATCATTATCAACATGAAAAGAAAAGAAAAAAGGCAGATTCAAAATTCTGCAACCAAATACAGTTACACAAAACAACGATTTTCTTCTATTTCTATACGTTGAAAGTGGATTCGAGGTACATAAGTCGGAACAAAAAGAACGATTTCTTCTATACCTTCAAATCGAATTCGAGCAAAAACAAATCGCAGAAGTGAAAATCAAAACCATACCTTGAAGCGGCGTGATCTTCTTGATGCGATTTCTCCGGCATGATTTCTGGATCTAAAAAATCCGGTGTCGAGGAGCAGAGAGCGAATGGAGGAGGGACTGTGAGTGTAGGCGACGATTGAGGTTAGGGTTAAGAAAACCCTTTAATCTTTCAGGTTACGGGTTAGAAGAAATATAAACGGGTCATCGAATGTGGGAGAGAAACGGGTCACCAAATGTCAGAGAGATCCGCGAATTTTTAACCCCCTTTCAATGAATTTGTGTCCACATGTGGATACAATTTACAAAGTAGTGGTGACCAATTGAAGGGTGATACCACATAGGATTGAAACTTTTTCTTTTATTAGAATAAGTAGATTATATATATACAATTGGACAGTTGATGAATAGTTTTAGATGGCATGATTGTAATTCTTTGTAACATTGAGGGTTTTTGTAAAACTGTTCTTTGATATCAGCAGAAAGATAGGGATTTGAGGGACTTGAACACGCAAAAAGCAAGGCGTCACTACCATACCTCTCTCCAGTCCCATCCCCCTTTGCACAGATATGCTCTCTCTCTCTCTCTCTCTCTCTCTCTCTCTCTCTCTCTCTCTCTAGAGCAAATGTCGTTATGGCCACCGGTGATGGTGTAGTCGGTGCCATTGTTAACTTCGGAAAGTAAAAGCATGTTTTGTGTTAAGATAATGAAATATACAAAAAGGTAGGTTAAAACATGTTATTTGGGTGTAAAAAATTACAAAATATATGAAAAAAGATTTGACCTTTGAAGTGAAAAATGTTGCAGAAGAATTACAGTTAAAACATTTGTAGAAGTACGTCAAAAATTAATGAAAAGGGTTGCTCAACAAAACCTTGGGAAGCCATGGAACCTAAAGATAGCAGGCTAAAGAAGACGACTGTCATTAAGCTACTATAAGCCATTGAGACAACTGTGTCGTAAGCCTTTTCGGTTAACTGAGAATAGAATTAATATTTTGATTTTTGTTAATTAGTATGCTTTATAATATTGATACAATTTGTTTTTTATACAAAATAGTGTCGTATCTGTTGTGTGTTCCTGCTTGGTCTCAATTTTCTAACTCTTTCAGAATCTGTTGCAAACACAATTTTTTTACCCATTACAAATCATATACAAATCAAAAGTTACAGTGCTAAAACTAAAAACTATTTACACTCAAAGATTAATAAATAGATTATCTATAAAATCAATTTTGTTGAGGAAGCACAGCCTAAAATGGTCACCAGCAACCAACTTCAATAAAATAAGTCAGTTGCAATACTTGAATCATCATGTATGTACTTTGTAGATATATGAACATCATGTCTATACCATTTAAACATATGCATAATAAATCCATATATGAAACCAACAAAATGACAACCAAAATTATAAAAAAAAAAGTTTAAAAATGTTAAATAATATTAGCCTCAGGAATTCCAAGCAAAACACGACCACAATCCAAAGGCAATAATTGAAAACAGGAGATACGATGACCTTTTGACCCTTTAGAACCTTATAGGTGAGTACAATGCCTAACAGTCCAACATTACCTGTCGTTTTTTTTAATTCTTAACTGACTGCCTACTAATATAAGAACTTCACTTTTACACTGCAGTTGCTGCCAAAATGATTTGTTGCAAACTTCTCAACTAACACCTTCAGAAGCACGCCTTACAGGTGAAAGTAGAGTTTTATGTATAGGTTACATGAATGTAGTTATTGTCTTATCGTATTGTACGCACGAGTTATCATTTTATTTTCTACATAACAGATTTAGTTGGTTTTTCTGTTTGGAGTTGCTTTTTTAAAATTCTTAATTGTTCTTTAACAATCATGTTATATTGTTTGTTGGTATATGATTTTTGCAAAATGAATATTGTTACGGTTATGTTTTTAACATAAGTAACCTCATGCGTTAAAAAGACTTCAAAAACATTACGAACTATGGAGTTCTAAATGTATCAGTACGTATATTTTGATGAAATAAGATGTGTTGATAAGCATAGAAACTTATTTTGACAAAATATGTATATATTTGAAAAGAGGGTAAAACATGACACTTTAAAACGTGTGTCATAAAGAAAAGTTTACAAAGGTTCATAAAAATGACCATGATGTACAAATTTGTTTAATGTTTTGACCAAATATATTTATAATAGTCACTTTGAGCCTATAACATTCTATTTGTTAAAATAGACACTAAACATAAAAGAATTTACAATAATAAATTTTTATGACATAAAATCATAAATTATGCATTTTTAATGAAAATTCATGTGACTAACTTTATGATCTGTTTGAGACCTAAGAAATGTGTGTTAATATATTACCAAATCAGTTTTCAAAGTCATCATTAGAAGTATTAAGCTACGAGAAGTATTAAAACCAAAGTAAACAATAAATTTTAAACAGAAACTAAAAGGGTGTACACTCAGTTTATTAATAAGAATCGAGTTAGAAAAATGTGTCATAAAAAAGTTACTATAAATAAAATGGGTCAAATGAGAATTTTTGTCTAAAAATAATTCCAATGCAACAATCTTCTAAATCACTTATTTAAAAGAAATGATATGAATCTATTATAATATAACTTTTACCATATTTAATACAACAATTATTTACCAAAGCTAAGGTGGGAAATATAACAGAATAATGTATGTTCATTACTATTTTGACAAAAAATATTTATAATAGTCACGTTGACCCTATAACATGTCATTTGTTAAAATAGACACTTAACATAAAAGAATTTACAATAATGAATTTTTATGACATAAAAATCATAAATTATGGATTTTTAGTGAAAATTCATGTGACTAACTTTATGATGTGTTTGAGACTTAAGAAATGTGTGTTAATAATTACGAAATCAGTTTTCAACGCCAGCATTAGAAGTATTATGCTATGAGAAGTATTAAAACCAAAGTAAACAATAAGTTTTAAACAGAAACTTACTTGGGTGTACATGTACTTTATTAATAAGAATTGTCTTAGAAAAGTGTAACACACATTGTTTCATTTTTGCTTATTTTTACGAATTATATATGCCTACGTGATCATAAAACACTAATTATACGGTGTAGGCCAGCCTAAACACGTTTATATTTAAACCTCAAGCCCAACTATGAAATGGGTTTTAACCCATAAACTGTAAATTAAACGTAAAGTAATAAATGCCAATTTTAAATTAAAAGTATATATAAATATGAAATCCATGATAATAGTTCATGGTGATAATGGAATCCTTGAATAACAACACATGACAATAGTTTTTTTTTTTTTTTTTTGTCATAATGGGTAATTTTTTTTTATGATTAAAAATAGGTTAGGTACAACTATTGTTCATAAAATATTTACCTTTTTTAATATTTATAATTAGTGTGTCAAGCAAGTATACTTACAAAAATTACATTCATTAAAAATACATTACGATGACCTTTTGACCCTTAGAACCTTATAGGTGAGTACAATGCCTAACAGTCCAACATTACCTGTCGTGTTTTTTAATTCTTAACTGCCTGCCTACTAATATAAGAACTTCACTTTTACACTGGAGTTGCTGCCAAAACGATTTGTTGCAAACTTCTCAACTAACACTTTCAGAAGCACGCCTTATAGGTGAAAGTAGAGTTTTATGTATAGGTTACATGAATGTAGTTACCGTCTTATCGTATTGTACGCACGAGTTATCATTTTATTTTCTACATAACAGGTTTAGTTGATAATTCTCACATATTATATGTCATGAAACAAATAAGACACAAGTAACCCGGATGTATGTGTAATATACACCTCCCAATGTCCAAGCAATTGTTGATACATTTAGACTTGAAAAAATTCAAAACACCTGCCGACTCATCTTGCACAGTTCTACCCGTTCAAACCCAGCTTCCGTTATCATGGAAGGAAAAAAATAGGTCGTATTATGCTAACTAATTAGTTCGGCACAGTGTCATCCTTTGCTTATCTGGGAAAAAATATATTAACGAATTTAACTTTCTGCCCCTATTAAACAAATTGCATATTCTAGAACAATGAAGAACTATTTAGAATTAGCATTGTATAACAACCACCACGGTCTTTTGGTGCTATTTGAGTCTACTACGTAATTCTAATATAACTCATTTAGAATACCCTTTATATCTCAGTTTGTTAACTCATTGCAAAAAGGTAGCCTAATGTTTATCAATGACCGTGTATCCAAACAGGTTTACATGGTACCAATGGGTTATATTTAACAGACATCAAACAATAATAATACTAACAATAAGAACAATCATAATAATAATCCATACTAATTTTCCTAATTTGTTGATTAATCTTAACACTGTTACTGTTAATTTGTTTTCTAAGTTCTTATTTTATCATCTTATCTTATAAATATAATACACAATATCATAATATAATTTGAACATTAATTGTTTTTCTAAAGTACCATACGGAGACTTGCTATTAGAGTGGTCATATGTCTGCTACAAATTGTGTTAACTTATTAAATAACGGGTTGGATTGTTTTTTAACGAGTGTTCTAAAACCGAGTCTCGAATTGGCCCGCTCAAGATCTTCCAGTAATAAGGGCTACTTTTGGGAATGCATTTTGTTCCATAACCATGCATCTAAACAAATTGCATATTCTAGCACAATGAAGAACTATTTAGAATTAGCATTGTATAACAACCACAACGGTCTTTCAGTGCGATTTGAGTCTACTACGTAATTCTAATATAACTCATTTAGAATACCCTTTATATCTCAGTTTGTTAACTCCTTCGAAAAAGGCAGCCTAATGTTTATCTATGGCCATGTATCCAAACAGGTTTGCATGGTACCGACGTGATATATTTAACAGCCATCAAACAACAATAATACTCATAAAAAAAATTAAACACTAGAACATCGTTACTGTTAATTTGTTTTGTAACCCCTTATTTTATTATCTTATCCTACAAATATAATACACAATATCATAATATAATTTGAATATCAATGGTTATTGTAAAGTACAATACGGAGACTTCCTATTACAGTGGTCATATGAGTTCGATTGTTTTTTAACGGATGTTCTAAAACTGAATCTCGAATTGGCCCACTCAAGATCTTCAAAAAGGCCAGGCCCATGCCCTATAAATTTTACCACTGTTCTTAACCCAATACACACATTGGGTTTTGATCCGATTCGTCAAAAAACGTTGCGGGCAAACTAAAGGTTGGAGGGAAACTCAAATGACTACGGTCTCCGCCTATAACTCCCCTCTACACAACCGTCCGGCATCCACAACATTCCTTTCACCGGAAAAACGTAAGATATACATTATTTCTTCATCGCCTTTCTGCACTAACTGGTTACGAACAAATTAACAATCTGGGTTTCATCCTTGCAGGCACATCTTTTGGCACACAGGCGGTCCAACAGGAAGCGAAACGAACCATTCGAACAGAAGAAGGTAAGAAATAATAAAATTGTGCCCACAGTGATAATATTCTCTTTAGTCCCAGAAATTTCTATACAACACTACAGACACTCCGTTTGAGAAACTACTAATATTTTCTTCATCTGTTACCGTAATGGCATCACATTATGTATGTATCATCACGATGTTCTATTGACATAAATACGTTCGGTATTAGAAACAGTCTGCCCATTTATAAGTTTTTATAAATGAAAGATATTACTATGTCTTACAGTCACAAATCACTGATTTAGAAAGAAAAAAGTACGAATATGTTTTGTAAAACATATTGTCTCTTGCTTAATCTGTTGAGGTAAATTTTATTCATATGATCTTTGTGTTTACATCTCCAATTTGTTTCCATGAATTTAGTATTTTTCATATATCAATTGATATTAACAAATGATTCTTATCATGACATTATTTTTGTATTTCGTTTTTTTACATTTGTTTCCCTTTTCACCCCCCTGAACCAGCATAACATTATTTCTTTAGAACATGTTACCTTTAATTGTGTTGCGGTGTTCACGTGTTTAAAGTGTTTGAAGTGATTCGTGCATTCTAATATAAACATGTTTGCTAATTACTTTAGGTGCTTAGGTAATGGAGGAGTACGTGAAAAAAAAATTCGTCGCAAGCCACAATGACATCATCAGTGAACTGTCTGTCGTGATACGGGTGGTCGAACGACGGATATCAGAGAACAAGCAAGTTTTGGACGTTGTGCTTCTGTTGGATGCCTCCCCCTTCCGTTATGCTGCTGCATCCATGCTAACTGATGTGCTTCGTACGAAACAAGCGCAACTGCGGAGGATTCAATATCTACGCAGAGATGCTGAGGCAGCAACGTGTGACATTGACAACAGAATGGAGTCCAACTTCCCACCCAATATGTGATCCTTCGTTGTATTCTTCTTCTATTAACTTCCTGCTTGGCAAACCAAAAACTTAAAACTTCTAATACTTAATGAATATGGATTACTTAATTATTGATTGTTATGCCCAACACTTGGTTGTTTTTTATTAATAACGGGTCATATGGGTCAAAAGGTTAAATGAATAAAAAAGTTTTATTTTTTGAAGAAAACCGTCATATTTTCATTAAGAAAACAAAACTAATACTAATACATAAGACTATATCGAATCAGGCTCTGAATCATGTTATTTTAAGGCCAAAACATCAATAACAACACTCACTCAAAACAACAATTCAAAATATGATGACTAAGCTATTATGTCATAATGTATAATACGATCTGAGTTGCTTCAAAATGACTAAGCTATTCTGTGGATGGTATGCCTCTTTAACACTAATAAACATGTATCCAAATCATAACAAATACCTTTAACAACCCTATTTAATACAGAAAGTCTTATAAACCTTTGTTATATTTTCCTGATCAGCATGTCTTTGATTTACAATTTTATATAAGCAAACAAACACTTAAGGAAATTAAAGGCCAAGATCAGCACACATTTCGGCAAAAAAGTCACAACATTTATACAAATCCAAAAAGAAGATATGTGTTTACAAACCGCTTAAATATTAGCAGCCATTGGTTCCGCCCGTGCATCGCACGGGCCTGCCGACTAGTAATCTCTTAAAACCGAACATTTGTTTATGATTTAAATAAAGTTTATATCAGAGTATAAATAAAACTAAGCACTCGAAACTCCCAGCTCTATCAAGAATGCTTTATATGTACAAAATAAAGCATTTGTTTTGTCTTAAATAAACACTCTCAACTTTCATTTTCGTTATCAAGGACAATTTAAGTAGCATAATAATCATACTTTTACGCTTGATTTTCACTTGTGTTGCTTTTATGTTTAGTCATTTCGTTTAGGATAATCTTTCTAAGCCGAAAATTAAGTGTAAATATATGATCATTATGATACTATAATTTAAAAGTTATAACTATCATTGGCCAAAATAAAATTATTGATTCATGAATCATAGTTTGAATTATAAAAATTCAATTTACCTTATCTATCTACTTTAATAAACAAAAAGTTTTCACGCTGAGGTGGCGTTACCACAGCCCTCCCTGGTGTTACCGCAATGCTTTATAATTCATCAATTAAGGACAAAAAGTTGTTTAACCTATATGTAATACAAAAAAGCTCGCGGTGTGAATACCCGATCCACATATCCATCTCTCCTTATAGTGGCGCCGCTATAAAACTTATGCTACAAAAGAAACCCTAGATCTCATACCACTTCACCGCCGCTTCCTCTTCTCTTCTGTTCTTCCACGCTTTTCTTCTCACGCACCGCGATCCAGTCATGGCACGTAGGGCTTCTTCCTCGCAGGTTAGTAGCATCAAAGCATCAATCGCCTCTTACTTTGTAACTTCTTTATCGCTGATTTTGTTAATTTTTGTCCGAATCATCAAAGCAAACATCTCCACTTGCGACTTTTTTTGTTCTTTCTCCAAGTGGTTTGTCTGGAACGGGGGTCTCAACTAATATATGAATCGGATTAACATCTGATTAGGTATTTCGCCCTAACCTGCGTTTTAATTATCCGAAATATGGCTCGATTTTGCTTATGTTTGATTACTTCTGTTTGAGCCCTAAACGCCTTTTAGTATTGCAATTATTGTATTTGATTATTTTTTGGATAATCGAACAAAAAACAAAAAATGCAGATGTTGAAAATAAAAAAGATACAAGACATAACCGATCAACAAAATGCTTATGTTGACGCTGCTATGGCATGTCATTTTAAAAAATCATACTTTTTTAAAGCTTTTGATATTCAAATAAACTCACATTGATGTGATTATGTTACTGATATCGCAAACAATGTGTTACTAGACTCAACTACTTGGCAATGTTCAATGCTAATTTTAGGGAGTCAGCTCACGAAAATTTGTAGTATTCATGTTTGGGTTTTATCACCTAAATTAGCGTTTTGAGCTAAGTCGTGCACATGATAGACACAAAACATAGAATACTTGGTTTGTGTTATTGATACATGCCATAGTGTCTAAACTGAGTAAGATGGACAACCTTTGACCTAAATTCAAACTAGATTTGAAATATATGTTCATTTGATTAACTTGGACAACACTGTCTTATGATTTTTTTGTTTAACAGCTACTCAGTTAGTTGGAAATTATATATATAGAGCAATTTTGTTTTTAATTGACCTCAATCTGTTTTTGTTGGTTGGTTACTTTTCTGACTATGTTTTAAACTGTATGCAGTACAAGATGTTTTTCAAGACTGTCCGCAATCCCAATTCTGAAAAGTTGATAAGTTTTTTTTCTTCATATTATATTATCGAAACAGCTATTTGTGCTCTATCCTTTTTGTTTTCTGTGTTATTGCTATTTAAGTGATAGATTTTCTGATCATAACAGTTTCGTCAATGTCTTTGCTTATTGTTAATATATTTGAAATATCTTACTTAAAAGTGATAGATTTTCTGATCATAACAGTTTCGTCAATGTCTTTGCTTATTGTTAATATATTTGAAATATCTTACTTAAAATTGTTCACTAAGTAATACAATACTTTTCAGGATATTCTCAAACCTATCTACAGGCGCCACTTCTCCAATAAAGTTCCAAATCATGACGTGTCCATCCACTTGGGAAATGATTTGGTGTTCGATGTCTCATTCCGAGGGACTAGACATAAAATGTACATAGCTAGCGGATGGAGGGCCATAAAGAACACTGTTCGATTTGAGAAACGCGGCTCTCTACTTTTCTCAATCCTCGATGAAGAGAACTGGAGTCTAACAGTGTTTCGTGCTAATGGTTGCCTGCAGGACTTATCCCACATTCCAGTGAACAATATTTATCCTCATCTGGATTATCTGGCCGATGAACCTGTTACAACCTATCCTGGTGCTCAACCTTCTAACCCTCTGATTTTGGTTCAGCACCAAATTGTTAATAAACGTTCATGCTATGTAAGTTGTCTTTTTAAAGTTGTATTCATTGTTTTAACTTCATGTTATATATTTGTTATTAACTGTTTTTTAATATGTTTTTGGGTTGAAGCGTCTTCCATCTGATGTCGCAAGTGTTGCAAACGTTGAGGTTTCGAGGTCTATAAATGTGAAGCTAGATGATGGTGACGTTTATAGCCTAAAGTTGCGAAAAGAGTATGGAACTTATAGTCAGAGTTACAGGTAATTTTTTTTTATAATTGCAAATGTCTTTGACTACTATGATTAGCTAGCAATTCAGTTTATAGTAATTTTAACCCTAAGAGTTCAATTGTTTCAAATGATTAGGTTTGCTGCTAAAAACTGGGCAAAGTTCATGAACCTGATTGGTCTCAGTGATGGTGATGTTTGTACTTTCGAGTACAAACTTGGTCTTGGGCTTATGCAGATTATGATACGTGGAAGGGCCTAATCAACGTAGGGTATGACCTACTTACCCTTTTTATGAGAAAACGTAGTTTTTTGGTTAAGGTATTCATACATAAGGTATTCATACATACTTTCTTGATTGATGGTTTTTTGGATTATTCACTACGTTTTTTAATAGTTTTTTTGCATGGTAGGTCGTTGATACTTTGGTTATTACATCGTTATTTCTATGTTTTTATTGTCATGATAGTTTTGGACATGAAACTAAATGTTATGTTTTTAATTTTGTGATTTATTATACAACTATTCACAATATTTTATATGCTTGGTTAAACACGTTTGGCTATGTTTGGAGTGAAATAAACTATATGTAGAAAATCTTTTAAATAGAAGATAAACTATACATTATTATAAAATGATTAAATTATAAATTAAAATAAATAAATACCTTTTTATTTTTTTGTTTAAATATGGTTCTTTTCTGAAATACTCTTTTAGAATTATTATGGTTGATGATTTTTAAACAGATTGAACGTCACATGGTAATGTATAAAATTGTGAAACATAAGATAACTATACAATATTATCAATTTATTAAATTATTAATTGAAAATAATTTAGTTTTTTATAACTTTAAAATTTGCAATAAAAAAAATAATAAAATTAAATCTGCAAAGTAATATATTGATTGACAGGCACACTTAACTACTTAATTAAAAAAAACATAAACTATACAAACTAAATACTTAGATATGACTAAAAAAATTAATTTTGAATTGAAACAAATATTAAAGAAAATTAAAAAATCGTCTTCACATAAAAAAAAGAATAAAAATAAAATAAAACCTTCAAAGTAATATAGAGATTGTGGCTTAATTAACTACTTAATTTAAAAAGACATAAAGTATACAAAAAAAATCATTAGATGTCACATACCTACAATTTAATCGGATATGTTCATTGTAACAACACTCTAAGCAATTTGTAAGAGTGCTACAAATAATATGTTTATTTACTCTAAGCAAAGTGTTTCCTGTTATGTCTTGAAAGCATGATCATGTTACCATTTGACAGCCATGACAGAAGAACAATTTCTAATATGTATACATAGCTGAAACAGAATGTAAATGCTAAACATAAGAAACCCCTATTTACAATCTCTTCACATAGGCTAAAACTTGATTTATTTTTATTCTGCATCAGTCTGTTTACATACATGGTTTATTTTTCTTCTTATATATTTATATATACTGTTAATCCACTATAACCATAAAAATTATTACTACCAAATTCCAAACAAATAATCAGTTATTTAAATAATAAGTTTAAAATTCGAAACTTTACCTTCCTAAAATTATCTAATATTGCTCCTAAAAATACTCTAATTAAATTTAGTAACATTGACTTCTATTATTTTATTATTTTAAGAAGTTATTTCTTTATTAAACATCAAATATTCTTTTTTATGTCAATTAATTGGATACCAAAACATGTTGTAACTTATTTTAGTCAATTTTGACATTTAGGTTTAACTGAAAAGTTTAAAATTTTGAAATTTTAATTAATAAATTTACCTAATAATGCTTCTTGGAGTAGACTCACTTTAAATTTACAAACATTCAACTTTATTTTGGTATAACTAAAATTTATTTTATGATGTTATTACATCATAAAAATTACATCTTAAAATTACATCACCATTAAGAATGTGATCAACATTACATTTTCATAACACTTTATTGAAATAAAGAAATATAAATAATTAAGTGATAATCTTAAAATACCACAAAACTGATCTCTTATAATAGTGGATAACAGAAACATTATAATTTTAGTAAATTTGACAATCATTTAAATAATCTAAAAATAGTCACAGTCTATTTTAGGAAGTTAATTATTTATTAAACATCAAATATTACTTTTCTGTACATTTTCAAAGTAACGTAAATTTGTTTTAATTTTATTATAGTAAATTTTGACATTTATGTTTAAATGATAAGTTTAACTATTACAAATTTACCATCATAATAATACCTAATATTGCTCCTAAATAGACTTACCTTAAATTTAGAAACATTAAAGTTTAATTTAGAAAATTAAAACTTTATTTTAGGATGTTATTCCTATCTTAAAAATCTAATTTATTTGTAACTTAGATCAATTATTAAAAATCACATCAACTTTTGTAATTCGAAATATTTCAAAAAAAATATCTGTAATATATAAATAAAAACGGAAATTATTTGTATTACTTTCCATTATAAATTTTATAGTTTAATTGCTACCAATCTTTCCCGGAATAAACACTTGACAACCTAAGTCTATTATCTATATATACCCACTGATCAATACATATCAAATCACACAACACCTCTTACCTACTAATACAAACAAAGAATACGCTATGGCTGAACTTCAAGTACAGAAGGTTGACAACTTCAATGACTTGGATGTGAAGAACCCCGATCATTTATTGATCGTTAAGGTTCTTAGTACATGAAAACGCCCAATGTTTAAGAATCCAAAGTTGACATACTCGATGGAAATGATGCTCCTTGACCAGCAGGTATAATACACAATTACATTTTTTATTTATTTCTCCATCTAATCTGTTTTCTTTTAATTTCTAGGGGAATCGAATCCAGGCATCCTGTTTATCAAGATTTCTGGCTCAGTTACATGATTTCTTTCAGGAACAAAATGTCATATCCATTCGAAAACCAATATTTGATGAAAATGCTAATCCTCGGGTCTGGAGGTTCGTTGATCACCCTCTAAAGGTGTGTTTCAACAATGATACTACTGTATCATTGGTTCAAGATTGGAGTGGTTCAGACCATGGATTCCACTTTTTTGACTTTGAACGTATTTTAAACAAGCAGGTTTCTTTGTTGCTCAGCATTGGTATGTTATTCTTATACCAATATAATTTTTTTAAAAACATAGAAATAATGGCATCATCAGTTTTAAAATTTTAATCATTACATTTTTTTTTTGTATAGATGTTGTTGGTGAAGTGGTATGGTCATCGGGTAAGAAGCATTTCCTGGATCAATATGGTAAAGATCAATACAGGATCTCTATGAAACTTCAAAATCTTAGGTAACTTCTTTATTGTTTATTTATATTAGATTTCATTCCCCTAAATTATATTAGGCTAATTTTTATATTATTTTATGTTATATTATGTTATACGTCAGTGGAAAGAAGCTTTGGGCCACCCTTTTTGGTTGATACTGTGATCAGTTTTGTACTTTTGTACAAGAACATCTTGAATTAACTCATTTCCGCTCATAATACAGTTTGGGCGGATTTCAACTTATGAAGGTATATATTATTTTTATATAAATCTCAATTAGGAAGGTAATAATTTTTTATAATTGGATAACTTCTTTTTTTTTTTTTTTTACTTAACAGGAAGCTATACCGTTTCTAATGCCTTCAATGGCACAAAGCTATTCTTTAACGATGATAAAGTCAAAGAAATCGTTGAATTTAGGGATAAGTAAGAACATCTTAACCATGTTTTTAATGTCTCTATCTACAATTAAAATTGGAAACTTTTAAACTTTTCATAATTATTCACAACACAGGTTTCTTGAAACTTGGGATGAGCAGTCATCTTCCTCATTTTCTTCTTTATCAAAATGTGTTGCTTACAATATGGAGAAAGATTTCATCGAGGACACTAATTATAGTTTCAGTGCTGAGGTTGATTCGGTCAACAATGTATGTATTCGCTTTTTTTACTCTTTACTATTGTTACCTTGAAGTACAATTTAATATTTACATTTGGATTTTTGAATAGATCAAGGACTTGATTGTAGTTGGTACTATTGTCTTCATTGAACCTCTATGGTTTTACATGGCGTGCAATCATTGCACCAAAATTGTTCAACCCATTGAAGAGGGTGATGAGGCTTCCTATCATTGCTGTGATGATGTCTGTATCAAAGAGAAAAGGGTTATTAATCCATATCCTAGGTACCTTTAAATTAGATTTTGTTAAGTATTGATTTAGGTTGTTTTATAAAATTTCAGTTTATAAATTTACATCATAATTATAAAGTATGTCATGAATTCGTTTTAAAACAGGTTCAAGATGACGTTCAAGGTCCAGGATTCTGCGGGCACTGTCGACATGACTATGTTTGAGGGATGTGCAAAGCAAATTCTAAAGAAAACTGCAACTGATTTCTTCCCAGAGCCGATATCAAAGGTACATTTACATATCAATGTTGTACTTGATATTAGTGTCATTTCGGATTACTTCAATCCTTATGTTGCTATAATTGTTGTACATTATATTAGTGTCATTTTGGGTCTGATCTGTATAATTGTGTAGGCCGCTGCAATTGTTCAAGCACTCCCTATGTAACACTTTGGTTAATCCATCTGTAATTACCCGACCCGTTTTCTATCTTGGTTGATAATCAATAAAGAATCATTTCACATGTTATATTGTTATTTCATGTATTTTGTGATTTAATCCTTCAATCACAATATTCGTGAAATTCGATGTTTCAATTCATTGCAAATCAGATCCATAACTCAATTGTTTTTGCTAATTGTGCAAAACCGGAAAACTTTAAGCATTCTAAACATATATAATACTTGTGGGTAATACTAGTCATGCACACAAGTAAATGTATGTAAGTTTTCATGAAAGTTCGAGGTTTAAAACAAAAGTAGCAAAAATACGAGTTTTTGTGCGATTTCGGTATTAACCGGGAGTTCGTACATTCCAAGAATTCTCATTCTATTATTCTATAACATTATATTTAATGAATTCTATATCACGAATCATTATGGTGAATTATGATGAATTTTAATGAATTTTAATTTTGATGATTTTTCACAATTTTTAACAAATAATATATAAATAAATATATATAAAATAAATATTTCATACATCGTTAAACGTATCCCGAGCCTTATAAATCTTAAGAAAGTATTCTAATATCATTTTGAACTTAAAACATTAGTTACATCGAAGGATACAAAGGTAAAACACATAAAACAAAAGTTAAGGGACTAAAAGTGCAATTTATTGAAAGTTATAAAACGCACGTATCCGTATATCATCGAGCATGTCCCGAGCCTTAGAAACTTTTATAAACATGTTTTATAATGATTTGGTGCATAAAATAACAGTTTCGGAGAAATCTGGGGCTTAAAATGTAAATATAAACTTGAGGGACCAAAACTGCCAAAGCAGCAAAGTGCTTGGCAGGTCGCCGAGGCCCAGCCCCCCCCCCCCCCTGCGCGTACCGCCGCCCAAATCTGGTCGCTGAAAGCGACCAGCAGCTTAGTCACGACATTCCAGAACTTGTTTGGTCGAATTCGTGTCGTTTTTGCTCGATTAGTCACTAGGGTTACGTGGAGGAACACCCTGCGACCTCGACAAGCATAAATAGCAGCCCAATTCATCATTTTATCCTCACCAATTTCATGAATCTACACCATAAAAACCCTCTTTTTAAGTCCGAAACTTCCTCCATCAAATTCTCTCAATCCATGAAGTCCTTTGAAGCTAAATTTCTGCAGTCAAGCATCATTAGGTATGATTAACAATAACCTATCTCAGTTTTTGCAAATTCATTTTCTAAGTATGTTTTCTAAAAATGCATAAAATCTAGGGTTCTTGAGCTTGTTTTGTCAAAATCGGGTGATCGGGTTGGAATTAGGGTCTGAATTTTTGTAGGTAATCTTAAAATAATGTATATTAAGAAAGCCCTAAGTTAATTTCAAGTTTTGAGAAGGTTTGGTATTTTATCTAAAAATTGGTCAAAATTAGGGTTTTCATGTCGTTGTTCTGCCAAAATTGGATTAACGATATTGAATTAAGGTCCTATAAATTTTTGAATATCATAATATATTATTATGAATATAACCCTAAGTTTATTTCAAAATCTAATGAGTTTTGATATTTATTTAATATTTTTACCAAAATTAGGGTTTTGGATATAATTATTTAACAATAAATAAACCGGAAAGTATTAAGACTTGATTTTTGGTGCTAGATCATATTTATATATACTATAAGTATTCATAAGTCCAAAAGTGATAAATGACAAAGTATTAGGTATGCACATCTTTACTAAACCCTAATTTACTTATAAAAGGGTAAAATGGTAATTTTGACCTAATCAAACATAACACTTATCAAATACTTAGAACTTGGTTCATTTTGATTTCCTATATTCATATACCCTATTTGATTTATTAGGGTAACCTCCAAATTACTTATCTTTCCCAATTCGGCGTATCTCTCAAATCCTATCTCCCAATCATGTGAGTATTCATAGCCCCTTCTCTTTTAATACTTTGGGGTGTAACATGTATCTCTATCTCAAATTCCAAACTCTATATTTACTTCTCTAAAACAAAATGCGAATCCTATGCTCGTTATGTGTGTTTTTGATGTGTTAAACTAGTTGGAATCATTGTTGTTATATACTATTACACTAGCATGCGTACTCATTAACATACCGAGCCGGGGTAACAGTAATAGATCTATTGGTTTGACAACCCACTTGGCCTGCCTTGAGGTATCAAGTGATTGGAAGCCTAATTGTCAAGGGTTTGATACGCGGTTGTTTACACTATTACAATACTTGTTTATCATATTCTATGAACATTTACCTAACACATAGATCGCATGATTTATACTGATATTACGTATTAAACCTATGTTTACTCACCAACTACTTTTGTAGTTGACACTTTATCTTATACATGTTGCAGGTAATCGTGTTTGAGCCAGTATATGATCACTATAGGACGCTGGACCTAGTTAAACGACGTTTAAATTACATTATCTATGTTGTTATGTTTTGTCTGTTTCCTGTTTGTAACAGTATTCCAATAAATGAAATAAAAAGGCATGTTAAATATATTTCAACTTTAATTAGTTGTCATGAGCATCTGGACAATCATCATGCCCCGACATATTCCGCCGTCGGTTGGGGTGTGACAGATTGGTATCAGAGCCTTGGTTATAGGGATTTAGGTTATTAGAACTGGATAACCTAGACTATGCCTTAGGTGTCCCACATGATTAACTCATGTTAGTATGCCTATTATATTATATGATGTCCTTATCTGCTATTTAACTATGCCTTTCTCAAAATCTCGTCTTACTGTTAAAACACTTACACACACGGAATCTTTAGGCTTCCTAGCCTATTTCCTTAAGAAATGGTGCCTTACGTACCATTTTAGGAAATTGAATTCTGATTTTAAATCCGTCGGGGTTAGGCTTTTGTCAGTAGACATGTAGTAACTGGAAGGGGGAAGATGCCGGTAGCTAGGGTCTATCCAAACAGACATTGCGTATAAGCCCGGATCAGCCGTATGGGCCTGGATGTCTATTTGGAAGTCCTTGGTGAGAGTGTCAGAACCTATTAGGCCAAAGCATGTCAGATACTGCCAAGAACCATTAATAACTCTGATTAGTCACGGTTGTAATTTCCCAATCGGGAAACGAGAACCATTCCATTATCAAAGAACAACGTGATTCTATGTTTTACAAAGATCCTTGATATTCTATGATTCTCTAATGACACATGCAACAACCACTCGCATTCCAAATTGATTATCAATCATGTCTTGTCACTGGTCTCACGAACATTTTTCTTTCTCTTTAGCATGTCGACTCGTTTCCGTGGTCAGCGCAAGGGCAACAAGGACCGCAAAATGGCCTCTTTAATCGCCACCCAGATGGCAACCGTCATTCCTAATATGATGGTTCAACTTCAACAAGGTCTGGATACTAATCACAACAATCACGATGCTGCTACTAATTGCTCATTCAAGCATTTCAACTCATGTAACCCTCCCAAGTTTTCTGGATCTGAAGGCCCTACCGGTCTACTCCAATGGTTCGAAGGTATGGAGAATACCTTCACCAATAGCGAGTGCCCTGAAAACTTGAAAGTCTGTCGTGCTAGCAGTTCTTTGACCAAGAAAGCTCTTACTTGGTGGAATGGCGAAAAACGACTCCGGGGTTCTGATAACGCTCTGGCTTTACCTTGGGGTCAATTCAAGGATATAATCAAAGAAAAATTTTGCCCGCGTAGTGAAATGAAGATGCTCGAAGATGAATTTCATGATTTGGAACAAGACAGTGGAGAAAGTCAAGCTTATATGGACCGTTTCCAAGAACTAAAGCTTTTGTTACCTGATAAGGCCTCTCCTGACTACATATGCATTGAAAATTTCATTGGTGGTCTGCCCATGATCATCCAGAATGCTCTCTGGGCAAGTAAACCCTCAACTCTCGATGAAGCCATGCGCCTTGCTGGAAGGTTGACTGATAATCATGTTAAAGCCGGGAACTTGACTCGGAAAGGTTCTAAGAAGGAAACAAAAACCAAGAACAAGGGGAAGGAAAAGGAGGTGAAAGCTGAGTCCTCTTCTGGAAAATCAAATAAAAGAAAGAGGAATGCTAAAAACTTCGCTGTAACCACCGCTCCTACCACCGCTACTCCTTCCAAACCTGCTGCTCCTCCTGCCAAGAAACCTTATGTTGGACCTCATCCTGAGTGCAACATTTGTAAATATCATCATCCTACCACTACTCCTTGCTGGAAGTGTGACAATTGCGGACGTTTTGGTCATAGGATCAACGTTTGTCGTTTTCCGATGCAAGCTCAACCTTTGAGGACTCAACCTATGACTCAACGTCTGGCTCAACCTATGAATGCTCAAGTTCCAAATATCCGAGCCTGCTACAACTGTGGAGACCCTGGTCACTTCCGCAGTGCATGTCCCAGACTTGCAAACACCAACCCTCCGATCAACAATAATCGTGGAGCACCTGCTCGTGCTTTCAATCTCAATACCAACCAAGCTCAGGTTAACCAGGAAGTCGTTAACGGTACGTTCTTAGTCAATAATCGTTACGCTTCTATTTTATTTGATTCGGGTGCCGATAAGAGTTTTGTTTCCTTGGAATTTGAACCCTTACTTGCTATGCCACGTACTATTCTTAATCCTTCCATTTCGGTCGAAATTGCGGATGGAAAGCCAGTCACTCTCAATTCTATCATTCGCAATTGTACACTAAACTTTAAAGATCACATCTATCCTATTGATTTAATACCTATGATTCTTGGAAGCTTTGATATTATCATTGGCATGGATTGGTTATCTCGACATCACGCTGAACTCGTTTGCTTTGACAAAATCATTCGTCTACCTTGTCCGAATAATCAAATCCTTACGGTTCATGGCGATAAACCATCAAACGGGCTGAAGCTCATGTCCTGTACTAAAGCCCGAAAGTACTTACGCAAGGAGTATGTGGCATTTCTGGCCCACATCATGGAGGTTCGGGAGGAAGAAAATAAAATCGAAGACATTCCAATCGTTCGAGATTATCCTGAAGTCTTTCCTGAAGACATAAAGGGTCTACCTCCCGTTCGTCAAGTCGATTTTCGTATCGATCTTATTCCTGGTGCTACTCCCGTTGCAAAGTCACCTTATCGCCTAGCGCCATCAGAAATGCAGGAGTTATCTAAACAACTGCAGGAACTTTCCGACAAAGGATTCATTCGACCTAGTTCCTCACCTTGGGGAGCACCTGTCTTATTTGTCAAGAAGAAGGATGGTACATTCCGAATGTGTATCGATTATCGCGAACTCAATAAACTTACCATTAAGAATCGATACCCATTACCTCGAATCGATGACCTTTTTGATCAACTTCAAGGAGCTAATTGTTTTTCAAAAATCGATCTTCGTTCTGGTTACCATCAACTTCGTGTTTCAGAGGAAGATGTTCATAAAACTGCTTTCCGTACCCGTTATGGTCATTTTGAATTCACCGTTATGCCATTTGGATTAACAAACGCACCTGCAGTATTCATGGATCTCATGAATCGCGTTTGTAAACCCTATCTTGATAAGTTCGTCATCGTCTTTATTGACGATATCCTCATTTACTCTAAATCAAGGTCTGAACATGAAACACACCTACGTCAAATTTTGGAACTCCTGAAGAAAGAACAACTTTATGCCAAATTCTCTAAATGTGAATTTTGGCTTAAGGAAGTTCAATTTTTAGGACACATTGTCAATGACAAAGGTATCCTTGTCGATCCTGCCAAGATCCAAGCCATAAGAAGTTGGAATACTCCACATACCCCTACTGAAATCCGTTCATTCCTTGGACTAGCAGGTTATTATCGACGCTTTATCTCAAACTTTTCAAAAATCGCAGTTCCACTCACCGCCTTAACACAAAAAGACAAAATATTTGAGTGGGGTCCTGCTCAGGAAGAGGCATTTCAAACTCTCAAACAGAAGTTATGCAACGCTCCTATTTTAACTCTTCCTGACGGAAACGACGACTTTGTCGTTTACTGCGATGCCTCAAATCTAGGCCTCGGTTGCGTTCTCATGCAACGAGGAAAAGTGATCGCCTATGCTTCAAGACAACTCAAGATTCATGAAAAGAATTATACAACGCACGATCTCGAGCTTGGTGCTGTTGTATTTGCCTTGAAGATTTGGAGACACTACCTTTATGGAACCAAATGCATAATCTATACGGATCACAAAAGCCTGCAACATATTTTCAATCAAAAGGAACTCAACATGCGCCAGCGTCGTTGGGTTGAACTTCTGAACGACTACGACTGCAATATTCTCTACCATCCCGGTAAAGCAAATGTTGTGGCCGATGCACTTAGTCGTAAGGAACACCTTAAACCAATTCTTTTTCAAACCACTCATCCATTATCTGATCTTCAAACCCGTATTTTTGAGGCTCAACACATATCTGTTACCGAGGGTAACATGTACGAAGAAATGTCTTGTGGTGCTGAACTTCAACTAGAAACTAAACCCAATGGTCTCCTTTATTTCATGAATCGTCTCTGGATTCCTAACCGAGACGATCTTCGTACCACCATCATGAACGAGATTCACAAATCTCGTTACTCCATTCATCCCGGTGCAGATAAAATGTACCAGGATCTTCGTACTCATTATTGGTGGCCTGGAATGAAGAAAGACATCGCGCTCTTTGTGGCTAAATGTCTTACTTGCTCAAAAGTCAAAGCCGAGCACCAACGACCATTTGGATTACTCGAACAACCAGCAGTACCTGAATGGAAATGGGAAAACATCTCAATGGATTTCATTACTAAACTCCCGCGTACTTCTAGTGGTCATGATAGCATTTGGGTCATTGTCGATCGATTAACCAAATCTGCTCACTTTCTCCCTATTCGTGAAAACGATGGAGCTGAGAAATTAGCTCGTATTTACGTCAAACAGATCGTTTGTCGTCACGGTACTCCTTTGAGCATCATATCAGATCGAGACGGTCGTTTTATCTCTCATTTTTGGCAATCTCTTCAATCTACCTTGGGAACTTGTTTGGACCTCAGCACTGCTTATCATCCACAAACTGATGGCCAGACTGAACGCACAATCCAAACCCTAGAGGATATGCTTCGCGCTTGTGTCATTGATTTTGGTGGAAATTGGGATTCCCATTTACCATTAGCCGAGTTTTCATATAACAACAGTTATCACTCGAGCATCGGCATGGCACCGTTTGAAGCACTCTACGGTAGAAAATGTCGTTCACCCGTATGTTGGAACGAGATTGGTGAAGCTCAAATCACTGGTCCCGAACTAATACAAGAAACGACTGACAGAATTTCTCAAGTTCGTGATAACTTGCTCGCTGCTAGAAGTCGTCAGAAAAGCTATGCTGATAAACGACGAAAACCCCTTGAATTGAAAGTCGGCGATTTAGTCCTTCTAAAGGTATCCCCTTGGAAAGGAATCGTTCGATTTGGTAAGAAAGGGAAACTAGCACCTCGTTATGTAGGTCCATTCAAAATTCTGGAAAAAGTCGGTAAAGTAGCCTATCGACTCGAACTACCTCCAGAGTTAGCCAATGTTCATCCTACATTTCATGTGTCAAATCTTCGTAAGTGTCTAGCTGATGAAAATCTTCATGTTCCTTTAGAAGACATTCGTATCGATGAATCCCTGCAATTTGTTGAAAAACCCCCAGAAATCATGGATCGCGAAGTCAAACAACTCAAACGTAGTCGCATACCGATCGTCAAGGTTCGTTGGGAATCTAAACGTGGACCAGAGTTTACCTGGGAACGTGAAGACCAAATGAAGACTAAATATCCTCATCTGTTCCGACAGTCTTCTCGAATTTAATTTCGGGACGAAATTTCTTAAAGTAGGGGAGACTGTAACACTTTGGTTAATCCATCTGTAATTACCCGACCCGTTTTCTATCTTGGTTGATAATCAATAAAGAATCATTTCACATGTTATATTGTTATTTCATGTATTTTGTGATTTAATCCTTCAATCACAATATTCGTGAAATTCGATGTTTCAATTCATTGCAAATCAGATCCATAACTCAATTGTTTTTGCTAATTGTGCAAAACCGGAAAACTTTAAGCATTCTAAACATATATAATACTTGTGGGTAATACTAGTCATGCACACAAGTAAATGTATGTAAGTTTTCATGAAAGTTCGAGGTTTAAAACAAAAGTAGCAAAAATACGAGTCTTCGTGCGATTTCGGTATTAACCGGGAGTTCGTACATTCCAAGAATTCTCATTCTATTATTCTATAACATTATATTTAATGAATTCTATATCACGAATCATTATGGTGAATTATGATGAATTTTAATGAATTTTAATTTTGATGATTTTTCACAATTTTTAACAAATAATATATAAATAAATATATATAAAATAAATATTTCATACATCGTTAAACGTATCCCGAGCCTTATAAATCTTAAGAAAGTATTCTAATATCATTTTGAACTTAAAACATTAGTTACATCGAAAGATACAAAGGTAAAACACATAAAACAAAAGTTGAGGGACTAAATGTGCAATTTATAGAAAGTTATAAAACGCACGTATTCGTATATCATCGAGCATGTCCCGAGCCTTAGAAACTTTTATAAACATGTTTTATAATGATTTGGTGCATAAAATAACAGTTTTGGAGAAATCTGGGGCTTAAAATGTAAATATAAACTTGAGGGACCAAAACTGCCAAAGCAGCAAAGTGCTTGGCGGGTCGCCGAGGCCCAGCCCCCCCCCCCCCCCTGCGCGTACCGCCGCCCAAATCTGGTCGCTGAAAGCGACCAGCAGCTTAGTCACGACATTCCAGAACTTGTTTGGTCGAATTCGTGTCGTTTTTGCTCGATTAGTCACTAGGGTTACGTGGAGGAACACCCTGCGACCTCGACAAGCATAAATAGCAGCCCAATTCATCATTTTATCCTCACCAATTTCATGAATCTACACCATAAAAACCCTCTTTTTAGTCCGAAACTTCCTCCTTCAAATTCTCTCGATCCAGAAGTCCTTTGAAGCTAAATTTCTGCAGTCAAGCATCATTAGGTATGATTAACAATAACCTATCTCAGTTTTTGCAAATTCATTTTCTAAGTATGTTTTCTAAAAATGCATAAAATCTAGGGTTCTTGAGCTTGTTTTGTCAAAATCGGGTGATCGGGTTGGAATTAGGGTCTGAATTTTTGTAGGTAATCTTAAAATAATGTATATTAAGAAAGCCCTAAGTTAATTTCAAGTTTTGAGAAGGTTTGGTATTTTATCTAAAAATTGGTCAAAATTAGGGTTTTCATGTCGTTGCTCTGCCAAAATTGGATTAACGATATTGAATTAAGGTCCTATAAATTTTTGAATATCATAATATATTATTATGAATATAACCCTAAGTTTATTTCAAAATCTAATGAGTTTTGATATTTATTTAATATTTTTACCAAAATTAGGGTTTTGGATATAATTATTTAACAATAAATAAACCGGAAAGTATTAAGACTTGATTTTTGGTGCTAGATCATATTTATATATACTATAAGTATTCATAAGTCCAAAAGTGATAAATG
>JBCNJP010000008.1:57104262-57133236 GCA_039602395.1 Deinandra increscens subsp. villosa | reverse complement strand
GACAAATAAAATATGAAAAAATATTAGAAAACTTAAGAAGCTTCATCTTCAAACATGAACTACAATTGTGTAAAAAAACAAAAAACCCTAAATGAGGGAAGAAAATAAACATCGTTTAGAGCATCAGCGCATTTTTTACAAAGACATAAAACCCTAAGAAGGTAGAAATCAACAAAAGATTGGGGAAAAACAACAAATTACCTTCCATCGGCGGGGGGGGGGGGGGGGATCATTATGCATATGATGAGTTAAATCCATTTTCTCCAGTCTCAGATATCTTCCTTTTAACTTCTCCTGGTCTCCCGTTGTCGCCATATTCTTCTTCATAGACCATAGCACTAATGTCAATTGCTTCTTGGTATGTCTTTGGAACATGAGGCCTAACTATCTTCCTTACAGCAGCAGGAAGGGCCTGAACATATCTCTTCACTTTTTCTTCCTCGGGTGTTACCAACCTTGGTACCAATCTTGCCATCTCGTCAAACTTTCTTGTAAACTCCTGATGGGTCATAGTATCTGCTTCTAACTTCAGAAAGTTAACCTCGATCCTCTCCAGCTCGTGTCTCGGGCAAAACTTGTTCATCACTAGCGTCTTCAAGTCATTCCACCTTATAGCAGCAACAGCTTGCTCGTCTCGGGATTGTAGAATCGAGTCCCACCAAAATAGTGCTTCTCCTTTGAAGGAATGGGCTGCATACTTCACCGCTTGATCCGGACGACACTCACTAATACCTATCACTGCTTCCATCTCTCGAATCCAACGAACAGTCGAACCTGCATCTCTCTTCCCTTCGAATGTCGGAGGCCTACATCCACTAAACGATTTGAAAGAACATCCGTGATTGGTATTTCCCGCACCTTCAGCAGCATTACCATTGGCTCTTCCGGCTCCAGCTCCGTTTGCACCTCCACCAGCAGCTCCATAAAGTTGAGCGATCAAATTAGGCAACGCCGCCTGAAACATTTGATTTACTTCTGCCGCCATAGCTGCTCGTTGTTCGTTAGTAAAGACGTTAGCTCTCGCGTTATTCTCTCGTTCGGGATTCGCACGCGCACGGCTTCCTGTACCGGTTGCTCTACCGGCACCCCTACCTCTACCACGTCCGCCTCTTATCATCATCATCCTACATTCCAGGTGAATGACATTTCAGAATTTATGTGACGTAAAGTCCTTGAACTTTTGAATACATGATAACCAGATAAGTACCGGTACCAAAGCAATTATATAGTTATGATGTGTTCAAAAACCCAGTTACTTTTATCACAATCCTTCTATGTGTCCACTCTTCTCTTTATCCTTCTACCGGTAACTTTAAGTTAAAGCCGGTTTTTCAAGTCATCTTGCTCCCTAATTATACCGTCTCATAATTTCTCTGCACTTGGACATACAATAGTTAGGACCTAGGGTATGTTTATACGGCTAATACCAAATTGCAGTAGCTAATTGCAATCGGGTCTTTTCCACACTTCACATACTCTAGATGCTACTTACTATGTCCCTAATGCATTCTCGTTTCTATGGGCACAAGCTATCCTGGCTGGCATTTACATCCCTTATCTCATCCTACTTTGTCTTCCCAGAGTCCTAGTTTAAGTCTAGATACTGCATTAGTACCTAAATCTCTTAAACCAAGGCTCTGATACCAACTTGTGACGCCCACTTCCAGACTTGGCTCCAGAAGGGGTCACGAATCGGATTTACTCATGAACACAAGGTAATAACAGAGATTACTAAGCAGCGGAAATTTGAAACTTTTATTTATTTGCCAAGTACTACAAAGTAAGAGATAATTTACATAAGAAAATACTATCTGTCACTACATTTTATTGTTATAACTATGCCAGCTTGCCAACACCCTGCTTCCGTCTGATAGCTTGCCCGTCTAATCCCTTATCACCAGGGCCTTCTCATAACTAGTCGAAGTCTCACCCTGACCTGACATACATACATTTTTGGAAAAGGTCAGCTTACGCTGGTGAGTTCTATATTTTAAAAGCTTTACCTCGGCGTGAGGTTTAAAACCCTTGGACCTGCAAGATCCCTTTTTCACAGACATTTATCAAGTATAATATATATCACAATTATAAAACACATAATATTCCTTAACAGGAAATACCCCCTATAAAATCATTTATCCCGCTATCCCTTCCTACAACCCCAACATTTATTACCAGTGTAAACCCTGCTAATGTATAAGCAGAGAAACCATCTTTGCGGACTGCCGAGTTTACCCCTTTAGGGTATTCCCTATAACGGTCAGTTGTCTCGCTTTCCCTTATTTGCTAACTGCCGAGTTTACCCTTCTAGAGCATTCCCTATAACGGACAGTAGCTTTTTCCCTTTTGCATTTGTAGTGGACTCTAATCCCATTGAGCAACACTATCTCCTAACTCCCTCTGTACTACTGCCCGCCCCTTAGTTAAATACCCAAGAGACATAAGATTATTAGTAAACAGTGATAAGGTCTTCATATACTGCAACAAGTGGACATCTCCCAAATTAGCGTTAGTGTATGTATACAGGGCGTATCCTCCACACTTCTGATATACTGGGTAACTAATATTATTATGTATATATATAGGAAGTACCAGCGGCGTATCCACCACATAGTAATAAAGCAAATGCACCACTTGTTCTCATATAATCATACATATTCACTATAACGTTTACTAATAATTCCTTTATCACTTGACTATTTAATTTCGAAGCAAATATAACACATATCATATCACAGTCATTATAATTACGTTATAACACGTACAATGATTTAATATCATTTTCATAACATATCATATTTATATATTTCTATATATATACTATCCCAAAAGCCTTTTAACAGTTTATCAATTCAAGATATTTCACGTATATGCATTTCCATAACAGTCCACATTTAATTTAATAACAATTTAACAGTTCAATATACCCATTAACAATTAGCACCTAGCAGTTTGATATATATATATATTCATTCAAAGGTAATTCAACAGTTTAACACTTCAATAGTTCAGATAGGCAACATTTCAGTTATAAATCATTTAAATGCATTTTATAACATTTGTATGTATATCAGCCCGAAAACATTTAAAACATTTAAAATATTTAGGAGTGGGCTCATAGAACTCACCTTATTTCTTTAACCGGTTACTTGGACAGAACTCCCGCTACGATTCCCGATTTATCCTAATTTACGTATCGTATGGCGTTAACGCAAAGCTTTATATAATAAACACTTCTTATGTTTATTTTGATATCTTATTATCTTAATAATATTCAATTATTAAGTTTATCCCTTTTTAAAGGTCAAAATGACCAAAATGCCCTTTAGGCAGTTATCCTTTTCTTTTAATGATAATATGAAGACGCGCATTCCTATAAGTAAACGCTCACTCCGGGATCGCCCAGTGTTGGGATGCCATTGCCCAGATGGGATGGCGACACCCCCGCTTTTGCCAGAAACCCCAGAGTACAGGCGCTTACCCTTCCGGTCCGCACGAACTTCTAAATATCCGATTAACTCGGTATCTTTAATACTTTATTATTTCTCCATTTTAAACCCATATATGTTTATTATATATATAAACATGTTACCATACCAAAAATCAAGTCCCCATACCCCCCGGATTATTTTATATTAAATATTTATATTTAGAAACCCTAATTTCCCATTTTTCTGGTTTCTATAGCAAAACTCATTTTTATTCAAAACCGTCTTAGGGTATTATCCATTATAACATTTTATAATATCCTTTAAAATGGCAAAGCTTAATTCAAAACCGTTTACTCGATTTGGGCAGAACAACGACATGAAAACCCTAATTTTTGACCCGTTTACAAAACCTTAACCAAACCTTTTCCAATTGTGAAATAAACTTAGGGCTTTCTTATATAACATCATTTTAAGAGTACCTACAAAAATTCAGAGCCTAACTCCCACCCGATCACCCGAATTTGATGATTTATGCTCAAGAACCCTAATTTTAACCTAGATTTAGAACTCGATCATAACAACAATATTAACTAAAATTGATTGAGGGCTATTGTAGAGCATACCTCGAAACCTAGGACTGCTGGAGATGGCCTCCAAACACTTCACCGTTTGCTCGAATTTCGCAGAAGAAGATCGCGGACGAGGTTAGGGTTTTTAGGAGATAAATCTCGTGAATTGGCGAGTTGATTCGAAGGAATTGGTCCCGTATTTATACTGATCTAGGTCGCCCCAGGGTGTAGACACGTTTAGGGGTGACAATTTGATCGAATTTGACGCGTGGAGGGGGTAACGTCGGCTGCAAGATCGAGCCGTGGCCAAAATCGCGACTGGCATGGCTCGCGTACCGCCAAGGGGAGGGAGAGGCCGGCGCGTACCGCCTGGCACTTTGGCAGAATGACAACTTTGGTCCCTGGACTTTTTATTTACATTTTCAGCCCCTGAACTCTTATCTTTCTATCATTTTATGTACTAAAACATTTTAGGGCATAATTATAAAGGTTTCTAAGGCTCGGGACACTCTCGATGATATACGTATACATACGTATATATTTTTTATATATATTTATATATATTTTTCATTATTTACACATTTGGCCCTTCAAACTTTATAATACTTATTATTTTATGTACCGAATCACTTTAGGATATTATTATAATACATTATAAGCCTCGGGGTACTTATAAAAGGTATAGATACGTATAATATCCGTAAGTATTCATAACTTTAAATAAATTATACTTTTAGCCCTTTAACTTTTATCTTATGCATATTAAAGCCTAATCTTTTGATGTAACTATCATTTTACATCTTATAACCTTCCTAAACATGTTTCTAACATTCTTGAAGGTTCGGGTCACATATAACAATATATATACACATATCTATTTGTGTATTTACATAAATTACACTTTCCACCCTTCTGTTTTCTTGTTAACTATTAAGCATGCATTTTCTACACGTATAACTATCTAAACACGTATTTCCACATATATATTCATCAAATGAATATTTCACATGTATCTATGCTATTCAAACATATTTTACACATGTATTTGATATAATGTAATCACGTAGAGGCATTTTCTCCCGGTTATCATTTATGTCCATTATATAAACGTTTAACTACGTTTTTCATGCTAACATCATATATATCAATTATCTTTGATATAAAACACATATTATTTCATTTCCTTTCCTCATGTTATCAATTAACACATATATCCTTCATGCAATACTGTTTTTTGTCAGATTATTACCTGGTAATGGGTAAACATGCATTTTTCAAACGTTTTAACACGTTTAGCTTTCTAACACATATATCATGTGAAATAATCACATTAATCACGTATTTCTCAAATTTTGGGATGTTACAACTCTACCCCCCTTAAATAAGGTTTCGTCCCGAAACCTGCTCCGTTTACGAATATCTCATCAGCGAGATATCCTTAACTTACCCCCTTTCTTTTCTAGGTTGATTTAAGAATCTAACCTAGGCATTCATAACACTTTACTATAGGAACTATCTTGCTCCAAATCCTTCCTTCTAATTGCGATGTAGAACCGCAATACGTATTTCTATATACGATAACCCGACATCTAATACGATTCTATCAAAAGATGTTATTTCTAAATCGTTTGCTTCAAAACCGCAACGACTCTTCAAACGACATTTTTAGCTAACTTCTTGGAAGAACGTGTCTCCGTGAGTCTTCTAATGCTCCATTCTTGCCCTTTGTATATATCGAACGTTTTATCTATACTTGCATTTCTTTATTGAATTTCCAACAGTTCTTTCATTTGCTTACTAATAAGTGATCTATATCCATAGATTCTACTGATTTGCTTTCCACAGTGGCCCGTACTATCTACTTTACACGAGACTAACTCTGGTCTACTTCTTCTTGTATCTTAGGTGTATATATATAAGATGTACCAGCGGCGTATCTACCACACCTTTGATACAACCAGAGGTGTACTAGTCCTAGCCCAGTGTAAGATGACATTACTATTCTAACCACAACAAGGTCAGTATAATTTATGACTATTTATCACTTACTTTCAATAAATTAGTTGGACATCCTGTGTCTGCTTTCATTTCCCGAGTGTAAACACTATCGCTGCAAGCTTCAAAGTTCTCGGATGATTTCTAACGTTTAACATTCGTTATCTAAGGCCGTCTCATTCTAGAAAATTCCTCAGAAAATTTTCTAACACATAACGTTCATTTTTCTAATGCAGTCATAATCTAAAGGATTCGTAATCCTAACTAACGGCCTATCAAGCAATTCGTAAAACCATTTGATAGAACTCATAATAACGTTAAAGTCATAACACGTATTCAAGCAACCTATTTATCGAGAAATGTACCTGAGGTCACATCAGGTCCTTCGATAGCAGTTAGGTTGTAAACTTTACTTTTGGCTCCTGAAGCTGGAACTGATCTCAATGGCATCGGGTTCCTTACTATCTTAGGGCAATTTGCTTTAACATGCCCCGGGCTCCCACACTCGTAGCATTTCTTAGTTTCCGGACAACTGTTAGAGTAGTGTCCTTCCTTTCCACATCTATAGCAACTCGTTGGTTTTACCCAACACTCTCCGTGATGATACTTGTCACAGTTACGACACTTAGGCTTGTCGCCTTTTGAATCTTTCTTCTTCTTGTGAAAATCTCGGTCGTTCCTCTTTGAACTTTCTCCAGTCTCAGATATCTTCCTTTTAACTTCTCCTGGTCTCCCGTTGTCGCCATATTCTTCTTCATAGACCATAGCACTAATGTCAATTGCTTCTTGGTATGTCTTTGGAACATGAGGCCTAACTATCTTCCTTACAGCAGCAGGAAGGGCCTGAACGTATCTCTTCTCTTTTTCTTCCTCGGGTGTTACCAACCTTGGTACCAATCTTGCCATCTCGTCAAACTTTCTTGTAAACTCCTGATGGGTCATAGTATCTGCTTCTAACTTCAGAAAGTTAACCTCGATCCTCTCCAGCTCGTGTCTCGGGCAAAACTTGTTCATCACTAGCGTCTTAAGTCATTCCACCTTATAGCAGCAACAGCTTGCTCGTCTCGGGATTGTAGAATCGAGTCCCACCAAAATAGTGCTTCTCCTTTGAAGGAATGGGCTGCATACTTCACCGCTTGATCCGGACGACACTCACTAATACCTATCACTGCTTCCATCTCTCGAATCCAACGAACAGTCGAACCTGCATCTCTCTTCCCTTCGAATGTCGGAGGCCTACATCCACTAAACGATTTGAAAGAACATCCGTGATTGGTATTTCCCGCACCTTCAGCAGCATTACCATTGGCTCTTCCGGCTCCAGCTCCGTTTGCACCTCCACCAGCAGCTCCATAAAGTTGAGCGATCAAATTAGGCAACGCCGCCTGAAACATTTGATTTACTTCTGCCGCCATAGCTGCTCGTTGTTCGTTAGTAAAGACGTTAGCTCTCGCGTTATTCTCTCGTTCGGGATTCGCACGCGCACGGCTTCCTGTACCGGTTGCTCTACCGGCACCCCTACCTCTACCACGTCCGCCTCTTATCATCATCATCCTACATTCCAGGTGAATGACATTTCAGAATTTATGTGACGTAAAGTCCTTGAACTTTTGAATACATGATAACCAGATAAGTACCGGTACCAAAGCAATTATATAGTTATGATGTGTTCAAAAACCCAGTTACTTTTATCACAATCCTTCTATGTGTCCACTCTTCTCTTTATCCTTCTACCGGTAACTTTAAGTTAAAGCCGGTTTTTCAAGTCATCTTGCTCCCTAATTATACCGTCTCATAATTTCTCTGCACTTGGACATACAATAGTTAGGACCTAGGGTATGTTTATATGGCTAATACCAAATTGCAGTAGCTAATTGCAATCGGGTCTTTTCCACACTTCACATACTATAGATGCTACTTACTATGTCCCTAATGCATTCTCGTTTCTATGGGCACAAGCTATCCTGGCTGGCATTTACATCCCTTATCTCATCCTACTTTGTCTTCCCAGAGTCCTAGTTTAAGTCTAGATACTGCATTAGTACCTAAATCTCTTAAACCAAGGCTCTGATACCAACTTGTGACGCCCACTTCCAGACTTGGCTCCAGAAGGGGTCACGAATCGGATTTACTCATGAACACAAGGTAATAACAGAGATTACTAAGCAGCGGAAATTTGAAACTTTTATTTATTTGCCAAGTACTACAAAGTAAGAGATAATTTACATAAGAAAATACTATCTGTCACTACATTTTATTGTTATAACTATGCCAGCTTGCCAACACCCTGCTTCCGTCTGATAGCTTGCCCGTCTAATCCCTTATCACCAGGGCCTTCTCATAACTAGTCGAAGTCTCACCCTGACCTGACATACATACATTTTTGGAAAAGGTCAGCTTACGCTGGTGAGTTCTATATTTTAAAAGCTTTACCTCGGCGTGAGGTTTAAAACCCTTGGACCTGCAAGATCCCTTTTTCACAGACATTTATCAAGTATAATATATATCACAATTATAAAACACATAATATTCCTTAACAGGAAATACCCCCTATAAAATCATTTATCCCGCTATCCCTTCCTACAACCCCAACATTTATTACCAGTGTAAACCCTGCTAATGTATAAGCAGAGAAACCATCTTTGCGGACTGCCGAGTTTACCCCTTTAGGGTATTCCCTATAACGGTCAGTTGTCTCGCTTTCCCTTATTTGCTAACTGCCGAGTTTACCCTTCTAGAGCATTCCCTATAACGGACAGTAGCTTTTTCCCTTTTGCATTTGTAGTGGACTCTAATCCCATTGAGCAACACTATCTCCTAACTCCCTCTGTACTACTACCCGCCCCTTAGTTAAATACCCAAGAGACATAAGATTATTAGTAAACAGTGATAAGGTCTTCATATACTGCAACAAGTGGACATCTCCCAATTTATCGTTAGTGTATGTATACAGGGCGTATCCTCCACACTTCTGATATACTGGGTAACTAATATTATTATGTATATATATAGGAAGTACCAGCGGCGTATCCACCACATAGTAATAAAGCAAATGCACCACTTGTTCTCATATAATCATACATATTCACTATAACGTTTACTAATAATTCCTTTATCACTTGACTATTTAATTTCGAAGCAAATATAACACATATCATATCACAGTCATTATAATTACGTTATAACACGTACAATGATTTAATATCATTTTCATAACATATCATATTTATATATTTCTATATATATACTATCCCAAAAGCCTTTTAACAGTTTATCAATTCAAGATATTTCACGTATATGCATTTCCATAACAGTCCACATTTAATTTAATAACAATTTAACAGTTCAATATACCCATTAACAATTAGCACCTAGCAGTTTGATATATATATATATTCATTCAAAGGTAATTCAACAGTTTAACACTTCAATAGTTCAGATAGGCAACATTTCAGTTATAAATCATTTAAATGCATTTTATAACATTTGTATGTATATCAGCCCGAAAACATTTAAAACATTTAAAATATTTAGGAGTGGGCTCATAGAACTCACCTTATTTCTTTAACCGGTTACTTGGACAGAACTCCCGCTACGATTCCCGATTTATCCTAATTTACGTATCGTATGGCGTTAACGCAAAGCTTTATATAATAAACACTTCTTATGTTTATTTTGATATCTTATTATCTTAATAATATTCAATTATTAAGTTTATCCCTTTTTAAAGGTCAAAATGACCAAAATGCCCTTTAGGCAGTTATCCTTTTCTTTTAATGATAATATGAAGACGCGCATTCCTATAAGTAAACGCTCACTCCGGGATCGCCCAGTGTTGGGATGCCATTGCCCAGATGGGATGGCGACACCCCCGCTTTTGCCAGAAACCCCAGAGTACAGGCGCTTACCCTTCCGGTCCGCACGAACTTCTAAATATCCGATTAACTCGGTATCTTTAATACTTTATTATTTCTCCATTTTAAACCCATATATGTTTATTATATATATAAACATGTTACCATACCAAAAATCAAGTCCCCATACCCCCCGGATTATTTTATATTAAATATTTATATTTAGAAACCCTAATTTCCCATTTTTCTGGTTTCTATAGCAAAACTCATTTTTATTCAAAACCGTCTTAGGGTATTATCCATTATAACATTTTATAATATCCTTTAAAATGGCAAAGCTTAATTCAAAACCGTTTACTCGATTTGGGCAGAACAACGACATGAAAACCCTAATTTTTGACCCGTTTACAAAACCTTAACCAAACCTTTTCCAATTGTGAAATAAACTTAGGGCTTTCTTATATAACATCATTTTAAGAGTACCTACAAAAATTCAGAGCCTAACTCCCACCCGATCACCCGAATTTGATGATTTATGCTCAAGAACCCTAATTTTAACCTAGATTTAGAACTCGATCATAACAACAATATTAACTGAAATTGATTGAGGGCTATTGTAGAGCATACCTCGAAACCTAGGACTGCTGGAGATGGCCTCCAAACACTTCACCGTTTGCTCGAATTTCGCAGAAGAAGATCGCGGACGAGGTTAGGGTTTTTAGGAGATAAATCTCGTGAATTGGCGAGTTGATTCGAAGGAATTGGTCCCGTATTTATACTGATCTAGGTCGCCCCAGGGTGTAGACACGTTTAGGGGTGACAATTTGATCGAATTTGACGCGTGGAGGGGGTAACGTCGGCTGCAAGATCGAGCCGTGGCCAAAATCGCGACTGGCATGGCTCGCGTACCGCCAAGGGGAGGGAGAGGCCGGCGCGTACCGCCTGGCACTTTGGCAGAATGACAACTTTGGTCCCTGGACTTTTTATTTACATTTTCAGCCCCTGAACTCTTATCTTTCTATCATTTTATGTACTAAAACATTTTAGGGCATAATTATAAAGGTTTCTAAGGCTCGGGACACTCTCGATGATATACGTATACATACGTATATATTTTTTATATATATTTATATATATTTTTCATTATTTACACATTTGGCCCTTCAAACTTTATAATACTTATTATTTTATGTACCGAATCACTTTAGGATATTATTATAATACATTATAAGCCTCGGGGTACTTATAAAAGGTATAGATACGTATAATATCCGTAAGTATTCATAACTTTAAATAAATTATACTTTTAGCCCTTTAACTTTTATCTTATGCATATTAAAGCCTAATCTTTTGATGTAACTATCATTTTACATCTTATAACCTTCCTAAACATGTTTCTAACATTCTTGAAGGTTCGGGTCACATATAACAATATATATACACATATCTATTTGTGTATTTACATAAATTACACTTTCCACCCTTCTGTTTTCTTGTTAACTATTAAGCATGCATTTTCTACACGTATAACTATCTAAACACGTATTTCCACATATATATTCATCAAATGAATATTTCACATGTATCTATGCTATTCAAACATATTTTACACATGTATTTGATATAATGTAATCACGTAGAGGCATTTTCTCCCGGTTATCATTTATGTCCATTATATAAACGTTTAACTACGTTTTTCATGCTAACATCATATATATCAATTATCTTTGATATAAAACACATATTATTTCATTTCCTTTCCTCATGTTATCAATTAACACATATATCCTTCATGCAATACTGTTATTTATCAGTTTATTACCCGGTAATGGGTAAACATGCATTTTTCAAACGTTTTAACACGTTTAGCTTTCTAACACATATATCATGTGAAATAATCACATTAATCACGTATTTCTCAAATTTTGGGATGTTACAAATTGGAAAATCAAGATAAATTGACAACCATTGGATGGTGTTAATCAAATGTCAATAATGGGTTTTTAAAGTTTTCCCATCTCAAGATGCTTTGCAACTTACCTTTCCTCTCGCTCTCTCTCTCTCTCTCTATATATATATATATATAGGGAAGGGTTTCGTGTAGACCCCTTAAATTTTGTAGACCCCGTAGAACCCTATAAAACTCAATAAAAATAAAACTCAGTGTTGTAAATTTGGTTTTTTTTATTACGATAATCTTTTAAGAACAAAAAAAATAAATAAATAAATTAAAAAAAACAAAAAACATTAAAAATCGAACATTTTAAGACAATGAGTTTTAAAATAATGAGTTTTAAACGCAACACTGAGTTTTATTGAGTTTATTGTTTAAAACTCATTGTCTTAAAATGTTCAATTTTTAATGTTTTTCGTTTTTCTTTTTTTTTTAATTGTCTTTTTTTGTTCTTAAAAGCTTATCGCAAATAAAAAAAATAAATTAACAAAACTGAGTTTTATTTTTAGTGAGTTTTAATGAGTTTTATTGAGTTTTATAAGGGGTCTACGGGGTCTACAAAAAATAAGGGGTCTACACGGATCTTTTACCTATATATATATATATATATATATATATATATATATATATATATATATACTAGGTTAGTAACTCGTGTATTACACGGGTTGAATAAATGTTCATAGAGATAACTACAAAAAAATATAAAAATTGCTATGAAATTTAAAAATTATGAATGATATAATTGTGAGATCATACAAAATATATATATTATAGTAATTAAGTAAAAGTTCATTTTTTTATAAAATATAGGAAATTAGAGTATTTCGTATATCACAGTTGAATAATAAATTGTCTAATGGTTTACTTTAAAGAGGTGTTAACAATTACACTAAGAAAAGTTATTATTATTTAGAATTACTCGAATTTTCAGAGAAAGAATAATTAGAACATGTTGAAGATGATAATTGAACTCATAAAAGTATTTTTTTAAAAATATAAAAGGATGTTTGACATTTTAATATTTTAATTGAATAAATCAACCACCCTAATATATATAGTATTTTAATTAATAAATATTAGTAACTATTATTAAAATTATAAAAATTGACAGTTACATATCTTAAAATTAGAAAATTCAAAAAAATTTATGTGAATTTGGTAAGTTAGTTAATAAATAATTTATGTAAACATAGAGTTACTAAATATTAATAACTATTTATAATTAATTTTAAGTAAATACAATGTTGAATTTTTAAAAATTGACTGTTACATATCTTAAAATTAGAAAATTCAAAATTATTCATGTAAATTTGGTAAGTTAGTTAATAAATAATTTATGTAAACATGGAGTTACTAAATATTAATAACTATTTATAATTAATTTTAAGTAAATGCAATGTTGAATTTTAGAATTAGAAAGTTGAAATATTAAATTTAGAAAATTTAAATTCTTAAATGAAGGAAATTAGAAATTGAGTATGGTATTGATAAGTGAACAAAACTTAGGTGGAGGCCTTAGAAAAATGACATGTGGCATCTAAGTTATTGCTTTATTAGAATGAAAGATATATATATAGGGGAAAATTATTATACAAAGGGAACTTTCCGTTTGAAGTGTGCGGATGAGGGTAATTGTCACCGCGTTTGCCACCAAAATATATATGGTGTCAAAAGAACAATTGTCACTGTGTTTTTTATAGCAAAATGGTGTCAAAAGGGTAATTGTCACCATTTTGCCATCAAAATATATATGGTGTCAAAAAAACAATTGTCACTATTTTGCCACCAAATATGTTGTAAAAAATGTACAAGTCATAATCACACAAGTTAAGCTTTATTTCATAAGCAATTGTCACCATTTTGCCACCAAATATGTTGTGAAAAAATGTACAGGTCATAATCACGCAAGCTCTATTCTCATAAGCAATTGTCACCATTTTGCCACCAAAACATGTTTTGGTAGCAAAATAGTGTCAAAAAGGCAATTGTGACAATTTTGCCAAGAAGTATGTTATGAAAAAATGTACAGTCATAATCATGCAAGTTATAGATAATCACGCAAGCTTTATTCTCATAAGCAATTGTCACCATTTTGTCACCAAACACATGTTTTGGTAGCAAAATGGTGTCAAAAGGCAATTGTCACCATTTTGCCACCAAATATGTTGTGAAAAATATATATACATAATCACACAAGCTTTATTTCATAAGCAATTGCCACCATTTTGCCACCAAATAAGTTATAAAAATGTACACGTCATAATCACGCAAGTTATAGATAATTTTATTCTCATAAGCAATTGTCACCATTTTGCCACCAAAATATGTTTTGGTAGCAAAATGGTGTCAAAAAGACAGTTGTCACCATTTTGCCACCAAATACAATAATCACGCAAGCAAACGTCGCTTGGACGCATAGTCGAGTTCTAAAATAAAAGTTTCTTAACTTAAAAAAAAGTATAGCAATACTATACTCGAATGAAAGAGAAGTAAATGCTCGTTTTTATGATGTATTTTTTTATTAAAAAAATAATGTCGTATAAAAAAGTTATAGACGTTTAAAAAGTTGTGGGGAACTTGAAAAAAGTGTTATACCAATTTTACCCCTCAGCTCTCTTCACGCTTGGAATTCCCCTTTTATTTTTGCAATAGATCTGGACCAAATCTAAACCATTGATTTCTTATATCAATGGCCCAGATGCTTTCGCACGGAAATAACACTTTGTATTTGAACTTTCACACACACACACACACACACACACACACACACACACACATATATATATATATATATATATATATATATATATATATAGGGAAGGGTTCCGTGTAGACCCCTTAAATTTTGTAGACCCCGTAGACCCCTATAAAACTCAATAAAAATAAAACTCAGTGTTCTAAATTTGGTTTTTTTATTACGATAAGCTTTTAAGAACCAAAAAAATAAATAAATAAATTAAAAAAAAACAAAAAACATTAAAAATCGAACATTTTAAGACAATGAGTTTTAAAATAATGAGTTTTAAACGCAACACTGAGTTTTATTGAGTTTATTGAGTTTTAAACTCATTGATTTTTAAAACTCATTGTCTTAAAATGTTCACTTTTTAATGTTTTTCGTTTTTCTTTTTTTTTAATTGTCTTTTTTTGTTCTTAAAAGCTTATCGCAAATAAAAAAAACTAAATTAACAAAACTGAGTTTTATTTTTAGTGAGTTTTAATGAGTTTTATTGAGTTTTATAAGGGGTCTACGGGGTCTACAAAAAATAAGGGGTCTACACGGATCTTTTACCTATATATATATATATATATATATATATATATATATATATATATATATATATAGGAATGAGAACAATTAATAACTCTTTCTTGGAGCAATAACCAAATAACCACATCCTAGTGGCTTGATGAAAAAACAGGTGCTATGGATTAGTGACATGTGGCACTCCCTTTTTTTTTTTTTTTAACAGAAAGGGTATAAGAATATTTTACCCAAAAGAAAAAGCACCCCCCTCATTTTTAAAACGCTTATAACTTTTTTATCCGAAGTCGTTTTTTTATAAAAATTATACCATTGGACTCCTCGCTTTTTTATCTTTAATTCAGATGTGGTCCCGACTTTTTTCGAAGGTTTTTTTTCAAACGTCCGTATTAACATCAATGCTACAGAAAAAAGGCACCGGCGCTACCCAAAAAAGGCACCAGTGCTACTTTTTGTAACATTACATGTCAATACGGACGTTTGAAAAAAAGTGTAAAAAAATGTCGGGACCACATCTGAATTAAAGATAAAAATGCGAAGAGTCCAACGGTATTTTTTTTATAAAAAACCGACATCGGATAAAAAAGTTATAGCCATTTTAAAATGGAGGGGGTACTTTATTGGTTGAGTTAAATGACTAAAATACCCTTTCTGGAAAAGGAGGGAGAGGGACACTTGTCATAATTTTGGTGGTTCAAATGGGTTATTTGGTTATTCCTCCAAGCAAGGGTTATTAATAGTTCCATACCCTATATATATATACATATATATATAACCTTATATATCATTTTCACTAGCTAACCTGTACTCTAAAACGTCACTGTAGATGCCACGTAGGCAACTCATACAATGCCACGTGGCATTGTATGGTATACTTAATTTTTTTTCTTTTCACGATTACGTTTATGTATTTAGTTTTATTGTTTGAATGCAATTACAATGATTCTTGGTAGTTCGCATGGTTTAAGTTCCTTAAATCCATATTAGCCGTCGCGGAATCTGGGTGTCTGATATATTTTCTTTCCCGCATGACAAGTGTTCCAGATCACACGCGGTTGTTTTTGCTTATCACACATATGGCATACGTGTTTCGTTTTCCCTCTTACAAAATACAGTTGGCTTCCCCCTTTTCATAGTTACTAGCTTCCTTATGAAGCGTGAAGAGAGGGAGAGAGAGGATAATACATTTACCAAGTGGGCTATTCCCACATTGGTAAAAAGAAAATTACCATCTTGAATCTAAAAATTGGTATTGCGGGGATCGGGAAGAGAACTGACAGAAGATTGCTGATACTTGGAATTCAATAAACAAAAACAGAAGTTGTTTATATGAAAAAAAAGAGATGCTCAGATACGCTACATGATTCAAAGCATGGAATGATTGTGATGACCGAACATCACATTGAACGCTGCTTCTTCATTGCAAAGTGCACCAGCCAGGAATCGAACCCGGGTCTGTACCATGGCAACCACTAGACCACTAGTGCTTGTTGTTTATAACTAGAGATAAACCGCGCGTTGCTGCGGTAATTCGAACAAATACAAGAAAAGTGGACAACGAAGCAAATCTATTTAAAAAATATATAATGGAACTTGTTCGATACGGAGACTTTTATTTCAAACGACGTGTGGTAGTAGTTATTGTGTAGGAAGAGTATCCGGAATGCAAATAATAATTAAAATTTGTCTATTATTTATAGCAAATGCGAGAAAAAAACATGATGTAAGTGAATATCTAATAGAGTCTAGGTCAAATAAACTGGCGACAGGGTATTTATTTATATATTTATTTTGTAAAAAAGAGTGGTATATGATGCAGTGCGCTTAATAAAAAACTTTAAGGTACCTCTCTAAGTATCCGAACCTCAATATTTTGTTCATATCTTTATATAATCTTTACATATTTCATAGCTTACTTTTAGAATTCAGAAATAAACAATACGTTAAATGTATAATGTGAATTAAAATTTAGAATAAGCCTTGATGCTTAAACCCTTCATAACATATAGATAAACTTGGCACACCGATACTTATTCATAATATATACCTATGTGTGTTTAGAAATCAATATTTATTTTAAATATTCATATTCATAATATATATAAATTTAAATGGATTACACCTTTATTTGGTTTGAGTCGTTTGTATGAGCCAAATGCAAGAACCAAGTTATGGAAATAGTTAGCAATTTGATAAGGAGCCAAATTTATAAGGAGTATTGAATAATGAATTGTGACGTGTTAACGCATAAATAGGGTTGAAAAGTTAAAATGGATAAAGATGTATATTTACTCGACTTTTAAAATTTTTAAAGATAGGTAAAAAGTGAAAATAAATAAGTTTAAATTGGAAAATATGAAAATGAAATAAAAGGTCAGATTTGTGTTTATTTATTTAAAGACAGCTGCGAGCCTACATGATTGATTGATTACACAATTTTATTTCCAAAACGCAAGTTACCTCTTTCTTCTCTGCCACCTGCCACCTGAAGAGTAAAGCTCAGCAAATTTCCATAGCTTCGTCACCATCTCAGTGGCGGATCCAAAAATACTTTTAAGCGGGGGCAAAAAATATGTTCGCATAATCAAGTCTAGTGAAAAGGATCGATTGAAAATGAACCAGAAAAAACATTTTTTTAATTAACGAATAGTAATAAAAAGCAATTATAATTTGTTTCAAAAACAAAATATATTACTCATCTACTTAATTTAATTTGTTATGATGAATTCGTAATATTTTTAATTAGTCTAATACATATGAGATCATAAACTCTATGTCTCTATGAATGTTTGCTGATAAAAAAAATAAACAAAAAACTCTATGATTATGATTTTAAATCATATGTAAAGGTGTAATTTGTAACATTAATATAATTTGAGGGTGCCGATAAAAAAAATAAACAAAAAACTCTATGATTATGATTTTAATTTTTAAATCATATGTAAAGGTGTAATTTGTATCATTAATATATTTTGAGGGTGCTTATACATAACATTTTAGTTTTGAAATATGTGATGACAGATTGACAGACCTTTTGTCAGTTTATTATATTTATTTTTTCTGTTTACCTTTATCACTTCATCATCTTCTACGCATTACCCTATTTCTCCATTAAAGCTTCATATCTTCCTCATTACAGTTTTTAAGCATAAATTCATTATTTTCTTTTGTTTCTTTCTCGTTCTCTCTCGATCTGGTTGAAAAATAAGGGGCCTTTCAAGATTTTTAAGAAGGGGCCTACAAAAAGATGTCCTAATTTCCTTCTAAGATGATAAATCTGAGTGGGTGCGTCGCCCCCCTCTAAGCTACACATAGATCCGCCCCTGCACCATCTTCTACAACAATGACAAATATATAGATATACGAAGTTGAAATTTACTGATAGCTCCAAGTAATCTTATCATCCATTCCTGGAATTAAATCAGCAACTAAATAGTTCGATTGATTGCAAGTCCTTTTATCCTGATCGATCACATCAGAATCAGATCGGTGAGGAGCGAGATCGGGCAGAGGAATAAGTCCACGGCGGAGGAGAAGGGTGAGGATGCGGCGGAGTTCGAAGTGGTTGAAATCGCCTGAAACAACCGCACGGGAAAAGAAAAGGAAGACGATGTCGGAGTTGCGTAAGGCTCGCCGGAGCTAACAGCAGGGGTTGCCGGATAAGTCGATCGGCCGGAGTCGTCGTGGCTACGGTTCGCCGGAGACTGACACGGGTAGGGGTCGACGGTGTCTGAAGTGAACAGTGAAGGGAGATAGGGTCGGAGGGTTCGTCCCCGTGAGGGGTAGACCAGGGTCGCCGGAAAAACGACAGGGAAAGGAGGGTGAGGGGGGGGGGGGGCTCGCCGCTTTTGCATGATGGTCGGAGGAGAGCTGGGTTCGCCGGAAATGATGAGGGGCGGCGGTTGACGCCGATTTGGGAATTTGGAGAAAATGGGATCAGATGCGAAGGAATCTAAGAGCGATAGGGAAGAGGATGCAGAGGAGGCTGGGGTGGTTATGTCTTTGAATGTGGGGAGGCGCTGAACCGCCGGAGATGCCATTCTTCTCTTCTCCGGTGGGAAGTGGTTTTTGTGTATTCTAGCCGAAAGAAGGTTTTATGGATATAAAACATTTGTTTTGGGCACGAAAACATAGGGCATGTTTGTGATTGTATATATATACAATTTCCCAATTTCCTTTGATATATTAATATATTAGATAAATATACATGGCTGAATGAAAGTCAGTGGAAAATGATGGTCACTATTTTTGGAACAAAGGTGATATGGTTGTTTTCTACTCGAACAAATCAAATCAAAGAGCAGTTAAAAGAGAAATAGGTTGAACATGTTAACACATACAGTATAATCTCTACTAAATGTTTATACTTAACAAATGTGAAGATAAAAAAAGTGGAACAACTATTAGTTTTTAATCATAATAAACACTTTCACTATTTGCATTTTGCAAGAAAAGGTTTGAATGTGATATAGACAAAATCCACATCGAAATCTTCAAGCCTTGTTGAAACGGTGATACCTTGCCGGATGGAAGGCTGACCAAGGATGGTCCGGAAAGCTATTGGCAGACTACCGGAGGGTTTTCTGGTTCGGATGTTCCTCCTTGTGCTTCGGACCTAAACGAAAGGGAAAGTAAGGACATGGGAGGGAATGTCCTCCGGCTCACACCCAGAATGATGTTTTCATCATTGCCATCACACGAATTCCCTCGTAGGGTAAGAGTGAGTGATGATGAGCGTGTGTTAAGAATAAAGGGTTGTGTTATGTTCCGTGGTAGAAAGTAGCGGATGGAATCAATGCCTTTTGACTTAGGCAGTTGAGGGGTATTTATAATACTTAACTTTTGTCCTAAGTGTCATTAATCTCTTACCCCATTTAGTGATGTGCAGATGTGTAAACTGGGTGGTGCAGGTGTTTAAATTGGGTAATGGTAATTAATGGTTGGCGTTGAGCATGCGTTTGCTTCGGAATGAGTGGTTCCGGAGAAGCATTGTTTGTCTGGCCACTCGGTAGGTACTGAGTGATAATACTATCTTGGTTCGGTAGCGTGTGACTCTTGTGACCAGAATGGAGTTTGTCCACGCCAGGCCCAATGTATGTTTGGGTCATTCGGTCTTTTAGCATAAACCTTTGATCCGGACCTACGTCATCGGTCCCCAAATCCGAAGGGCATGGCACTGTCGTGGTGGTTCAGACTAAGTGAGATGGGCCACTAGTGGAATTATGTGGGCCTTGGACCTTGGTTGTGGACATGCGTCCTATGCGGGGGCGTTGATGGGATGGTTCAGGAAACTCAATCGTCAGCCTTACCCTATTAATAGTTCGTTTTCGCCCTTTGACTAAGCTATGTTTAAAATTAATCTTTGGCTTCTCTTGCATTTTACGAACCACAATTTGTTTCGGTACATTCCTCTTTCCTGTATTGTTTTTCTTTTACCATGCGTGATTGGAAGAAGGATATGAATATCCAGTATAATTGTTCGGCCGCAGCCAAACTTCCCAAAGAGGTCACCTGCTACGGTATACCTAACCTTTTGCATCCGACCTTGCTGGAGAAAGATCAGCTTATCACCAACTGTTCGACTGGTAAAATAGGGGCGTATTTGCATCACTTTTCTTATGCGCATCTGCGTATCCCCTTTACTAAGTTCTTTCGCACTATTTTTCAAGCGTTGAAGATCGACATCTGTCACACCCCCGCCGCGGCCGCCTCTGTGGGGAGTGTGACAGGTTGGTATTTGGTATCAGAGCCAAAGGTTTTAGCAGATTGGAGTTCGTGTAGAACCCTTAAGCTCGAACCTATAACGGCTCTAAGTTGAACACATGTTATGTTATGATGATTAATAAGTTAATCTCTAATTAGTTTTGTGATTATTAAATTCCAACTTTTAAACTATACGAAAAAAACCATGTGTTTCTGAATTGTTCTTTTTTTCGTGAACAGCAAATTAATAGAGGAAATTGGGCTTTGGCCCATGGAGGAAAACATATCAAAATTAAAAGCGGATACAATTAAGGGGGGAGTTAACATTCGGATCAGAAGTAGGGATGGCAATGGGGCGGGTTTGAGTAATCCCGACCCCATACCCGTTTATAAAAGTGTATCTCATACCCGGCTCAAAATCCGTCGGGTTTCTAGCGGGTATTTACCCATCGGGTATCGGGCATACCCGTGGGTTTTGGGTATACCCGTCGGGTGTATATCGGCTAACTATTAATTGTATTTATCATAATTATAATAAAATATCACAAATAACTAAACATATATAAGTTTAATAATATGTAAATCAATTTTTTAACAAATAACTTAGTATTATATATAATAAAAAATAGATAAAAAAATACAATATTTATTTAAAATAAATAAATAAAACCTCGAAAATTATAGCGGGTATATATTATCGGGTAATTGGGGCGGGTAAGTGGGTATATCATCAAATCCCATACCCGTCCCATGTATGTCGGGTTTTGGGTTTTCCCGTCGGGTTCGGGTTTCATTACCATCCCTAATCAGAAGAGGCAAAGAAGTTTTGTTGGCTGTTGTGATGTTTCCGTAAGCAAGAGAGACGAGAGTCAGAGAAGTTCTTTTTTTTTTATTTAGATTAAAAGTATTTTAGTTTTTTTCTCTTTTTTTACCAGCAAATATATTAAAGAGGCAAAACCCCTAGCAAGGAGCTAGAGGTGGTCACGATAATACATTACAAGCGGAAGGATTCCAATCAAAAGAGTGGAACTTACAATAATTAAAAAACCATATATATGGGTTATTGGTTTATATCAATCCCAACTATCACGTATTGGCCGATAACACTCCCAAGTTTACTCCTTCCATCTGCCACCACGAACTATCATCATATTTTCCTCTATCACTCCCCCGTGAATTACTTAACCCCATTTGAATTCCATGTTTTGTAAGTTTACCCGGCGTTTAGTTCCAATTTCGTTAATTAAATATAACCGGGGGAGTGATGGAGGAAAATATGGTGATAGTTCATGGTGGCAGGTGGAAGGAGTAAAGTTAGAAGTGTTATCGGCCAATATGTGATAGTTGGGATTAATACAAGCCAATAACCCCATAAATATTAAATAACTCCAATTCTTGGTTTCAGACATCACCCTATGGATAGAGGGACCGTCAAAAATGACTTTATTCCTTTCTCTCTAAATGCACCAACACCCAGTAAGCATGATAGTGTTCACCGTTTTAATCCTCCAATCCTCCTTGCCCGCCTCTGCCGGAGGTGTGACAGGTTGGTATCAGAACTAAAGGTTTTAGCAAGTTGAGAGTTCGTGTAGAACCCTTAAGCTCGAACCTATAACGGCTCTAAGACTAAGACTAAGACTAGTAAGTAGACAATACCATGGTCCGTTGAAGGTTGATTTGTTGCCATTTTACTAGTAAGTTGAACACATGTTATGTTATGACGATTAATAAAGTTAAATCTCTAATTAGTTTTGTGATTATTAAATTCTAGCTTTTAAACTAAACAAAAAAAACATGTGTTTCTGAATTGTTCTTTTTTTCGTGAATAGCATACAATTAAGAGAGGCAACTTCCATTGTAGTGTAGTGGTAGGAAGTCTGTGTTCTTTATTTGAGACACAGGTTCGATTCTTACGGGCAACATTTTGGAAGGGGCATTGGCGATTAGGGGAGACTTGGGGCTGAAAGGTCACAAGTTCGATCCCTGAGCTCCCAGGTTTTACCACCCGGCCGCTCGCGGAGGTGGATTTTCCCTGGAATGAGCTCAACTGGTGTAAATAGTCCCTGGGTTTTCCGGGGCATTCGTTGGCCGTTCAAAAAAAAGATACAATTAAGAGGGGAGTTAACATTCGGTTCAGAAGAGGCAGAGAAGTTTTGTTGGCTGCTGTGATGTTTCGGAAATCAAGAGAGACGAGAGTCACAGAAGTTCTATTTTTTTTATTTAGATTAAAAGTATTTTAAGTTTTTTTTTTTACTTTTTTTTGAACAACAAATATATTAAAGAGGTAAAACCCCTAATAAGGAGCTAGAGGTGGTCACGATAAAATATTACAAGCGGAAGGATTCCAATCAAAAGAGTGGGACTTACAATAATTAACAAACCATAAATATTAACTAACTCTAATTATTATTGATTTCAAACATCACCCTATGGATAGAGGGGGAACACCTGTCAAAAATGACTTTATTCCCTTCTCTCTAAATGCACCAACACCCGGTAAGCATGATAATGTTCACCGTTTTAATCTTCCAATCCTCCTTGGCTATCCTAGCTTTTATGTAAGTTAACCAAATCCCTAACCTAAAAGAAAGGAGAAGGTGGTAACCGGCACCAACCTTGCACCAAATTCCATATAAAATCCGAGAAGGGGCATCCGATGAGGGTGTGTTCAACGGACTCGTTGCCTTCCCCGCAAAGCGAACACACCATAGAGGCAACCGGGATGTTCCTCATTGCGAGAGCGTCGATTGTGGGAATTCTTCCAAGAAGCACCCTCCAAATGAACATATTTACTTTAACTGGAACCACCTTACACCATTGAAAATCAAGGTTATCGTCGGGATTGTTAACGGTCTGCACTAAGTTCCTCAATGCCTTGACAGAAAATGTGACATCATTGTTTCCCTCCCACCTCCATAATCCATTTGATTCAAGCAGAACGTTTTGTAAATGAACCCCCATTCTGGTCAGATAAGTTTTTTTTTTTTTTTTTTTTGGAGGGGGGGGGGGGGGAACGGCAGTAAAAATATATATTAAAACAAGCTCAAAGAGCTAAATTACAAGACATTCAGCGGATTTAGCATCTAGTCGTTCCAACTAATAGGACTTTTACAGTTTCTTGAAGTAAACACAGAGAAAGATAAGAAAGCAATCAAATAAAAAATGTTGCCGTTCCTGAATTCACTTGGTTGGAAAATCAAGAGATTCCTTGACCTCCAAAGATGCCACCATGTAGTGAAATTAATAGAGTAAATTGTGTCCTTTTTCTTTGTTCCTTTGTAGTTATTAATGCTTTTAATCAATTCATGAGGGGAATTTGAATCTAACTAGTTAATGTCCAACCAAATCTTCACTCGAGCCAAAATCTTAGAGAAGAAACTGCAGTCACCAAATAAATGGTTAACATATTCCACCCTATCATAGCATATCGGACACATGATCGAATCAAGCTCCAAAACCCGTCTAGATAAGTTGAGCCGCGTCGGAGACGATACAAGAGAACTCTCCAAGTAGCTATGTTGACTTTTTGCGGAATATATTTGAGCCACCGGGCAATGTTTTAAAAACCGGTTTTTTAGTTGAACCGGAAAACTTTCCGAGACCGGTTCGACCGGTCGGACCGGTTAGACCGGCCGGTTGAACCGGTTAGGGGATCTATATATATATTTTTATAAAAATGTTAATAAATTTATACACCACAACGAAAATAGTTAAAATACAATGATAATCCACTAAAAAATAATACCAAAAAAGGTATTTCATAAGAATATATAAATTTTAAACTTTAAAAAATAATAAAAAATAACAATAAATTTAAAAAAAAACATTTTTTTTAAAAACTATCAGAAAACCGGTTGAACCGGACTGGTTGAACCGGAAAAAACCGGAAAAAACCGGAAAAAACCGGAAAACCGCCCGGTTCAAAACGGTCCGGTTATGTCCAAAAAACCGGGGATTAAAAAACCGGTATGATGACCGGTTGGCGGTTGAACCGGTTGAACCGGACCGGTTGAACCGGTTTTTAAAACATTGCCACCGGGTAGAAAACTCGCCTTTGGGGAGGTGACGATCATCAATGTATTTCTAAACCGATTTGACAAAAAACTCAGAATCACCACCTAAAGACCACACCCATTTATCAGCTTCGTTAGACAAGTTATAGTTCGATAAACAATCCAAAAGAGTATCGAATTGCTCGGCCTCCACTCCTCCACGAATATCTCTACGCCAGAACCAAAACCAATGATCACCGTCACGATAATTGCTTATAAGACCATCCTTATTAAGAGATAACACGAAAAATGGGGAAATCTCGAGGAAAGAGGAACATCGTGAAGCCAAATGTCTTTTCAAAATCTCGTCTTATTGTCTAGACCCACCTGTTTTCGAATCACGGAATTAGGAAGGAGATTCTGATTATTACAAGAAATCCCAGCTTTATTAATACGTTTCCATGTACTCGGGAAATTACCACCGCAAGCCTTATCGAGTTTGTTGCCATGAATTTCCTTTATGAGACGGATCGAAAGAGCATCACCATCATTGACGAAGCGCCAACGCCATTTGTAAAGCAAGGCAATGTTCATGGCGAAAAGACTACCAAATCCAAGACCACCGTTTTCCTTTCTAGAAAGTACCAAATCCCATTTAACCTACGGAATTCTCTTAGCTTGGTCAATAAATCCCCAAAAAAATCTAGCACAGATGGATTCCAGCTTTCTTGTCACCTTACAAGGAAGAGGGAACATCGAAAAATAGTAAGACCCAAGCGCCCCAAGGACAGAAGTAACGAGAGTGGCTCTTCCACCGATGGACAAAAGATTCCGCTTCCATTTGTTCAGACGTTTGTTAAATTTTTCGATAATAGGGGCCCAATTAGCAATACGGGACATATTCTTACCGACAGGGAGGCCCAGATATGAGAAAGGTAAAGAATCCGATTTGCATCCAACAATTTTAGCCACACGATGAGAATCCTCCACCTTAACGCCAATCCCAAAATTAGATGATTTCTGGCAATTAATTCCCTGACCCGAAACCTGATGGAATATTTTAAGCATCTCGATTAAGTTAGAAGCATTCTCCAATGACCAGTGACCGAAGAAAATAGCATCATCAACATAAAAAAGGTGAGAAAGCTTTAGATTTTTAATCTGAATGCCCCTGAATAACCCAGCCGCAATTGAATCTTCGATAAACACATGAAGTCCCTCCATTACAAGAATAAATAAAAAGGGGCCATCGGGTCTCCCTGACGCGACCCGCTGCCTATGTTGAATTCAACAAACGGACTCCCATTAATTAAAACCGAAGCCCAAGCGGAAGACAAACAAGCTCTCACCCAAGACCTCCATCTATCACCAAAACCCATGAAATGTAGCATAGTATCGAGATAATCCCAAGAGACCGTGTCATAAGCTTTTTCAAAGTCTACTTTAAAAAGCAAAAGGGATTTTTCTTGAATTTAAACTAATCCATAATCTCGTTAATCATTAGAGGACCATCAAGAATTTGGCGCCCTTTAATGAAGGCAGACTACTCCGGGCTAATGATTTGATCCAAAACACCTGATAACCGGTTAGCAAGAATCTTAGAGATCACCTTGTATTGTAGACTCACTAGGCTAATGGGTCTATAGTCAGAAAACGAAATGGGACTTTAAACTTTCGGGATCAAGGAGATGAAGGATCAAGGAAATGGTCAAATAAGTTGCTCAATGCCTTGACAAAAAACATGCCATCATTGTTTCCCTCCCACCTCCATAATCCATTTGATTCAACTAAAAGTATTTTAGTTCATTAATGTTATAACGGATGATTTTCATAGTGACAGTATTTGAATTGTTTGTTATCATGATTGACTAATTTTTTTGAGATCATACCTAGGTGTAGGGTTGTTTCAGTTTCTTGATTGCTATTGATTGTTTATGTACCATATGATCGGTTTAGTGGGTAAATCGAGTCCGGTCTAGATTATGTATAGATGCACACGTCCCAACCCTTAATTGTGAATGAATCCGGTAACCACTTAAGTTAGAACTCGGGTTATCACATGCTACTCTTTCGCATCGTCCTCTTAAGGACGTCCTAGTAAGCAATTAAGTACGTCTTGGATTTTGTAAACCTGAACCCTAGGCATGATCATATTTTTATTTATTGTTTGTTGTCTAGTTTTTCATTTAAGTTTACTTTATTTCAAAAATTAAAAATCAATTTTTACACTTTTCAGCTTTTAGTTTATTATAGTTAAATAATCATATAAAATTAATAAGGTTTTTACATGACCACAAGGACAGGTCATCAGAACTTAGAGGCTTAGAAGCTAAAACAAGTGAATGTTTTGATTATTGTGAAAATTATCACACAAGTAACTGTCACGTGACCTTAGCAACGCACACGATTTTTTTTCATTATCTTTACATACCTATATAATGAGACGGTTTTATATGTGAATATTATCTCGTAGAAACGCACTCATAGCAAATCATATTATCTTCATGTACCATTCTCTGCCTAAACATGATAAAGTTGCTTCAAATTGGTTGTCTTTGTCATGCACTCTCAAAAGAGAGACAATAAAAGAAACTTTGAAGTATAAATGATCACCAAAGGATGCCAAATGATGCTAAAGACGAGAGCTTAATCATAACTTATTTTAATTAACTTGACTTCTTCTATTTTAATGGTTGCCTACCATTTTAAATTATCTCAACATATATAGCGTATGCTATCTTTTTTATTTTGACTTGAGCAAAAGTTGAACATATCGTATGAGATGTATTTGGTGACTTCTTCATCATTTTACTTTTTCCACAAACTTCATATGTTTATACTATAAAACAATACCATCTTACATCTTTGTTTCATAGATTTCTTGAGCAATCAATTCATCGAAAACAAGTTTCTCAACTTCTCGCTAACATACTAGCGATGTCTCGTTTTCTTATATTTGGTCTTTTGTTGGCAACATGTTCGATTGCTTTTGCTTCGGACCCTAGTCCTCTCCAGGACTTCTGTGTGGCTGATCCAAAAAGCCTAAGTACATAAAAGATTCTTGCTGCTTATGGTTTTATATGTGCTATTCTTATATACGAACATCTCTAACATAATAGTTTCTATGTATTTGTTTATGCAGTACTCGTGAACGGTCTTGTTTGCAAAGATCCAAAGTTGGTGCAAGCAGATGATTTTCTCTTTAGAGGGCTTAATCTAATGGGAAACACGTCGAATGATGTTGGGTCTAATGTGACTCAAGTGACTGTAGCACAGGTACCAGGACTCAACACTCTTGGTATTTCCATGGCACGTATCGACTTTGCTCCAATGGGTATTAACCCTCCACACACGCACCCTCGAGCCACTGAAATCTTGACTGTCATTGACGGTAGAATTCTGGTTGGATTTGTCACATCCAACCCGGAAAACCGCCTCATCACGAAAGTACTCAAGAAGGGTGATGTGTTTGTGTTTCCGGAAGGTCTAATTCACTTTCAGAAAAACATTGGACATGGGTATGCTGTTGCTATTGCTGGTTTGAGCAGTCAAAATCCCGGTGTCATTACTATTGCAAATGCTGTGTTTGGATCGAACCCTGATATCACTGGGGATATTCTTGCAAAGGCCTTTCAAGTTGATGTCAACGTTGTTTGTAAAATTCAATCAAAGTTTTGAACTTTCAAGTGATCATACTATATAGTGTATATATATATAAAGAGAATGTTGATTCTTTATACCTTGTATTTTCAGTTTAATAATAATTGTTTGTTTTCATTTGTTATAAAGTGAATAAAAAGTATTATTACTTTTCGTGATATGTTTTGAGCAAATATAGATTTCTTTCTCTCATTTTATATTAAAGTAAATAAGAAGTTTTATTATTTACTTGTACATGTTTAGAAGGTGCACTTCTTCCATAACATTTTTTCTCTTTTAGGGCTGAGTTTTAACAACCGCAAAAATTGTATTATTCATCGTAAGTGTCATGATTGTAACTTGAGAAGAGAAGAAACCAATTCGTGAATCAATCGTTCCTCGTAAGCCTTCAAGCGCCCCACAATATCCGGCCAAGGGTTTTCACGTCCAACATTTGTTCTATGGAGGCCACTATGTGAATAAAGCGTCTTGGAACACTACTTAAGAAACTTTTCACCATCTTTGTTCACGCCAAGTATAACCTTCATGCTCATCGCCCATACCGTATAGTT
>JBCNJP010000008.1:57021171-57103762 GCA_039602395.1 Deinandra increscens subsp. villosa | reverse complement strand
ATTATATTTTGGTTATGTTTTGGTTGGATTCAATGCTTAATTGATATATATGTGGATTTTAGGTGTTGGCTGGGGTCGTGTAGTCATTTTGGATGGAAACGAGGCACTTTGGAGTTGGATTGAGATCCGGAGGTGAAGATAGAAGAAAATAGAGATTTTTGATTCTGATGGACATGCGGGCCATCTGCCTATTTCTTATGTTCTTCAGATGGGCTGCATGGTCTGGTCAAAGCTGCAGTCAACAGGGCCATGCAGGCAGCATGCCTGCTACACAGACACTCAGATGGCCCGCATGCAGGCTGGGCGGATTTTTTCAGGAACACCTTATGCGGGCCACTTGCACCATTTATTCACAACCAGATGGCCCGCATCGACCATCAGACGTGAAAAACCCTTGAAAACCCTTATAAAAAGATTGGAGGCCGTTTTTCTCCACACACTCTCCCCTATTTCAACTGGTTTACATAATTTAAGGGTTCTGAGATTGATTTTGGAGAGATCAAGGCCAAAGGATCAAGGATTTTGGGAGGAAACGCTTGGAAAAGTGAAGATTTCGGTTTGGGTTTCATCAGTCTTCCTTCATTTCTTCCTAGATCTTGTTTGTATTGACATGTTTACATCAGATCTGAGTTGCTTCATGTTTAGATTCATGGTGTTAGGCTATATTTCCCTTTATCACTTGGATTTGATGATTATAAGCATGTTTTGACTTTTCGGTTTGACTTTTCATTATGACTTGATGAAATTGCCTATTAATTCTAAATTGGATGCTTTGAATGATCATATATGCAATGTTAGCTTCTATTTGAATCATATGATGTGAGTAATTTGATGTGGATTGAAGAACTTCAACCAAATTGTTAAATTCCTCATTGTTAATCTTGGACTTTTATAGTTTTAGGTTAATGCATAATCCGATGACCATCTACATGATTGTATGATTCAGATTTGGGGCTGATCTTGTATGTATTTGTGTTGAAATTGAGTTGACCGATTCGTTTTGCACATTAGGTGGTTGCTAGATATTGATTGGTTGGTTAGAACGCTTATGACCATAAGGTTTTGACTTGTCATTTCGTGTTTAGTATTGCCTAAGTTCTTAGGGTCTCAATTCAGATTTATTTATGTTATAGGGCCTACTTAGGAAGACCTTCCTCGTGTGATCCCTGTTTCGTGTGTGTTTGGTTAGCTTTGACCGAAGCAACTAGGCAATTAGGCGGTTTCATTCAGTTTTCTACCTAAACTTTTATTTAGGATTGCCTTGGTAACTAGGATGTGTCTATAGTCTAGGTTGCCTGGGTAGTTATCATTTGCAGGGTAGTTGTCATATTGATTAGTCAGATTGGAGGTCAAAGTCATGCTTAGAGGATTCTTATCCGAGTGATATCTGTCTCATTACTGATTTTCATTCTTAGATTCTGTTGTTTTGTTCCTTAGTTGTTTCTAGTTACTTGCTTATCTGAAATTCAATATATTTTAGGTTAAATATTAGCAAAGTTCGCATATCGAGAGCCTGCATTGCGTCCTTGGATTTGACATCCGGGTATTTACCGATACTATTCTGCATACGATGGGTACACTGCCCTACGCGTGTGTTTAGTCACTTGGGATTTTCCCTTTTTGACTTGACCGAATTTTGATAGACACTTCAGCACACGTCAAGTTTTTGGCGTCGTTGCCGGGGACACGCAGATTTCGAGAAACTTCGGAGCTAGTAGTTTAGCCATTTTACTTGCTTTCGTTACTTGTTTATTTGCATGTTTCTAGTATGTTTGCTTATTTCTGTGTTTACCTACGTGTTAGTTAGTTTATTAGCTTAGTCTAGTTTCTTTATGTTCTGTTTCTGTTTTCTTTTTCATTTTTCGTCTGTTTATGCGCATTCGTCGGAGGAGGAGTCACTTTTCACCGTTGTCCGAGCCTGAGAGGGTCACCTTCCTCGTGTGATCCCTGTTTCGTGTGTGTTTGGTTAGCTTTGACCGAAGCAACTAGGTAATTAGGCGGTTTCATTCAGTTTTCTACCTGGACTTTTATTTAGGATTGCCTTGGTAACTAGGATGTGTCTATAGTCTAGGTTGCCTTGGTAGTTATCATTTGCAGGGTAGTTGTCATATTGATTAGTCAGATTGGAGGTCAAAGTCATGCTTAGAGTATTCTTATCCGAGTGATATCTGTCTCATTACTGATTTTCATTCTTAGATTCTGTTGTTTTGTTCCTTAGTTGTTTCTAGTTACTTGCTTATCTGAAATACAATATATTTTAGGTTAAATATTAGCAAAGTTCGCATATCGAGAGACTGCATTGCGTCCTTGGATTTGACATCTAGGTATTTACCGATACTATTCTGCATACGATGGGTACACTGCCCTACGCGTGTGTTTAGTCACTCGGGATTTTCCCTTTTTGACTTGACCGAATTTTGATAGACACTTCAGCACACGTCAAGTTTTTGGCGCCGTTGCCGGGGACGCGCAGATTTCGAGAAAGTTCGAAGCTAGTAGTTTAGCCATTTTACTTGCTTTCGTTACTTGTTTATTTGCATGTTTCTAGTATGTTTGCTTATTTCTGTGTTTACCTACGTGTTAGTTAGTTTATTAGCTTAGTCTAGTTTCTTTATGTTCTGTTTTCTTTTTCGCTTTTCGTCTGTTTATGCGCATTCGTCGGAGGAGGACCTCCCACGATTTCATTATTTGAATCCAAGTACTTGGATATTTACATCGAGCCGGATCACGCAAATGAGGACCATGAATTCCTTTAATAATTTTAACCCATATGGCGTCACCACTCGACACACAACGCCATCTCCATTTGTAAAGAAGAGCTTTGTTCATCGCATATAAACTTCCAATTCCAAGCCCACCATTATCTTTACTCGCAAGAACACGTTCCCACTTAATCCAAGGAATCTTCTTATCGTTCTCCTCAAAGCCCCCAAAAAAATTAGAACGCATAGATTCTAATTTTTTATTTACCAACGAAGGTAAAGGGAAGATGGAAAAATAATAAGATGCAAGGGAGCCAAGGACAGACGAAACCAAAGTTGATCTACCGCCAACCGAAAGGAGATTACGTCTCCATTTGCTCAAACGTTTTTGAAATTTGTCAGTATTTTTTTGCCAATTAGATAACCTAGACATATTTGCACCAACCGGGACCCCTAGATAAGTGAAGGGAAGATGATCCGGTTTACACCCCGTCAGTCTAGCAAAAGTTGAGACCTCACTGAATTGGACTCCTATGCCGAATAATGAGCATTTGTCGAGATTTATATCTAGGCTCGAAACCGTATGAAATATCTTAAGGATCGCCACAATATTTCTGATGTTCTGCTCCGACCATTGTCCCAAAATCCGCCAAACACACCTCCCACATCCCCCAAACGATCTTTCAAAACTACATTCGTCTTAGATCCTGATGAATGTCCTAAATGGAATTTAGGGATGACCCAAATGTTTGAACAGTCCTCTTCTCATATTAATCCAGGTAACATATTCCATACTTCAATCTTTATAAACCACTTTTCATTTTATGCATTATTTGCAATTTATTGACCTTTTTTTTTGTAATTTTGTAGATATCCCCCCCCCCCCCCCACAAACAAAGCTTCTGTTCCCAGTACCCCCACTGAACTATATGACACCCCTAACTCTCCCCGTTGTGAGACACCTATCCAAGTCCCTTTTTCAGAAGAAGAGACCATTATCCCTTGTAAGTTTCTTAAAATGTAGTGCATATGTGGCTGACATATAATTAGTGTAATACCTTCCCCCACAACTTTCATACATATGTAATTATAAATTTTTTAACTCATCATTTCTCATATATGAAACGCAATTTAGTCATGAAAAATTTTGAATATATAATTTTCTTATACCAACCTTTTTCTTCTGTCCATTTTTATTTTATTAAAGTGCAAAAGGTCATTTGTAATTTTTGGTTAATGTTACATATGATTTCAAATTAACAATCTTCTATATAAATGTTTAATAATTTATTTTTCTGTTTTTTAGATTCTTCTCCTAACCATCCGATTCCTACTATTCCTATATATGTTGTTCCGCCTGCTAAGAAATTTGAAGAAACTTTAAACAAATTGGAATCTCTACGTGTCAATCCACTAAGGAACAAAACCTTGTCAAGTGTAATGAAATCTCCTTGGGTTGATAGGGCAGTGAATATTAATTTGCTCCCAACAAAGGAGGAAAAACAGATTTGGAATTTTCTCTTCAACTACCAGTCAACTGCAAAGTTCAAGTACATAATATTATGTAATAGATTTTAATTATTATCACAATCATTCAAATTTTGTTCTAACTATCCATGTTTTCCTTATAACAGGAAAATGAAGCAAACAATGGACTCTGACCCTCCATTATTTTACCCAAGGTATGGCCCTTTTTTTGTGTCCTCTTATTTAATATACAGTTACCTTTTCATCGTTACTTACGTATCTTGCACCCCTTGTAGTGAGCTTGTGTTTTATTCTCTATCCAATGTTAAAGCAACCAAGGGTGTCATACAGACATTGATGTTTGATGTACCGGTTAACATAGTTGTCATTGAAGCAGTCACTTTTCTTAACTACGATGAAAATCGAAGATCTGATGATTCCCCATTCCGTGTTTTCTGTACCCTAGATATTATTGTTTGTTTTTCTTACTATCTTCATCTTTTAATATTCATTCTTGTAATTTTGCTAACCCCTTGCTAAATATGATTTTTTTTAGACCGGATTCTTGATCCATAATGAAGATTCTGACGAATCCAGAAGGATCACTGCTTTTTCTGATAGTCTATTCAAGCATCTTAAAGCATCTCAAATAAGTCCAGAATTGAAAGGAGTTGACATGATTTTTTCCCAGTACACGATTCTGAATCATATTTTCTCTTGGTCTTCGATCTCAAGTACCCTGCTGTTTCTGTCATTGATAGTTTCCTGGCATCCGATCCTTTGGTCAAATTATCTGATAGCGAATCCTATTTTGACAAGGATACGGCACACAAGATTGATCATTATAACCTTTTCACTATCATAAAAGCCTTAAATTTTTTCAAAATTGATCATTATAACCTTTTCACTATCATAAAAGCCTTAAATTTTTTTAGCAATTTTTCCTTTTGAGAAAAACCTATTTTGTATCTTTCTTCAGCGGATCAATCATCCCAAATGTAATCAGATTATTATGTAAAAGATTGAGAAGATCGATACCTTTTGGTCCACATCATGCGTTCCCAATGACTATGCCATCTTCTTGATGAGGCACATGGAATAGTTCATGGGAAAGCAATATAAATTTGATTGCAATTTCAGTGCAAATCGGAATAGTAAAAAGACGCAGTTAAGGTGGCTGCGACAGAAATACGCAGCAACAATGCTCATGTCTGAGGTTAACCTTTTGAAGAAAAGAATCAAGGAGTGCATTTGAAGATGAACCGGTGTGCCTTACTATTTGTTGTTTGTAGTCAACAACATTTTCCTGACCCTAGTTACCTTTTGTTGAACAACAAAACATTTTGTTTAGAAATGGGCCTGTTTAATTATAACTAGTCACATACCCGGGTAAATACCCGGGTCTAAAACGTAAAAAAACAATATATGTAGATATAAATGCTATCAAAAAAATTCCTATCGGCAAAACAATATTCAATAATAATAAAAAAAAATTCAATAACAATTACAAATTTGAGAAGATAGATTTATACACTATATTTCTTGTTACATTGGTTGGACGACCGTCTTCATCCAAAATCAACAGTTAAAACAATCTCACATTTTGACTAATTGCAGTGTATTCCACAAAAAAAAAGTATTTCCCGTACCACCATAACCATACACAAAAAACACACCTCCGTCTTTATTAACCGCATATTTAAAGTGACAATGAACAGAAAAGACATGAAGTAAACTAACCTATTGATGAAGAATATATACTCTAATGTTTGAAGTGTGTTGATACATGGTTCCTGATCGTCATGTGAAGTATCGAGAACAAGACGGAACGTGCAAGTTGAGGTTTGGCCGAACCTTGGCCGAACTCCAGGTTCGGAGCCGCCGAAGCTTGGCCGAACCTGAGGTTCGGCCAGTCATGATTTCAGCCTATAAATTTGTTCGTTTTGTATAGAATTAGAGAGCTTCCGTGTTATAACTTTCTCTAAGTGTACTCTGTGGTCTCTGTGGTTAATACAAGTCTCAGTTGTATTTACTCTCTCTGTGTTTTACTCGTTTACATTGATTTCTATACGACTAAGTAGAAGATCCTCACGCTCAGGCAATTTCAAGTGGTATCAGAGCATTTGGTTTGTTCTACTAGTCGGAGATCAGTGTTTGTTCATGTTTTCGAGTTCAAATTCACGTTTTTGACCTTCAAAACTTGTTTCTTATCTTCATTTCTCAAAATTCTCGTACAAATCATCATGATTTACGTCCAATATGTCTCTGTTTGTTCGTTTTCAGTTGATTGAGTGTTTACAACTCAAGAGGTGTTGATTTCAGTGAGTTTTTCCAATTTTTTCTGAAATTTCGCGTTCGGCCGAACTCCTCGTTCGGCGTAACTGCTCCGCACTCCAAGTTCGGAGTACGCTCGGTCTAACAGCTCCGAACGCCAGGTTCGGAGTTCGTTCGGAGTTTGTTCGGTGAGCGTTCGGACCATATTGTTCGTTCGGTGAGTGTTCGGACTAGGTTCGGAGAGTTTCGGAGTTAAAGGGGTTCGGTGAGAGATCGGAGAGAGTTCGGACTGTGTTTCTGAGTTCGGACCACGTTCGGAGAAAGTTCGGAGGGTCTATTAGGTTCGGACGAGGTTCGGAGTGAACAGTGATCTGTGTTTCGAAAATGTCCGATTTTCAAGTGTTCGCGGCTATTCAAAACTCAGTACAAGCGACTATGCAAACAATGATGAACTATGATAATGAAATTGGAACAAGTCAGAAAGTTCCCAAATTGCTAAAGTTGGAAGATTATCATAGTTGGGTTAAACGGTTCGAAGCATATGTTGACACAAATGACATTGATATGTGGTTATCGTTCACTGAGCAATATGTTTACCCTAAAGATGAAACTGGTGAACCTATACTTCAAAGAAAAATGTCTTCTGAACAAAAGAAAGCTTATCAAGCAGAGAAAAAGGCTTATGGTACTTTAACGATGGCTTTGCCTAAAGAGTTACTTCATCAATTTGCTGGTAATTACACATCGAAAAGTCTATGGGATGCTTTAGAGAAAAGATGTGAAGGCAATGATCAGTACAAGAAAAGTCGACAAAAGGTTGCGAAGAAAGAGTTTGATAGTTTCAAACATTATCAGAATGAAACGATTCCCAATCTGATTGCAAGATTTGCTCATCTGATGAGTGAAATGCGCTTGGTGAATCTTACTAAAGACGAAGCTGATATGAAAGAGAAGATTTTGGAAGCTCTACCTGAAAAATGGGAGAATTATGTTATGATGATTACTCATGACAAGGATTTTCAAGGATTGTCTTTCAATGATTTAGTTCAAAGAATTCAGGCTAGGGATATGGAATTGATGGTGAACAAGTCTCTTCCTACACAAATTCAGAATCCTGCAGTGTATCATGGTGAAAATGATTCTACAATGAATGCTGGGAAATCGAATATTCTTAATTCTGCACCCCCAACAGCCTTTCTGGCAGGTAAATCTGAATCTTCAAGTTATTCTTCTGCTGGTTGTACTGTGTCATTTCCAAGTTCTTCGGCTCAAACTTCATTGTCTGCTCAAACTGTTGATGATTATAATGCATTAATGTCTGCTTTGGTATCTTCGTATTTTGGTGTTATCACGGGTGCTGTGAGTAATGCTGAATTAGCAAATGAAGATTATGATCAGATTGATTATGATCATTTGGAGGAAATGGATCTAAATTGGCAGTATGCAATGCTGGTTCGACGAACGAAGAAATTTTTCAACAGAACTGGGAAGAAGAGATTGAATCAGGAGGGTAAGATTGGTTTGGATAAATCTAAGGTGAAATGTTACAAGTGTGCAAATTATGGTCACTTTGCTCGAGAATGTCCAAGTTCTGCAGATCATAAATTGAAAACTGGTCAACATGCACATTTAGTTTATCATTCACCAAATAAAGTTGAGAAGGTTGAGATGAAATCTGCTAATCTTGTTCATGACTGGACCAATACGTTTCCACATTCAAATGAGTTTGCATGGAATGCAGATACTGGAGCTAAAAGGAATAATTCTAAACCTGCAATTGCTTTGACTGTTCGTCATATTGATGATGATAGCATCTTAACTGATTCTGATTCTTATTCAAGTGTATCTTTGGTTCAAGAAGAATTACCTAGAGTCTCTGAGAGTTCAAAGGTTGAAGAGACTGAATGTCTTAAATGTAAGAAATTTCTTCAGGAGATTGCAAGTTTTGAACAAAGTCGTCAAATATCGACTGAAGAGATAGTGGTGTTAAAGCAAGAATTGGAAGATTTTCAAAAGAAGTATTATGAGTTGGTTCATGTTCATGAAGATGTTTTAAAAGAGAAAGCAACATTGGCTGAAGAATGTGAGAAAGCAAAAGCAGAAGCTTTAGATGCAGCTCAAGATTTTGAAAATCTGTTTGAGAAAAGTTATCCGGTTCAGAAAAAGTATGAAGAAGCTACAGCTCTTATTGCTACAACTGCTGTTACTGTTGAAAAGCTTCAGAACAAAATTTCTATGCTTCAAGATGAAAATACCCTCTATCGTGACAAGAATGAAGTGTTGACTAAAGATGTTGAAATTTACAAGAAAAAGAGGGAAAGTGTTCTTGAAGAATTATTTGCTGAATGTGAGATCCGAAAGCTACAAACTTATGAATATGATGATCTCAATGCAAAATTCATCAAGTCACAGAAAGAAGTTTTTGACGCTCAACAAAATATCAATGATTTAAAACTTGAGATTTTGGAGTTGAAACGGCAAGTGAAGAATTGCAATTTATCACCAACAATGCTAAATTTCTTATACAAGCAGGATCAGAGTTCAGATAGTTCTCAGAAGGCTGATGTTCACTTGGTTCCTCAACCAGTGGATTTAACTGAAGGAGTCCATCTCCTAGGTATGATTCCTCTGATGATTTCTTTCAATTTTGATTCTGAGCATTCATCAGGTTTTTCAAAATCAAAACAATTTTCAAATATGTTTAGAGAACGACTTTGTTATGTATGTCGTCAACCAGGACATCTTGCTGCTGATTGTCCGACGACTGCATATATCCACAACACTGCTAAATATGTGGATAACAAAGGTCAAATTTTTGATGAACCATGGTCCTCAACGATGAAATCAACTCGTAAATCGTCTTGGTCTAAACCAAGTGCGTCGGTTGAGTCTGATTCAGGTTCTGATAAAAAATTGAAAATTTTACAAATTTGGAAACCAAAAGTTGTTTCCAAGGCCACCAATGACTTTGTGGAAGACACCGGGCGACCCGATGATGTTACATCGGGTCGATCCCAGAGCGACTAATGATTTATTTGGTGTCAGCAGGTGTTTTAGGAAGACCTTTCGGTGATTGAAAAATTGCTGATTGTGAAATATCTGTTCTAATTAAACTGAATTTTGAAATTATTTTTGTTTTCACAAAGCTCAACTGCAAAGTATTCGTGTTGGTTGATCAATTTTTCGTTTGTTTTTTCACTCCATCTCATTCTGAGGGGGAGTTTGTTTTGGCAAAAATACAAAAATAGTGTGTTGTTTTTCAAATTGTAAAAATGAACCTCTATAAATAGAGTTGTCATTTTTAGGGGGAGAAATTTGAAAAAGCCAAAAACATTGAAAAATGAGAAATTGTATCTGACATGAATGGGAAATGATGGTACATTGGCTGATAGTGTCTGACTCATGGATAAAGTAGATGACAAAGCCATAAGACCATTTGATCGATGTGCAAGGTAGGCTCGGCAAATCGGAAAGTATACAAATGTGATATACACTAAATCTGATTCTTGACCTAGTGGACAACATCTTGATGCATATCTCATGATATATCAAGAAAAAGATATGTGAAAAATAAAATGAGAAGTCACTGTGTATACATGTGTTCATTTTGCAAAGATTTAACCTTGTTTGATTTTCTTTATTTTGTCAAACGATCGGACTTTCTCTGCGTGTCGAAAGACCGACCTGATCGTTGTTCGTTTGACGTTCTGCTTTATTTTCTTTGGTGTTTCGTATAACTCATCGGACTTTCTCTGCGTGTACGGGAGTACCGACCTGATTGTTGTTGAGTTATACAATTTCAACTTGTTTTATTTTCTTATTTTGTTAAATCCGAGGTCTTATCTGCGTATCGAAAGATCTACCTTAAGGTAGACGATTTAACGTTCTTATTTCTTTTTGCATGGAACACAGTTGACTATATCATGGTTACAATCATTATGTGATGAATATCACAAATGAAGTCACAAAATGTGATAAGCAAAGCATATCTGAGTATGTCTGATAGTGTGGGGTACACTGGTCATTGCAAATTTAATCAATACATTAACATATCCAGATGTTATGAGTATGATTGTGCCAGAGTTTAAAGTTGGACAAAGTATATCTGCAATCGGCATGGCTTATGTGCTACAATAATCGAAATTGAAGTGTAGTTCAGCATGTTATGACCAATATGATCCCAAGTCGTGATCTTTCTCACAAAAGACAAAAATAGTGTCTGATTCTGTATGGCATTTACTTTCTTATCAGAAAATACCAAAAAGATTTTAGGTGTGTTTTGATATAAAGTTTCTAAAAGTCAAAAAGATTTTGTTTCTGATTTGTTTTCGATTGATCAACACGGAATACGAAATTATTTTCAAAATCAAGATATCTTGGAGTCTCGAAGAGACGTTTTGCGCCAAGATTATTTATGTTGGCAGGTTTCTAAGTGGAAAGAGAACATCACAACTTCAAGTCTTCTGAAGATTGTTGATAATGAGACTACACACGTTGCAATATCAAGTATTCAAGATTGAACTCATCGTCTAGATCGAGGAAGAGTTTGATTGAAGATACAAGATACAAGTTTTATTAAGAGGAGATGATACTGCACATGCCGAGGGGGAGTTTGTTGATACATGGTTCCTGATCGTCATGTGAAGTATCGAGAACAAGACGGAACGTGCAAGTTGAGGTTTGGCCGAACCTTGGCCGAACTCCAGGTTCGGAGCCGCCGAAGCTTGGCCGAACCTGAGGTTCGGCCAGTCGTGATTTCAGCCTATAAATATGTTCGTTTTGTATAGAATTAGAGAGCTTCCGTGTTATAACTTTCTCTAAGTGTACTCTGTGGTCTCTGTGGTTAATACAAGTCTCAGTTGTATTTACTCTCTCTGTGTTTTACTCGTTTACATTGATTTCTATACGACTAAGTAGAAGATCCTCATGCTCAGGCAATTTCAAAGTGAAAGTGAACAAAAAGACATGGAATAAAATAACTTAGTGCTTATGAACTTCATGAGTATAACTCACAAGTCACAACCTGCAATTAAAAGTCAAAAAGTCAAATGGTACATTTTAACATCAAAGGAAAAGACAATTAAAATGGTACATTTTAATTGATGAATTACTCATGCAATGAAATTTTGAAAATGTAGGACTACTTATCATAATATCAAGCAACAAATAAACTCCATTAAGATAGGTTGACTCAAGTGAATACCCATGGGCATATAAACTGTGTAGAGCAGCAGTCTTGAATCCTAAAAACAACACATAAGAAGTAACATCAACAAACTATTTGATTAGGATCATATTCGATTCAAATTAAAGGGAATACCTTCCATGCTTTAAAAGCAAAGATATACGAACAACTTTTCTAGGATGAGCAACGAAGACAATCAACAGTTTGATTCTTGAGAGCATCTTTTTAACTTTAATCCTCCTATGGTAAGCAATATGAAATTCCTCAAGTAAAAGATTTGTGAACGGATCTTATTTCAAGCCGATCAAAACTTGCTAATATGTCATAATTGGAATGGAATTGTGTAAACACGGATACCACACAGAACGTCTTCCTTTAGAAACTTCATTAAGAAATGCGACAGTCAATATCTGCAAAATTAAAGAGAAAGATACATGACCCACTAAAGCTTCCAAAAACTTTTTTTCATTAGAACCTCAAACATATAACACAAAATAATCATAGGAGATAAAATTGTTTCATTATCAAAGAAAAGATCTCCTCATTACATAAAGCTATAAGAAACATGAATATAAGCATTCGTATCAAAACAGTTTCTAAATACAAAAAATAAAAATCTAAGGATATGATGGCTCTAAATTTTAAATCATAAAATAGTAAAAGACCCAACAAACATAACTAACCGGCAGATCTGTTTCAATTACTTCACAAAGTCTCCATATACATAACCTGCATGTGAACAGAAATATATCACATATCAAAACTTAAATTTCAAACCACAAAGCAAATAAACCCAAAATATATCAGCAATACTCAAACAGCACATTACCAAGGCAAGTAAGATTAATTTTTTTTTAAATCTAAACAGAAATCAAGCCTCATTAGCTTATTAGTAACACACAATTAGGACATCAAACATTCAAACCAAAAGGGATTAAACCACCTATACATGAGTCCACTAATAAATATGAATGAGTCCACTAATAAATCCCAGTCATGTATCAATTCTAATTACAACAAAACCTCAATAAATCACACTCAATTCATGAAAGCCTGATCTCATCATCAAGTTAATTAGCAACTAAATAATAAGTGTCTAAACAGGCATTACAACAAACAGATGGTGGGCATTACATGAAACACAAAAAATCATACTTAAAAAAACGCATCTAAATAGCAAAACAGTGAGAGTTGACATAAAAAGTATACATCAATGGGTTTAAACAATCTACTTATTCGGATTTAGATTCATCGAATGGAAGATTTTAAGCCGATTGTTTTAACCATCATATACATGTTTTTTTTAATACATTTATGCAACCAAAAAGCATAACTTTTGCATCAAAGAGCTAAAAGAATTGATAATTGAGTGGAATTTGAGAATATTTACCACCAATTTGAGTGATGACTCCTTAATACTCCTTAAATTTTGCATCAAAATAGCTTTTTGAAATCATGGGCCACATCATAGCTGACGTGAAGCTCAGCTTCAAGGTTTGCACGCTCATGACCAGTCGTGATAGTCAAATCAGACACCTATTTAGAGATCAATATCAAAGCCAGAAACTTGATCGAAAATCAAGGCTATTACTTTGAAAGAGGCTTACACTGTATTATTAAATAAAAATAACTTCATCCAAACACTTCTTTAAAATTGGTTTCCTCTCTTTTATACTTTCTCAGCATCAATATCATCTCTTTGACTTAATCCTTTAATTAGTGGAGTATAAGTGGCCATCCATACTTCAGAAGCTATTTGTAGCAATGATTATAAGAAAACATGCCAACAAAGAACATCTTACATTTCATGTTCTTGTGAGCTCTCAGACTCCAAACTTAGTTAGATTTCTCTTAACAGTAACCATCTTTCAGACATCCCAATAACCTATATTAACCGGTCAGAATATGTTGCTCATTATTTTCATCAAAGTTCAGTTCAGATATGTTTTTATCATTGAGCCACAAGTTATATATGATTATCTTTGTTCCATGTGCTGAAGATGTAAATATTACAATGAACGTTGATATTTTATAGGTCATGTAATAAACTCGGTATAGAAAGCAGACAAACTATTGAATTAGATCATCATTTGATGTAAACATGAAGCATTCAAGAATTTTCTTTAAGTTGGTGGATCAAAACCACCTAAACTAACCATAGTGATTTTTTTTATTCCATTTCCTTGCAGTATGGAAAAAATAAGTCATCCAAGTAAATCCATGTGAAATATATAAACAAAATAAAAAAACAGTTTTAACAAATATAAACCATTGCAAGAGCAGATTGTTTATAGAGACAACCAAATCATACCTTACTACTTCCTTGCTACTCGCGATCTTCAACACCTTTAACACCTAAAAGCCCATAAAATTATACACACTTTAGAGAATGCAAAAGAAAACGATCGGAAGCTACAATGACAGGTTAAGCTGATTATCATTGAAACTAGAGTAAGATATAACATTACGATCACTCTTTGTATAGGCTATTGATATGGTTTTTTAATCCCTTTGGAATGGTAAGAAAAGGCTACTGATATGTTTTTTTCTTTAAAATGATCTTTTTTAGAGGAAACACTCAATAATATGAGAAAGTGTGTTTGGTTCACATAGAGGCTTGAGACAATATTTATACTTGTTATGTTTTGTATGCCTCGTTATAGTAACATGATCTGTGTAGATACATTTCTAAGCGAGATGTTTCTGATTTTATAAGGAGACCTTTTAGTTTCTTTCTTGAATCTTTCTTAAACATAATATGAAGAACCATCACTACTATAAGTTGAGAATTCGTACAAAATTTATAATTATGGCTAACATTTAAGCTTGGAGTCTAACAACACATGCACTAAACAACATAATCTAAGACATTAGAGACACTTCATAAGAGACCAAAACACAACCAAATGCATAAAAAAATACACGACCAACACCCATCTGCCATCTTATAACAAAAACAATCCAAAAAAGTAATGGCATTTCATCGAACAGTTGATAGGCAGAAATTGATACGAAAATTCAGTGATAAATTGGTAGTTTTTTTTAACAAAGATAACATAGACGTGCAATCAAGAAACATAAACAAAAATAACAATAAACAACAACGAAGAAGAACAAAGGCAAAAAGTAGCAACTACAGTTGCTTTCATTTGCTTGCAAGCCATCTCAACCCAAGGTAAGAACACCTTTAATAAAAATTTATCATAATCAACCGACTGACCCAATTGAGCTCAATCAATGGTAGAAATTCATATTCCAGTTTGCCATGAATAATCTCTTTGTATAAAACTTACAATTAAGCGTTCCAACTAACTATTCCGTTCCAATTTGTTTGTAACTCACGTGTTCGAGAAACAAATGTTATTGAGAATGATCATCGATTTAGCAAAGAAAAACATGATGAGAATCAAAAAGTGGTAGATTGAGACAAGGACCGACATCTATATTAAAAAGAAAACAAATTGAAATCAGTAAAATTATAAACCTCTAATCATAACTCATATGAAAGAAAATCGATTCAGAATATTGATGTTAGTCCAAGGTGTCGTCATTATTATGCTTGTTTTGTCTTATTTATTTAGAATAATGGTTGGATTACGTTGCACCCTTTCACGGGTTTTTATGTTTTGAGGTACCGTGAGCTTAAGGAGCTAAAATTGGAGTTTTTATGAAGAACTGGAAGCTGCTGGTACAGGGATCGAGAATCGAGCGGGAACGAGTGAAGACTTAGAAGAAATTGAAGAAAGTTCCTGAGATCCAGATTTGGGCGGTACGCCCAGAAGTGAAGAAACCAGGGCGGTACGCCCTAAAGTTTAGAGAAGCGGCCGAAGTTTACAATCCGGGCGGTACGCCCAGAATCCCACATTTTGGGGCGGTACGCCCCGAATTGGTCGTCAGAAGTTATAGATTAGGGTTTAGTATTTAAACTTGTTGGTGAAGTTTTTGTAAAATCCATCACTATTCCAGATGACCAGAGCTTAGGGTTTTACGATTTTCTCCATTGTTCGTGAGGATTTTGAAGTTTTCAATCATTCTGTAACTGTTTTTAATGCAATCTTTCATATAATCATGTTTGTTTCATTAGCCATGTCCGGCTAATCACCACTAACTGCTTTTGGTGATTGGTTGGCGAAATCGTTCTATGACTAATCAATTGCTAAACTAGTTGTTCCGGAATACTTGCTACCGTTGAACACCCGCATGCTAAATTGTTTAATCTAACTAGTAACCTAGGGTTTTAGTGGTCCACTGTTTAATGATCTAGCACTTTCTTGCGGCAGGACTAATCAGCCCATTAGAAATTTAGGTTATTAGGTCAAGGAAGCAATTGGGGGGCATGTCTATGTGTCACTAGTTAGTAGTTAGGTTTGTCTAGATCGGTAGCCAACCAGGATCCAGAAGTGGTTAGATTTGTCTCATTTGAATTTAATCAATTCTTTAGGTTAAAGTTAGTTACTTTGTTAGTTAAATCACCCCAACAATTCAAAACAGCCAAGTGGCAATTTTAGGTAATTTTAGGTTAACCGGTAGTTTTAGTTAATTTAGTTAATCAATTAGTCAATTTCCACATATTCCTCAGGTTCGATACCCTAGCTTCCACTACTACATAATTTATCTAAGTTGGGGATTTGAAACGGCCTGACAAACCGTTATCAAATATCACCAAGAAAAGATTACCAGTGATCTAGAAAGCAAAAACGAAGCGATAGATGCACATTGCAAAAACACATTGAGAAAATCAAAACCCTAATTTCACGGTCGTGCATCCATTGACTGATACGATACATGAGAGTGAACGGTGAAGGAAGAGAGGATACATACCTGAGCGGATTTCAAATTCGATGGAGGGACGGCGGAGAATGAATCGCAGCGAAAGTAGCGGCACCGGAAACAAACAACACATAGCGAATCGTATAAGAAAACATGATATAAAAGCGTAAAACTAACATCTACGTATAAGATCGGAGGAATACTCGCCTGAAATCGCTGAATCACTCACGGAGCTCGCGACCGCCCGCGGAGATCGAGAGAGAATCCTCTTTGAAACCCGGAGCATGCCCGACTGACCTAGGGAATAGCTTAAAATGCCCATTGTGTTTATTGTTGTATAAATATGTAATAATATCAGTCTGTTAGTGGGTTCCCATTTTAGGGGTGAGAGGGAGATTGAAACTAATGATTAGGAGGAAAAAGACCACTTTAAATTAAAAACTTTTTATGTCCTTAGAATAACTTGGCACATTATGATCTTTTTACGAAAGCAAATCCGAGAATTAATGGCGCCCCATCTTTCCATCTTTGAGCATATTAGGTAATAAATTGGTTAATAATTTTAGAGTGAAGGGACAAAATACTCATGTACAAACTAAGGATAGTATCCCGTGGTGCGTGTCTCTGATGATGTTCTGGATCTCACGGGCAAAATACTCATGTACGAGTTTGGGGATAGCATCTCGCAAAGAGTACATCTGATGATGTTCGTTGGTAATCATAGTTAAAATTAACCAATTATATAAAAAATGAGAAAAAATAGAAAAGAAAAAAAAGAAGAAAAATATAGCAAATTAGAGAAATAAATGCTCAAAAACTTCGCTATCCATCTATTCCATCATTCTCTGGACATATGCGTATCTGGTATAAAGGCGGGTGGGAAAAATCTAAAAATATAATCTTAATTACCCTTTACTTTAACTGAATTTGATTCGGGAATAGGTTGAACTTGAACTTTCTGAATGTGTGACACATAGGCAGACTGGTACACTATATTCGATAAATTATATAAAAACTTTGGGGGCAAAACAAAAGGTCAGTGGTTGGGTTTAGTCGGATCGAAATACTGGCAATTGCAGTTAGTTCATGTGATTACATTAATGGGAATGTGGAATGAGAATGGTTGTTGATTTGAAAAGTAAAATGATTTTGAAACTGATTTCCCGGTTATGATTCCATGGTAATTTTTTCAGAGACGAAAAAAGATAAGTGTGGGATGTGATGAATGGTTCAAAAGTACATTTTATTTAGTATTAATCATCCCCTAATCAAACCGAGTTGGGTCTAAAGTATAGTGGTGTAATCGGGTTTTGATAGTTAGTGTGTCATGGTATAAATGAACTTTATTTGTTAATCTTAAGTTGAACACGAGCTACACCGATTAAAGTGTTAGTTTTTAGTTGTTTTATATTGAATTAATAATTATTTAAATAAATAAGAAAGAAAAATAAATTAAAATGCATAACTTTGTGTATTGTCGTGAAATAGAAAATAAGGAATCAAATTGGGCTTTGGTCTAAGTGAAGAGAAAAGAGGGCAGATTGTAATTCGGAGAAAAGGAAAAATGGCCCGGATCGCATGATATAAAAAGAAAAGAATGATTAGAGATTGAGGGGGGACGGCAGCTTTGCTGCTTGTGACGCACGAAGGCAAAAAAATAAAAAGAAGTTAGACGCACGGGAGATTCACGAGGAGTTCGACGGCAGCAAGAAAAAAGGGGCGTTGCTTTCCGTTGTTTTGTTTTGATTCGGTATTAATTTTTGTTTTTGGTTTTGATTAGCATGCCTGGCTAATCTCTTCATGACTACTTTGGGTGAAGGGTTAGTTAGGGATGTTTTGGAACTAGGATTTTTATGTTATGGGTAAGATTTGAGATTGTGACACTCAAGTAATCTTAGTATTTGTTTGTTTTAATCTGTTGCTTGTTATTATCGTATGTGCCGTCCGCTCCTGGACTACTTTTCTAAGCATAGCTCTAGGACTATCATAAGCAAGTACGTGGTAACTAGTAATTAGGTTAATCAAACTGGATACGGTTATGTCTATGTAATTTTCAGAATAGAAACCCGAAGTGATAAACTAGTTACTTAACAACCTGAATCCTAAAGTGGTTACCTTTGTCATCATATCAAATAATTCAGATAGTGATAAGTTTAGTACAGTAATTTTGGTTTTGTCATTTCGTAGTTTGTTAGTTTACAATCAAATTCAATCAAAACAGCCAAGAGGCATTTTAGTTAATTAATTAGGTTAAGTTAGTTTAGTAGTACAACTTAGGATAGTGACAGTATTCTAGGTTTGTATATTATGTTAGATAATTAGAGTCACTAGTAACCACTAACTCCCTTGGTTCGATAAATATTAATTAAGTTGGGGATTTGTAACGGTCTCGACAAACCGTTATCAACTATGCATATTTTTTTATATATTCATACATAGAGTTAAGTAACAATGTTTTATCAGTATAAATATTTTTACATATGAATTTTACAATGTTGTAGAAATCGCGATTAATCGGTGATTAATCAGCGATTAATCGCTTAGCGGCACCTCACCGTCTACGATTAATGGTTTAACGGTCAGCTGGTCAACGACGGTCAACATCGGTCATTGGCGGTCCTTAGCGGTCTTGGCGGCCTTGACGGTTAGCCAACTTTAATAATTAAAAAAATGAAAAACTTAAAAAATTGTATTTTTTGACTTTAATATTGTAGATTTGACTTAAATATGTTTGTTTTTTGGGATTATTGAACATATTCGACTTTATTATTGTATTTTTTTACTTAAACGTTTATATAAATACTAGTTTATATTATAAATAATTATTATAGTGACTATCCATATTACTAACTCTCCATCATATTTATGTTGTATATTATTCTAACCCTATAAATAGTGGCTTTGTGTATTATGTGAAACATGAATGAAATGAGTTCTCCCAATATTCTACTATAATCTCTTTCTCTCTTTGTTCATATCTTCCTATGTTTATATATATTTAGATGGCTAATGACCTTTGTTATTCAACACGTTATCAGCACGAAAGCGCTCTCTCAAAATCCTAGAACCTTATACAACTACATCATTATTTTTATTCATGTCTAAAATCATTATGTTACTCATGTTCTTCTTATTTCAACGGATCTTGTTTCTGGGTTTTAAAGATTGTTGGGATCTTTGTCTTTTAAGACATGCATGTATCATGAAACCTATTTGCTCTCAGATAAGATTTTTTTTTCATTCTATATTTATTTTACACACATATCATTTTTCTATTACTCATTGATATGGTTGTAGGATCTATCAAAGGTTTCCAATTTTTATAATATCTATAGAGTTAAGAACGGGAATCACGCCGTAGAAGCTTCACCGAAGCCTTTTACACTGCAAGATATATTCTCAAAGTGTCGAGGCCTTCACATGTTTCTGTTTCTATTACCCCACCCTCGATGGAGATTTTATTTCTAATGTTGGCGCAAGGTAAGAACTCTACATATTAAGATGGTTGCTGCTTTTAACTAAATAAAAATATACATTATAAATTTTCTTTCATATAAACGTATAAGGGAAAGAGTTAAAATAAACTCAATTACACATTTACACCTAATTCATTTTGAATTTCGTTACAATCCTAGAGCTTATGATTTATAGACATAATTATCTTAAATGTTTTCCTTCTCAAGAATTTTGTATGATTTGGTATGATGTTATATTTGACTCATAAGCGTTAAAACTTGATGTTAAATATGCCTTCAATGTTATAGTATTAAAATGTAATGTTTTATATTCATAACACCCACACTAAATTATTAGGTATTTAATGATATTTTATTACCAACTAAAGATTTTGATGTTTCATATTCATAGTAATTTAATATTGCATAAAATGTTTGTAGTTTCAAGTATTATGTCATTGTATTATGTGCTAGCTCGTTATCTTATTTTTAAACAGACACAATATATATCAAAAGTGAAATTTGAGAAAATTTCATTTAGAGTTTCGTTAAGAAGATTTATTTAAATCATGGTTATGTAATTTATAAATTTATCGTTTTTATTTGCATGATTAAGATGTAAATGATTTGTTGGGAGTTAGAAAACAAAAGGTATCATATTATTATGATATCTAATGATTTTGTTGTAAGCTTATAACTATTACAATGTTATTGAGAACTATTACAATGTTATTGAGGATGAAATATATTATGATTTATACGATGGCATTGGATGTCAAGATACATTTCAATGTCAATAATTTTAGAAATATGAAGGTTTTAAAATTGAATTCCTTACTATTATCCACTTTTCATTTGGACTAAACTAAAAGAGATATAGACCACAAGAGAATGGTAATACTACCAAAGCTCATTATGAGTGGATTAATTTAAAATTATTAGACTACAAGTCTAGGAGTGGATATAATTCAGTGATGTTTAGAATCACCCACAATTGGTTTTATGTGGTGGAAATATTGATGGTAAGGAGACGTTAAAAAATAATGAACTCCTAATAAAATCACGAGACTCATCTCGTTGGTAGAAACCCATTCCCAGAAGCGAATGTGGACATGTGGTAACATATAATGACCAAAGTGGAAGTCATGGTTTTGATCTTCTTATGTAATGACTAAAGTAAAAGTCATGGTTGTGGTCATAGATGAGAATAAAAATATGGAGAGATTATCATTGTGTTTAGATTATAAAAACACAACATCCTCATGATGTTAATCTAAATGTTATCATTTACTAAAGCTATGGTATATTATTACTAACATATTGTAAAACACTTGATATAAATTTGTGATTCCATAAATTTTTGTTATTTTGGTGAAAGTTATGTAATAGTCAAGTGATAAGACTTGAGCATCTCAAATCATATAATTTTACTATAACTCAAGTTTATATAAAGACATGTGATAACATCATGTAGTGTACAATTTGATTTATTGTGCACCTCATTTTTAACCCTCGATAAAATGATTAAATGACAAGTTGGGTTTTATTATCACAATCTCTCTAAAGGGTATAAACATGTTTTATAAAACGATATGTTATAAATTTGAAAATTACATGTTTTGACATTTTAACATGTCCTTTGGATGCTTTAAAGGGTAGTAGAATAGAACAAACAAAATACCCATTTGTGGGATATTATTACTCTCATGAAAAATTATATACATGCTTAGATAAGATACTTGAAGTTTCATGCTCCTTAAATCTCATAACCGATTTATCTAAGGCCATAAGATATAAGGCTGATAAGTCTTGAATGATTCGGACATATAAGTATTATCAATTGATATAATTTAAAGAGAATGTTATCACGAGGAAAAATTGGAGAAAACAATTTCCATTTTCATACGTTTGGTACGCTGAAGAAGTATCAATAGTATGAAATTATTTCATATCCATATGTTTGAGACAATCATGAAAACTGTTTAGTTTTATTCCATTCCCTGAAGTGAATGTGAATTTATATTCGACGGTGTAATGATCATGATCATAAATGTAATTAAAGAGATTGTAATGATATTCATGACGATAATGTGATCGACCACCATAGTGGCAAAAGAAGAGAATGGCCATACGAAAATAAAATGTGAAGATCAGAAACGTGACATTACACGAATGTTTGAATTGATACATTATCATCTTGTGTTTTAGTCGCTTAATAAGTAAGCATGAGTGCAACTAAAGCATATACGATCATAAACTGAAAGTTTATAGATCATGATTATTTTATTGGCATGACCGGTTTGACCACACCGAGCCAACGATGATGTGAAACATATCGAATGTTAGAAGATTCTTCAAATTGATAACGAACATGTAATATTTGCTCTTAAGGGAATTATTTATCGATTAAAATGTGTGTGAATCCATAAGTGCTCTGGAAGTGATAAAGGATATAATGATCCTAAGTTATTTACCATTTAGTATTTTAAATCGACGCATCGTCTAAATGGTTATCATATTCGCAACTTGAAGGTTGCATGAATTATGGCTTAGCTAATGGGATAGCAAGCACATCCTTCCATATTATCATATTTATTTTGGTAATAATGGTGATATTAATCACAAAGTTACTAATGGTTATTGGAATAAGTGTTGAACTTCATATTGTGTAAGTTTATACACGAATTGCTTTTGTTGTGGACGGTTACCAAACGTCTACGATTGATTGCAAAGCCAATGATCATGAGAGCAAATGTTTATGTTTGTATGTAGGGTGCATGTGATTTTACATGGAGTGACATTAATTCACATCAGGTCAATAAATTCTAATACTTTATCCCCATTATAATTGGTTTATGGTCAGTAACCATTGTTTCCCATCTAATAATTTTTGGTTGTGCGATATATATTAAAATTGCTCCACCACGATACACAAAGATGGGACCTCAAATGAGGTTAAGAACAAATATTGGGTATGAATCACTATCAGTAGTGATAGATTTATTTTACGACTCAAACTTATGTTCTCATGAAACAAATTTTCTCAACATTAGGGGGGAGTTAAAAGCAGTTGGAAAATGAATAAGTTGGAATGAATTATAAGTGTATCATCTTGATCCCCAAACTAAACCATGGTGATTTATAATTTAATGGATAATTCATTTACAAAGATTAATATATCAATTACCAGACGCGTTTACTGACCTTAGAAAGTGACTAAGTCACCTTACCAACTGCTAATGCTCCAATTAAGATTGATGTCCTAGAAGGACAAATAAATATTGATAATGAGTCTATGGCACGTTTGAATCGTGGTAGACTATCGATTCCAATAATAAAATATCCTCGAAAAATGGAGCAACTGATGAAGATGGTCAAGTCGAGGTACTAGAAGAGTCTCTTAAAGAGACATTAGACATGATGGTTCCAAATGAACCTCAGGTACCTGAAAGTGGTGAAGAGATCTCGATAAATTATATCATGTCTAAACATATATGGAATCGAAACGAAATCGACGTCGATAATAATTCAGATATAATAAGCGCTAGAAATAATACAAATGATAAGGATCAAGAATTAAAATATGCCTGTGATGAAAAGTCAAAATGATTAGCCAAAATAGAAAGACGCAAACTAGGCAGAGTGAATTCTCTAATATATTGGATATAAACGGGTCTATTATACAAAAGCATGATTGGTGGTACAAAGATTTTTATAAAGATCTAAGTTTGATTATGAGGAGATATATTCTCCGGTGGTGGATGCAATGAGATTCCAGTAGTTTATTAGTCTGGTAATACAATAGAGAATTGATATGCGTCTTGTGAATATTATGATATCCTAGGTATATGGCTCACTTGCTGATGATACATGAAATCTTTGGAGGGTTTAAAGTGCCATAATAATAATACAGAGTAAGTTCTCAAGAACTTTATGATTGGTGTATACACATTCGGATTCGTATACATTACGATTCTTTGTATACGTTGAATGCTTAAATATAACCAGAAGTCCATATAAACCCCTAAGATAGATGAATTCTTGAAGGTATTTGAAATATCATACATAAATATTCCTTGTGCACCACTAAGCATCACATGATGACATGATATGTCAATAAACCATGGATAAGAATGGTAATATGTTATTAGTTTCAAATTGATTTGTTAAAATATTAAGTTTATGTATCCAAAACTCCTCATGAGTGAATGCATATGTACAATTAGTCAAGATTGAAAGAAATTAATCCATAATGGATTGTTGATGGATTATAATGTGTTAAGCATTTTTATAAAGCCTTGGGAATTTATAATGAAATTTTATCATGTTCCCTGTATGGACTAAAATTAGTTTTGTTAAGTTTCATATCAACACATGAGTATCTCGAGATACAAAGATATAAGTATCGTGTAAATGGTCAATATGCCAGGAGAACAGTCTCGGGTTTATAGTTATTTGGAAACATACACATCCATCATATATGCTAAAGATTGTTAGATTATAGGATACATAAAATGATAATTTTCGAATATATATATATATATATATATATATATATATATGGATTTGAAAATGCTACAACTATGTGCACTTGTTGTATTACCATATCATTTGCTTAAATTTATTTTCATGATATTGCCTTTGTCCAACGATGAAATGTTGTTGGAACGTGTTTTGCAGGTATAAAGGTATGTGTTTGTATTTTACTAACCTATCGAAACAAGTTTTGTTAGTTATTCAAATGCAGGTAGTTTATTATAGCATGGTTATACAAACCGTTTTGGATCTTGTGGCACTTATCTATGAGATAAGGCATGAACCAATAAACTTATTCGTAATTTGTTGGAACTCTATTGAGAAGAACAATAACCAGAGCTAAATACTTTTAATGTTCAAAATGACGCTTCCTACCCCAAATGGCTATTAGGAATTATGCATCAAGGTATCAAGACGCAAATCAACCACTACAAAAAGTACTGAGCAAACAACTTAAGGAACTGAACCTCAAGAGATGAAGAAGATCGATGCTACTCACATAAATTATACATGTTAAAATGAGGGGGAGACAATATGCGTTGCACTCTTTTTCCCTTAGCTATGATTTTGTCCCACTGGGTTTTTGTAGCAAGGTTTTTAATGAGGCAGCATCACCAAGCGTATTGAAAGACCAATATATTTCATTCTATGGATAGTCAAGGGGGAGTATTATAAATAATTATTATAGTGACTATCCATATTACTAACTCTCCATCATATTTATGTTGTATATTATTCTAGCCCTATAAATAGTGGCTTTGTGTATTATGTGAAACATGAATGAAATGAGTTCTCCCAATATTCTACTATAATCTCTTTCTCTCTTTGTTCATATCTTCCTATGTTTATATATATTTAGATGGCTAATGGCCTTTGTTATTCAACAGTTTATTACTTTTTAGGGTTATTTACTTATTTACTTATTAACTATACCAAGATATTGACATATTGGAACATGTAAATGTTTATATATATAGTATTAGGTTCATTTATATATATATATATATATATATATATATATATATATATATATATAGTGAAAAGTTCATTGTAGACACCCCCATAAGTGTAGACAGGTAGACACCCTTTTTCACCATTAGATCTCTTGATCTAATGTTTGTGATTAATTTTCTTTTTTCTTTTTTTCTTTTTTCTCATTAATTAGAAACTTTCACATGTGAAAAAGAGCTATTTCACATGCGAAAGTGTCTACAATGAACCTCACCCTATATATATATATATATATATATATATATATATATATATATATATATATAGGGTTAGGATCCTGCGAAAACACATCTTTTTGTGAAAACTGTGAAAACACATATTAAAACTCACGTAACTTTTTCATACGTTAACGATTTTTCATAAAATTTGCGCCAAAAGTCTTAAATTTACATTATCTTTAAATCTGGAGCAAAAAAATTAAAAAAAAAACTGAACGTTTTTTTTCCCGTGTGATGCACATGTGCATCATATAATTAAAAAAAAGTTATAAAATGCTATTTTTTTCTTTAAATCTAAAGATAACACAACTATAAGATTTAGGGTGCAATTTCTTTTTAAACTATTAATGTATATCACATGTATGAGCGTTTTTTTTGGTATGATGCACATGTGCATCATTCAATAAAAACGCAAAAAAATGATGAAAATATATGACATATGGTGCGACTAAGAAAAAAAATATATTAACTCATACTAAAAGTATGAGTTTTTTTTGTGATGCACATGTGCACCACACAAAAAATATTTAAAAAAATAAAAAAAGCGTTAAGTTTTTTTAAAGTTTTATAGGATTAAAGATAATATAATTTTAAGACTTTTGGTGCAAATTTTTTAAAAAAATATTAACGTATGAGAAAGTTATGTAGGTTTTAAGATTTGTTTACGCAGTTCTCACAAAAAAAGGGTGTTTTCGCAGGATCCTTCCCCTATATATATATATATATATATATATATATATATATATATATATATATATATATATATATATAGGGTAAGGATATATTGAAAACCCACTTGAGTTGGAAAAACCATGGAAACTCTTCAAAAACGAGGCCAAAAAGTTTTTTTTTTTTAATTTTTTTAATTTTTTTAGTGATTCTTTGCCTTATATCGATCCCCATGGTGAAAAAAAATCAAAAAACCGCCTAGGGGTTTTTTTTTTTAAAATTTCCAAAATCTGGAATTTTTCACGTTACATATGTGAAAAAAGCCCAGTTACATATGTAAATTTCGCTTCTTACGTATGTAAATAAAACACTAATTATTTTTTATAAAAATATTTCCTAGGCGCTTTTTTGTTTTTTTTTTCACCAAAAGTATTAAAATGGGATGTAGAATGTATAAAAAATATATGAAAATAAAAACACGATTTTTTACCCCCGTTTTTGGCCGAGATACTAAGTATATGCAAAAAAACGATTTTTTGAGAATTTTTAAAAAAAAATCGAGTAGGCGTTTTTTTGATTTTTTTCAATAAAGGGGAGCTCTATAACATAGAGAACCACCATAAAAAATTTAGAAAAAAAAACGAATTTTTTACCCGTTTTTTGAAAAGTTTTCATGGTTTTTCCAACTCAAGTGGGTTTTCATTTTATCCTTTCTCTCTCTCTCTCTCTCTCTCTCTCTCTCTCTCTCATATATATATATATATATATATATATATATATATATATATATTTGTAATAATTTAGGGTCTCCGATTAATCACTGATTAATCACGATTAATCCGATTAATCGCTTAACACCAGTCGACCGTCGAGCTACCGCCAAGCGATTTCTGCAACCTTGGAATTTTATTTACAACTTACCATATGTAACGAATTATGATGTTCATATGTAACACTAGTACATATGTACAATGTTCATGTAAGTGCTACATGTTACACACAAGTTTTACAATTAGCGCGTTGCTGCTAGAACTACGGATGTCATGTGGTGATGCCCAACATGTAAAAAACCTTAATGTCGTGCACGGTGTTGTTTCCTCACTGTTGTCTGTCAAGTTTCAAAGCTACCGCAAAGGCGCAAATACACTGTCGTTTCTGCTGTGAACTCGGTTTGGATGAGCATTGGAGATACGGTAAGTTGAAAACGTCATATCCTTTCCCTTCCTTCCACCATATGAATTTGTCTCGCCGATGGGTGTTCTCTCTCTCTAGTCCAGCCACATTCGGTCATATGTACTAATGTATAAGTACGAGGTATGATCAATTGCAACTAAGGTACCTATAACATGAATAATACTTAATTCTTAGTAGCAGCAAACATTCTCAAAAGATGAAAACAGAGTGAGATCATACATAAAAGCATAGAGACATCAACATCTAACTTTATAAGATAAGGTACAAAGAACATGAACAAATCCATGTTTATAAACATTAAAAATATATACATAAATATACAGGTGAAAGAATTAGTTCCAAATGCAAATATTATATAGGCTTAAAGGATGCTCTCTGTGATGTATTTCATGTTTTAAAAGTAAACCTTTGATTCCACTTGTTCACATGAAGCTATAAACACAGATGAATGTGTGCAAGAGATCGATTGAAACATAACACAAAAAAACAACAGAAGCACCTAATCCATTCAAATGGTCTATGGTGTCACTTTTCAGACAAATAAAACGATTCACAAAGTTTGAAGAAATGTTTACCTCAATTGCTAAGTAAGAAATGTCAGAATTCAGAAGCCTCTGTAGCTTTCAGGTACCTCAATGGAAATGAGTCAGTGAGACAAATGTATAACACAAATCGGAAGGGTCTACCATTTATAAAAGCAATAGCAGTTAATAAAAGTATAGAAGCTTACACGAACTTGGAAAAAAATTAGAATACAACAATTTTATGAGCCTGAGATGTTTAGTTAATAAAAGACGACGTTTTATTTGATCATCAAATTGGTCAATTTAGAAGTAGGTTAGATACTGTTTAAGAAAAGCTGCATATACCAAGTAAAGAGAATAATGGAGAACATAAGTACATAACAAAAGAAAGTAACAGCAACCACTAAACTAGAAATGTTTTAACCTTGAACGCAAATAAAGTGAATAGGAAATCCCAAAACCTAACCTGATCAAACACGATACATGCATCAAGATTCAAGTAAATTGAGGATAAGTCGAAGCTATTTGAAAGAAACCAAAAACCCAACCCATTATTGGAAGACCCCACATGCATCCCTACCAGCCATTAAAGAAGATAAATATGCATTCATTCTTAATCATCTAATTAAGAAGATAAGCAACACCAAATGAAATTGTATTTTGAACGACATTTCTAGTTGAACTGACTAAGCTCTCTTTATGCTCCCTCTTTTTTTATTTGTTTTTGACAATATCACAGGATATCTAATACTTAATATTAAGACAACTTCTGATATAGCTGAAGGAAACTATAATGAATATTCAAACAAACTCTAAAACTCATATCAAGAAAAATTAGCATAAATCTAGAACCAAATGAGTTCCCAAATCAATTTTTAAACTACTAATTAACCTATATTTGAGCCTGATCCTAAAAAAAAACATTCTAATTAATTGATCATGCATTGCTCCTACATCAATTTCTTTTATACAAAGAAAAATATCAAAGCTAAAAGAAATGTTAAGGAGTTTACCTGTTATATAACTCTGGGATTTCTGAATCTTTGTAGAACCCTTTCAGGTTGCAATGATTCAACTTGCCAATTTCATCTGCAAATCATAATTAACCCTAAAATTTTCTTAACACGAAAATGAAAACTGGAATTTCATTAAACAGATCATGTACCTAGAGTTTTTGCCATACTCAAATAAAAATTTTGTATGCAGATTTTGGTCATGGTTCATGTTCGTCATGTGTAAGCGGGAGGTGTTAATTAAAACATGCTAAATTAATTATTTTCCTTAATCCCTTTAAAACCACAGCTCAATCAAGAAATTTATGATACACGCACGAATCAAGCATCTTAAATACCATCTCTGGTTGCATCTTCATAACAAATTGATCCACCCAAAGTCCAGAAGGAACATGCAACCATCAACAAACCAAATAAAAGAAATTAGGAATCAACTCTTACTTTAGAACCCAAATCAATGCCTTTTTAGGTGATTATGAAAAATCTGAACCTGTGATTTCGAAACTCTTAGTTAGTGTATATAGTTATACATGTTAGGAGTGTTAGCAAAAGATGGCTGCCAAGTCGGGCATTGTAGTTGATCAACTTGAAGTAATGGTAAGGATGTCACATAAATTTACCTGTGGAAAGACATCGATCAGATCCAAGCACCTCCCTCAATCACTGATTTATTTCAAGTTTCATATAACAACAGCAGTAGCATCTAGGAATTTTAGCCAGAGTACATTTTATTCAACCTATAACCTCATCATGATGAACAAACAAAGTGGACATATATGCAAATAAAAAATATCTAAGTAACTAACCATCGAATACATTCAAACAGTTAAGCCTTATCTAAAGCAGATGAAAATTTGCTGCAACAAAACACGTGCAAAATATGGGCATCCTAGTGTACATCATAAAAAAAATGCAATTATTGAGATTGTAGGCTCAAAGAGAGGCAAAACCCACAACAGGTCAACGATCACCTCAAAGAGAGGTAGTGGAAAAAAAACTGATGCATACACTAACAACAATCAACAATTTTTTTACTGATTGCCCAATAAACTGATGCAGAGATGTAACGTGTAAATGCCTTCTTTTCTTTTCTGATCTGAGGCGTGGAGAGAGACGTGATGGGAAGAGTAGTTGAGGCAGAGGTGTTGACATGCCAGAGAGAAGGTGAGAGTGAGGAGGTTGCGTGTAAAGGACATTGGGAAAAAAGATAAAAAGGGAAAAGCTTTGTACATAAGGAATTGATGGTTGTAAAATCTGGTAGACGCATCAGAGAGGTTGTAATTTGCGCTGCAAGACTTATACAATGGTTGTTACGCATCAGGGGTTGTAATTTGCGCTGCAAGACTTATACAATGGTTGTTAAATGTTATATAGTGTAATGTATTTTTATATATTTAACAATTCACATACGTAACTAATTCTCGTTTTTCATATGTTTTCATATGTAATCAAGTTATGTTTTTCATAGGGTTACTTTATGGAAGAAAGGAAAAGTCCAAAATTCTCTTTTTACATATGCATTTTTTTACAACTTCCAATACGTTACGAATCATGATGTTCATACGTAACCATTATTGTATTTTCCTTTTTTATTTTTAATATGTAATTGGGTGGGGGGGGGGGGGGGGGGATGCATATGTGACAACCTAATTATATGAACTATTCATTTTAAAAGTAAACACATAAACTATGTGTATTTTTCGATATGCATTTTCTTTACAACTTAACGATATGTGAAACAAATTATGATAAGTGTATGTAACATTACCTATTTATATAGATGCATTTCATATTATTTTTTGTAAATGCAAATATATAGCCTAGTTCATATGTTCCATATGAAGTTACTTTCACCTACATTATTTATTTATTATTTTTATTTCACCGTCGAGCTTCTCCTTAACATTTTCTAAACATTTCTATCAGGCAGCTTTCACTCATTTACAGAGGCTGTAGATATATCCACCCACCAAATTGATATATTCTCCTATTTTCTACGGCCGTTTCATGTGAAACGACCGCAAAACGACCGTTTCAAACAAAACGACCTCAATACGACTTGTTGAAAAGGGGGGCCCCCTGAATTTTAAGGTTGTCGTCTACGCGACACGTCATCTCATTTTGCTTAAAACGGCCGTTTTGAATAAAACGGCCGTAGAAATTGGGTTTCTCTATAACCACTCTTTACATATCTTTTAATCCATGGTTAAGAATGGAAATTTTTTATGTTTATTATTATGCAACCATTTCTTATTTCATGTGAAATATATAATACAAAATGTGGAACTTAATCCATTTTCAGGTAGCATCACTTACATTACTTTCAAAGTAGCTAGATATTAGCTTCGTACTATGTTCTTAATGTTACACAAATAACATTATTCCCATCTCTGAAATAGGAAATCATGTTATGATTATGTAACAAGAACCAAAATAAAAAGGGCATTCATATGTCCTTTTACATCCTACCTACTACATAATACATATATGAAAGAGCACCAGACCAACTTCACAAACATATGCAAACCAACCAAAATAAAGAGCAACAACACCCCCCCCCCCCCCCTTCCATTTTGCCAACTTGCACCTGCTTCAGCCCCTACATCGCGTCTTTAGTAGCTTCCTCCAATTCAACTTCTTTTCCCTTTTTCTTCTTCTTACAGTTTTGTTAGTCGTGATCCGTCACGTACTCATTGCAACTTCTACAAAGATGCGGTGCTTTCGGAGGCTTCTCTCTAACTTTCTCACCGGGACCGCTAACCCTTCGCCTTTTACCACTTCCCTTAGTTCTAATCTCACCTGGATTATTGACTAAAACTTCAACATTAATATCTTGACCAACAAGCTCTTGAACAACCCCCTCATTACTATTATCAACTTTTGTTGATGCACCCAGATCACCCCTAATGCACTTTTTTAACTCTCTCATCTTCTCCACTAAATTTTCAAGTCCCACTTTATCAGCCCTTAAATTATCCACACAATCATTCATCAACTCCAAAACTTTCCTTCTCAAACCACTTTCAACACTAGTGTCCACTCCATAGCGGTTTTCTATTCGATAGATTGAACGGGGTAGCGCATTCTTTGTCCACCTCTTAGAAATGTAGGTTTGAGGTATCTCATTTAGACGATATACTTAAAAAGCACAAAAGACATGCCTACAAAGGTACCAATTCGGGTGAAACACCTACACGAGCATTCTGCCATCTTCTCCACAGTGTTGTACTTAACCTATTATCAACATTAAACTGTTACACATGTAGTTACATAATATCAACCCTTTTACATATGTTCATGAATATTTCATTGTATACTTAAGTGAAAGCCCATGCTTAAGCATCACTTAAGTGTTTCCATATGTAGAAATAAGCACACTGTTTTTTAATATACTTTCTATAGATACCCAGTTCGTAGAAGAAAGTCTAATCATTGTTCAAATCTAACTTAAACAAATAAGCAATTTAAATTTTAAGTAACACTTACCTCATAAGTACTCAATAAACCATTGTCAGGGTTGACTTGACTAACAGAATACACATGTGTAACTCCAAAAACTTCTGTGTTTATATAGAGCAATAATGCATCCCTTCTTTGATTTCCTTATGCACTTCAAGAAATATTGTACTTGTGTACAATTGAAATGCATGCTTCTCAATCGGTGTAGCTTCGATATTCAGAAAAGAGGCCGTTGAAGTTTTGAAATCCGAGGTTCGTTGCTTGTACCTTTGTTGTTCCATTCTACTTTCAAAGCACATCATAAATTGTACCAAAGTGTTGGCGCTAGTTGAGTTCACTTTGAAAGAAGAGTTAGAACTCTCACATACCGAGGTCGTCCGCAACAATCCACACATTAGTATGTCTCTGAAAAACGCCGGAACCCAACGATCACGAATGTTATACATTTCAGACATCCATTCATGCTCCCTAAGGTCGAATTCTTCAATCAGTTCATTCCATCTCTTCTCAAAAGTAGTTGTCTTCATGTAGTTGCTCCAAACCAACTCGGAGAGGTTTTCATTTTATCCTTCTCCTATATATATATATATATATAGATATATATATATATAGTTATATATATGGAAAAAAACCCATTAATTATGGAAGGAAGTCAAAGTCCAAAATGTCCTTTTGGGTTATAGCTAATAAGGTGATGTGATGCATTCTCCACCCTTGGATGTGTGTGTATATATATATATATATATATATATATATATAGGGAGAGGATCATTTGAGAACCAATTTGATTTGAGAACTAAAAAGAACTAATTTATATATATATATATATATATATATATATATATATATATATATATATAGGGTGAGGTTCATTGTAGACACTTTCGCATGCGAAATAGCTCTTTTTCACATGTGAAAGTTTCTAATTAATGAGAAAAAAGAAAAAAAAGAAAAAAGAAAATTAATCACAACCATTAGATCAAAAGATCTAATGGTGAAAAAGGGTGTCTACCTGTCTACACTTATGGGGGTGTCTACAATGAACTTTTCACTATATATATATATATATATATATATATATATATATATATATATATAGTTAAAGGTTCATTGTAAACCCTTTAAAAAGTATAGACTCCGTAGACCCCTGTATTGTTCTATAAAACTTACTAAAAATTATAAAACTTATTGTTGTTGAATTTTGTATTTTTTTATTTTGTCATATTTCTATCTTTATATTTTATTTTAGGGTTTAATTCTAATGTTTTTAGTTTTTTCTTTATTTTTTATTTTCTTAATTTGAAATTATAATTTTCAGTGAGTTTTATTGAACGTCGATTTTTAAAGTTGCATTGAGTTTTAAAAACAATGAGTTCTAAACAGAAGAGTGAGTTTTAAACTTAAGAGTGAGTTTTATAATTTGTAGTGAGTTTTATAATTTTCAATGAGTTTTATAATTTTCAATGAGTTTTATAGAACATAAGTTGTAGTGAGTTTTAAACACAATAGTGAGTTTTAAAAATCAGCAATGAGTTTTATAATTTTTAGTGAGTTTTATAAAACAATATATTATATTCCAACGTCTCTAACAACTTTCTAGGTTTTCTTTTGTATTTTTAAAAACTTATCGCATAAAAAAAACAAAACTCAACTGCAATGAGTTTTATAACTTGTAGTGAGTTTTATAGAACAATATAGGGTCTACACTTTTTAGGGTGAGGTTCATTGTAGACCCCTTAAAAATTGTAGACCTTGTAGACCCCTATATTGTTCTATAAAACTCACTAAAATTATAAAGCTCATTGTTGTTGAGTTTCGTTATTTTTTATGCGATAAGTTTTTAGAAATAAAAAAGAAAACCTAGAAAGTTGTTGGACACATTGAAATATAATTGTTGTTAAAAAATGTTGTATTATTCTATAAAACTCACTAAAAATTATAAAACTCATTGCTGAGTTTTAAAACTCACTGTTGTGTTTAAAACTCACTACAACTTTAGAAATCAATGTTTTATAAAACTTATTGAAAATTATAAAACTCATTACAAATTATAAAACTCACTCTTAAGTTTAAAACCCATTGTTTTTAAAACTCACTGCAACTTTAAAAATCGATGTTCTATAAACTCCCTGAAAATTATAATTTGAAATTAAGAAAATAAAAATAAAGAAAAAACTAAAAACTTTATAAATTAAACCCTGAATTAAAATATAAAGATAGAAATATGACAAAATAAAAAAAAGTAAAAAAAAAACCAAATTTAACAGCAATGAGTTTTATAATTTTTAGTGAGTTTTATAGAACAATATAGGGGTTTACGGGGTCTACACTTTTTAAGGGGTCTAAAATAAACTATTAAATATATATCTTTAATCCTAATAAAGCAATAAAATAGTTGACACATGGCCTTTTTCTAGGGTCTCCACATCATCATGTCCACATGTCAACACTAGATTAAATCAATATATAAATTTTAAATAAATTCAATATATTATTTCAACTTTCCAAGTATAAAATTGAACCTTACATTTAATAAAATTTAAATTTCTAATTAAAAACTTTAAATATTTTAAAATTTTAAAACTTAAATTTTGAAATCTCTCATCATTTTATTTTCTTTCATTTATCTCATTTTATGAACCAAATTCAACCTGTATAATTTACGGGTTACTAACCTAGTATATATATATATATACATACATATATATATACACACACGTGATTATTAAGGAACCAATTGTTAGGTGAGTTTGATCCAAAGTTAAGAGTACGAATTATTATTTTAAAATCAATATATATATACACACGTGATTATTAAGGAACCAATTGTTAGGTGAGCTTATCCAAAGCTAAGAGTACGAATAAATATTTTAAAATCAATGATGGTGACTTATAATACTATCGTTTATTTGTTTATTCATTTATTATTTTTAAAGGTTTAAAAAATAAATAAAAAAATCTCTTTAAGTTAGGTTTAAATTTGAGACCTAAGGTCTCCAATCTCTGACTTTTGTTTAAATTTAAATCAATGTAAAGTTGTGTATGCTATTAAAATAACATAAAGATATATAGTGTAAATTTACTTCTCCATTAATATAAGTTAATTGAAAAGGAAATCTCAGTTTTATCCATCTGACAACTCACACTTTACTTTTCTTACATCATTAATTATTTATTATTATTTGTTAATTGTTTTCCTTAGGTTATCCGTAAGGGGTGTTATGGGACAAAAATTTGTAACATGGCGCCCCATATAACGTCCCGCACCACCCCTCGAGGCGCCATGTTAGGTTTGGAGGTTGAAGGCGCTATGTTCATGGCGCCATGCTCTCTCTGGTTTTTTTTCCTTTTTTTTTTTGTCTTTTTTCCTATTGGTACACCTTATTTCTCATAACCCCTATCCTCATAACTCTCCCACTACATACTTTACCTCATAACCCCCCATTTCCACGTCATCCGCCACATGGCGCATAACTCCCCACTCCACTCCCAAACCACTACACATAGCCTTAGGCTATGTGTAGTGGTTTGATATTTGGGTGAGGGGTTATGCGTTATGTGGCGAATGACGTGGCAATTAGGGGTTATGAGGTAAGATGTGTAGTGGGGGGTTATGAAGATGGGGGTTATAAGGATTGGGAGAACCAATAGGAAAAAACAAAAAAAAAAGAAAAAAAAACAAGAGAGAGGGGGGGGGGGAGGCGTTATCTACATAACACCGGACACAAATTTGGCTAACATAACGCCTGTGGGGGTGGTGTAGGGGCGCCATAGGGGGGTTATGTTAGCAATTTGGGCGCCCGTGGCGCCCCATTACGGATAGCCTTAGGCTATGTGTAGTGGGGATTTTGAAGGAGGTGGGGTTATGTGACATGTGGCATATGGGGGGGCGGGGGTTATAAGGTAAGAGGTGTAGTGGGGGGTTATGAGGATGGGGGTTATGTGAAGTGGAGAACCAATAGAAAAAGAAAAAAAAAACATCAAAGGGGAGGCGTTATGTAGGTAACGCCCGGGGCGAATTTGGCTAACATGGCACCCCGAGGGGGTGGTGGAAGGGCGTTATAGGGGCGCCATCTTGCCAAAAAGTGCAAGAGTAACGCCCCACTACGGATAGCCTTATCAATGTAGAGTTCATCGATGCAAGAAAAAGAGGGAAAACATGTATGGCTTATGTCCTTTAAAAGTCAACTTATTTGCTTGGAGAGCGCTACATGATCGGCTGCCCACTCGGTTAGCTCTCCGTCACAGGAACATCCCCATTCCATTGACAATTTGTGTTTTATGCAGGGAGGGGTAGGAAACTACTTGCCATCTATTCACATGGTGTCAATTTTTGGATCGGGTTTGGCAGATGCTTGCTTCATGGTGTAACCTCTCGGGTGTTTTTGTTTTCTCAGTCGAGGACATCACCAACATTCATAACTTCTACGCTACGCCGGAGCATAAGGCCAAGGCGTTTTATGTTATTTTTCTGACGGGTATGTGGTGTATTTGGATAGAGAGAAACAAGGCGACTTTCAACCATCGTCCCCCCTCGCTTCATCGGGTGATTGGCGAAATCAAATCTTTGAGTTTTTTATGGTATTCGAATCGATGTAAAAATCAGTAGTTGGTTGGAGTGGTCGTCTTTTACTATGTAATGTTTTGTTTCTCTTGCGGCTTCTAGCGCCTTACTAGTGGGTTCCGCATTTTAATAATATTGCTGTTAAAAAAAAAAAAAAAAAAAAAAGTAGGTATGGCTTATGTCCTATGATAGGCATTGAGAAAAGCACGTGAATGGTAACTTCTCAAAGTCTTATCTCATCCCAGTCACACAAATTCACATGCTTTAAAATATTGTAATGTACTACATCCATCAAATAATTATAAGTTTAGCTTATTATTTTATTAAATATAGGATAACATAATCAATGCAAGATGGTTGAGGAACCCGTGAAATTGCAGCAAGATAAGACTAGTTTTATTTTATTTTTGTCAAACATTTATATCTTCATTAAATTTCCTAGAGTTTAAAAGGTATCTCACCCATCTCCATTTTCATCTTCCTAAAAGATTAGTAATGGAAAATACAGAAGTAGTAGAACATCCATGGAACCAAGAAACTGAAGATGAAGAATTGGAGGAGGGTCTGGTAGCCAGAAGGAAGAATTACAATTTTTCCACCACCATTAATGGTGACTCCAATGCTGCTTCAGTTGGTGTCACCAGTTCTAGAGATCATAATCATCAACAAGATGAAGAAGAAGAACAACAACAAGTGGTGAAAGATTTTATTCAACAAAATGATATAAAAGTTGATGAAGAAGATCATATATCTGAATTTTGTGTTTATTATGATCAAGATAAAGGTAAAAACTTGAAGATCTAAATTCAATACTACAGTAATTGCATTTTAAAGTTGGTTTTTATTCAGATTAATTTTTTGCTGCACTCTATCTTCTTGCAACTTGTATATGATGTGGGGTTTGGGGGTGGATGTCAAATGACAAATATAGCCTTTTGGGCCGGCCAATTCTTCTTCCTCTTCCTACCCTACCTACCTGTTTTGGCTTCATAAAGAAAAACCCATCACTCTTTTTCCAATTTGCTTAGCTTTGCTTTACAATAGATGTCTTCTTCTGGTTTAAGGTGATTCTAGGGTTCTTTTTTCTTGAGATTATTAGGATTTTTTGTTTCTGCATAAAAAGATTGAACCCCTTTTGTGGGGGAGGGGGGTTCATCTTTATTGTGTATTATACTGATCTTTTCTTGAAAAACATTTGTATGAACCATGAATTAACAATTTTTCTGTGTCCTAGATCATGTTCAAATATATAAATTTCCAATTTTTTTTTTTTGTTATTTAATTGGAATGACTAGTAATATTAGACTAATTTAGTGCCATCTATATGTGGGTCTTGCTGAAAAAACACTAAAGATTAGGGATAGTTGACCTTGAATGTCAAAGAAACTATCCTCAATTTTGAATTTGATGCTTGTACATTTAATAATACATTAGAAGATTGTGATCAAATTGATGATAATTAAATATATGGCAATACAAGTTTGACTTCCAAAGTCAAAGAAAGGCAACTGGTATCTAAACAATTCTAGATAGATGCCTATTTGGAGTGAGTTGCTAGATCTAGACTTAAACTATAGGTAATTAAGAAACTGCATTTTTTATGACTGAAGGAATATGGAAATGTCAAATCTGCTCATGGGATAATCAGGGTAGAACTTGTCTTGCTCATCATAATCAGCATCCTAGATGGCACTCTGCGAAAACCATATATGAAACCAAAGGTATCCAGACCCCTTGATTTATGATGAATATGTGAAAGTTGCCAATGCCATTATAGGTTTGAAGATTATAGTATAATGTTTGCCTCCTGTAATTCATTTTCTTTTTAAATTTATCAAATTTTCTTCTGTTTTGTAGGTATTACGAAAAGCCACGTGTCAGAGAACACGGATATAACAAATAATAATCAAGAAAACGGGAATGGCACGCACTCTGTTATCAGAAAACCGAATGGAGAACATAAAAAAGATGAGATGCCATTTGAAGGTGTCGAAAGTGTCACATCATACATAGACAACAAAACAGAAATCGGGGATATTGAAGTAGTTAAAGCTGATGATGAAGAGATAACTGAATATGATGTGGAGAAACTTATAAGGAAGCAAGATACACATGATTTGTTCTGTCCTAATTGTAATTCTTGTATTACCAAAAGGGTTATTCTTCGTAAAAGGAAACGCCGGGTCCCAGTTTCTGGTGAAGATCCAAAACGTAGCAAGCCACAAACGCCGGCTTCTTCTGAACTGAATGTTGTTTTAGAAGATATAAGTGACAATCAAGCTCTGAATGGGGTTAATTCTAGATTAGATGATCATCAAAGAGAGCCAGATGTATTCAGATGTTTGTCATGCTTCAGCATTTTCATGCCCACAGGTTTCAGTCCCATCTTAATCCTAATAAAGCAATAATATTTGTGTCATATGTCTCATTTATAAAGGATCCACATCACCAGCGTCACATGTCAAACTCACAATCAGTTACCAATTTAGTAAATATCAAAACTAAATTTTTATATTAAAATTTTGATAAATTTAATGTAAATTAGATTAATTTACTCAATAATTTTAGTATTTTTTTTTTGGAAAGTAATCAATAACTTGTGAAACATAATAAATTTCTTAAATGTATTAAATTATTACTTAATATATTATAAGAAGTTATATTAATAATAATTTTCAAAATTTTGTAATCATCATTTGTTTCTATCTAATATTATGAATATATATTCTGCCCGTGTAGTACACAGGTTACTAACCTAGTATATATATATATATATATACCTTTTTAAGGGGTAGTCTATTCCCACACCACCTTTGAATCTTCTCACACAGCCTTGGACAGCCGTCTGCCAACACACCTTCAACTGCCGTCAGACTTTTATTACTTTGACTTTTTCAACGTTTGCTTTTTAAAACGTCTCAAAAGACGTTCGGTTTTTTCAGACGGCCATCCAATGTGTATTTTGATGACTGCCGAAGTCTAATTTGACAAAAGGGTGGTTGGGATAAGATTTTCTGGTATGTCAATAACACCACCTTTTTTTAAAATATCACTTTTTTATATAATCTGTTTGATATTGATGCAGGAAATGGGTTTAAGTTGTTCAGGATGCTTGGAAATAAAAGCAATGAAGACGATGAACATTCTCAGAAGGAAGTGCCTGTGAAGAAAAGCTGGTTTTCTAACTTTTTGAGATCAGAAAAGGTGGAGCATAACGGTGCTAACTCGTATGCCTCAAACAGTACCACAGATTTGCAAAAAGCTCAACTTCAATCGGATAAAGTTATAAGAGAAAGTAATGGTTAGTAAATTTAGTCACTTATTAGAATTAATATATGTAATCGGAGGTTCATTGTACACACCCTAAAAAGGTAATACCAAATTCAAATTAACAAGACAAAAGACAAATAAACTAAAGAACTAATATTTAAACTCAGATTTGGCAGCAACAGTTACGTAACTTTCACCCCACATCCTACTATGCTAAAAGTAAGGTCTGACTTGGTCTTGGGTCTTAGATGGGTTGCTGATTATTTGACTCAGTTCCCAAGACCCATCTGGGTCCGTATCAATACGAACCCAATGGGTCAGCAGGGATCGGGTCAGACCCATGGGCCAGGAAATCATGGAAATAAGAAGTGGTGGGTAGCATTTGAGGAATAGAGGGAGATGAAACTGCCCCACTAACCTTGTAGTTGTTTAAGTATTAGTTAATCTGCATTTTTTGTTCTTGTCTGGTTATTTCAAATATGTTTTACGTATGTAAACATGGAGAGCAGCCACTCTCGAATTCAGCTTAATTGATTCATAATCATTTGATTATCAGTCATCAATTTATATACAGGTTTAGTTTGTTTTAGTCTAATTACCTAACTACCCTTGGCATTTGTTACAGGAATGATGGAAACAGACTCTACATTAGCAGGCACTCAGGAGCAGTTACTTACTTCATACAACATAGAGAAAGAATCCAACAACAAAAGTGAATATCCAGGTATGTTTGTGGTCAAACCACCATTGACTAATGACATGGACCCGAGTCACCCGACAGGAAACTCAATATCTCCACTTCAACATGATGGATTGAAGCTCTTTGTTCCTCCAAATGTGGGGTCTTTAATCATTGACAATTCACAAATGACCCAAGAGCTTGATATAACAGTTCAAACAAACAGTCCAGGTAAAATCATCTTGAACTAAAAATGTAATGAATTTTAGATACCTAAAAGGCCTTCATACTCTATGGATTACAGGTTTAGATGAAACGGGGAGGTCAAACTTGTCAATTTCTCCACCAGCTTCGAAACTTGGACAGCTGAAGTTGGGCAACCAAATGGACATAGATAGTGGTATGTCAAACTTGTCATAGTTGTATATACTAAGTCAAACTACATGGCACAATGATGTTTGACCATGATATGATTGTGACATTTCAGTTCAATCAACAGATGTAACACAAGAAGTTTCACAACACACTATTCAGAAAAATGCTGGAATTCATCTTGAAGAGCCTCTGGAGGTCAACAAGGATATCTTAACAGACAAAAAGATTAATCTTCTTGCAAATGTGAACAACATTGAAAGGATTAAAGGTAAACATGACTACAAATGTTTCAGATTTTCGCCATGTTCCCATTCTGCATCTCAAAATAACAAGTCCTGCAAATTAATTACAAACTATCTATAGGAAACGAGACAATAATTACCATAGAAAGCAAGCAAGTTGATGCATCTGCCTTTCAAACACCACCGGAATCACTTGGGGCAACGGGAACTCCAGCTTTACAGCAGGCTGCCGAACAGGGTGGTGTTTCCATGGCAACAGGAAGTGGTCGTAGCTTGGACATAATTAAAAGTATTGTTTATGGTGGTTTGATAGAATTGATCACAAGTTTAAGTGTTGTGTCTTCTGCAGCTGGTGCTGATGCTGCCACATGTAAGCATTTGGTTTGTCGCAAAAAAAATTTAAAAAAAAAAATTTGAAGTATGCTTCTGTGCTCATAAACTATATAATTATAGTTACTGTTATTCGATGCTTGCAGTGAACGTTTTAGCAATGGGGTTGGCTAATATATTTGGCGGGTTGTTTGTGATTAGCCATGATGTAAGTTGTATATTCATATCTGTATCATGTTCAATTGTTTAGTCTATTCTCAATCTTATAGACCTGATTGAATGTTAACATGTAAATGTCTCAGCTTTGGAACCTTAAAAGCGAACGGACAAGAAAGACAGAAGACCGATACCAACAACTTTTGGGGCAAAGAGCAGACTTCCCACTTCACATGGCGGTTTCTTTGTTATCATACCTCATATTCGGAATCCTTCCTCCAATGGTGTATGGCTTCTCCTTCCAAGAAAGCAATGACAAAGATCTCAAGCTTCTAATGGTGGCTGCAGCTTCTGTTGGTTGCATTATGATTCTGGCTGCAGGAAAAACGTACGTTAAGAGTCACCCACGAAAGTCTTATTTTAAAACTATCGGTTACCATGTCGTGCTTGGGTTCATGGTTTCGGGTGTTTCTTATTTGTCTGGTGGTTTGATTATGAAGTTGTTGGCCAAGATAGGTGTATTCCATGAGGGATCAGTTGAGAACCTGGTAGTTCATGGAGCGAGTTCAAACCCGACCATAGCAGCATTCTAATGTTGGCATTTATGTTTCGATGATTTTGTTGTTGGCCCAAGACTAATTCATAATAGGCCCAAGCCACAAACCGGTGGATGGGCTCAGCCTGGTTCTAATGTGTGAAGAGGTCACCGGTCTTTCTTAATGAGTAGAAGGATATTTCGGTTCACTCCTAATGTGTGGAGGGACCAGACCGACTTTATTAGTTTGTATAGGGTTGGTTTAGGATGCTTTTGTATTAGTCTCTAATTACAATACGTGGTCACAAAGTTAGGTTTAGAGTCTATAAATATTAAAGATTAAGGTAGGGTTTTCTTGTATCAATAGGAAAAAAGTTTTTTCCTAATATCTAATATTGTGTTTTTACAAATGTCGTGTACTTGATTTAACTGATCGGGACTTGAATTGGTATCGGAGCCGAGATCCTGAGTAATTATCCGAGTGTACAAGAAAATCTTGATCAATCACGTGATTTAATCAAATTTAATTAAATCAAAGAAAAGCCTCAAAGATAATGTAATGGATCGGGGTTTTCCTTTTTCGAACAGAAGGACTATGTAATCCAATTATATCTCTTTCTTCTTCGTAATTTTAGGCAAAGAAAAAGGAGGCCTGTAATCGTACGGTTCTAAAGGAAGAAAACGTGACGACCTACAAAATATAATACGTGGACAGTTCTTATTAAGGCGGTGTTTCGGGTACACAATATCCTCGAAGTTCTCAAAACATAGCATGTTGCGGGTACGGATCGATCCAAATTTATTGCTAGAATCTATACCGGAGGAACTAGTCATGCAGGTAAGTCATCTTGATATAGCCAAGAAGATCTGGGATACGTTGAAGACCAGGTATATAGTGGTGGATCGAATGAGAGAAGCAAGACTAGAAACCCTCTGATCCGAGTTCAAGTCGTTACAGATTAAAGAATCAGAAACTATTGACGACTTCAATTCTATGGAGGTGGCAAAGCAAGCGTTGTGGCTACGAGAGTTGTTGAACCAGGTCAAGGGTTGGAAACAACAAAAGGTGAAGCTCCTCAGTGATAGTAAGTCGGCTCTGGCTCTTACATAAAACCCGGTATTTCATGGTAAGAGTAAGTATATTCACAAGCGTTATCACTTCGTTCGTGAATGTGTTGAAAACGACCAAATTGAGGTTGACTACGTATGTGGAGAAGAACAACGAGTGGATATTTTGACAAAGCCACTGGCAAGGATAAAGTTAGTCGAGAAAAGGTAGCTTGTCGGTGTCGAAGACCTCTCTAATTCGTGTCTCGAATTAAGAGGGTGAATGTTGGACCGACCCGCCATAGCAGACGGACCAGCTCCACCCATCGCACCCACAACACCTCCAGGGACCTGCTGAGGCACCTTTTCCCCACCTCTCACATCACCCCGATTGACGAGATTTCCCATCCTGTCAAGGGAGAAGCATAGCACGGGCCAGACCGGGCCCGGGCCCATCCGTTTTTTCGTTCAGTCCGAAATTTTTTATATACTTAGTCCGGCCCCAACCACCTTTCGGAGAAAGCTTCGCCCCTGCCTCCTGTCGAACTTTTCCAAGTTGATAGAAAGCTTAAGGAAGTCCATTTTTATGCCATACAATTTCTTTTCCAATGCATACTTATCTTCCACCTTGATAAATTTCACGAACCTAAACGGACTATCCGATTTATCCACTCTAGTCGGGATAAAAACGTCCGCCACTTCACCGAATCTAGAAAACGCTTTCCACACCTCATCCGAAGAGATACCCGAAGGGAGGTTCGAGACAAAAAAGGAGGTAAAGTTCTTGTCAGCAAACTCCCCCTTTCCCCGTACCTCCTCTCTCCATATTTTTCTTTGAAAGTGTTACTGATTGATCTGATTCGTTCTATTATATGTAGTAGATCGTATTTAAATCTCTCTTTTGCCATTAATTGCTTTTAAACATGATTCGATGTTTTGCGTTGATATGATGATTTGTCTTATTATGTAAAGTATGTTATTGGACCTATGCTAGGATTTAGTTTTTCGCGCTTATAATTATTTTGTATTATTTTATAAGTTTATGGCATTATCTATGTGCATGGAGAAGTGTTGTATGTTAAGAGGGGTATGGACAAGTCCTGATATGTATGCATCTGGAAGGTGTGGGTGTTGTTAGTGGCGAAGCTTGACCTAAAATTTTGCGAGAGCGATAAATCACAAGACGATAATCTAAGGGGGCGATTCTCAATATATAAATTTTTTTGAAAAAAATCACGTAAATTAGCACTATCGAATCCGGTCGCCCCCTCTGGTCTCCACTAACCTTCGCCAATGGGTGTTGCCAAACATTCGTCCACACACCTCGTCTTTAGGAAATTGTCGCTCTCTCTATACATAACATATGTCATTCGAAATTTGTATTTCGCTCATTGGATATCGTCTTTTAAATTTGAACGTGCTAAAGTCGAGAGCCTAACGATTCGAATTATGTTATATGAACCTATATGTGTAAGAGTTAACATGAAAATCTGATAACCTCCTTACCAGTTGATAGAGGTTCTAATAACCTGCTTACAACCAATTGACAGAGGTCTTAAACCTAGTCGATCAATGATTATTAAAATATCATGGTGTCTTGTGATACTTAAGGCATGTTTGGTTCTTAGAAGTTCGTGAAATTTTATTGAAACTGAAATTTGAATTTCATTTCATAATGTGTTTGGTCGGTGAAATTCAGTGGAATTAGAATTTGAATTCAATTTTTAATGTGCTTAGTTGATAAATGAATTGTAATTGGAATTTAATTAAAATTCATCAAATTCTTTCATTTAAAGATTTCACATTCCTTCCACACCGACTAGACCCGTCACCCGAACCGGACCAACTAGACCCCCGGCCCGGACCGGACCAGACCGGACCAAGTGGACCCGTAACCTAGACCAGACTGACCGGATCCGCCGACCTGACATGTCCCTTGACCGAACCCGTCACTCGGATGTGACCGACCAAATTCATCGCCGACCGAACCCGAACGAACCCGTCGCCTAAGGGGAGGGGGTATGGTGGTAGGGTGGCTTGGTGAAGCCATGCCCACCAACAGATCACAATTAAGATGCCAACTTAATTTTGGGTTTTTTGAAGGCATTTGAAGCCACACCACATGGTATGGTTGTGGTGTGGCTTGGTCACCAACGGATTTTTTTCATTTTTTTTAAATTTAAACAACTTTTAAAAACAAGTTTTAATAAAAAAAAAACAATTAACACTAGGAATTAAAAACCATACAATACTTGGAATTAGAAAAACAATCTAAAAAAAAACTTAAAACAATACTAGATTTTTTTAAATAAAACAACTTAAAAGTTGCAATCACATCCGTATTCCTCTGCGATTTCTCTTTTTTGTTGAAGAACAAGTGGAAGGAATTGAGGATCCACATTAACGTGCAGTTTCATGAAGTACTCGAGATCACTTTTCTTTTTTTCTTTTCGTTCATGTGCTAGTTTGGTCTCGATCACTTGACGTTGAGCTACTAGCCGTTACAATGGCTATCTCAACGTTCGAAATGGGCCGGCTTGGACGTGCTTCCGGAAACCGCTTGGAACCGATTTGGTGGAGCCGGATGGGGGAACCGATGGAGATGGTATGGAGAACCGGTAGAGCCATGCGGCTCCCTTTGGAACCGTGACCCGACTCAAACACCATACCGCCTCTCCTAACCCGACCCAACCTGTCTTCGGCCCAAAGCGAGTCTCGCCCGACCAGAAAAATTCTTTAAAATTTCAAAAATCAATTTTACAGATTAATATTTTTGAACTTCTTTTTTTTATAAATTTTAATTCCAAATTTAATTCCTTCGCATTCTGATTCTTTTAAGTTCCTTCAAATTCAAATTCCACAAACCAAACACCTTTTAGGTTGTTTGTAGCAGAGTGTGGTTGGGGCGTGAAAGATGAAAACGCCATGTAACACCACCCCCTAGGGTTTTTTTTTTTGGGGGGGGGGGGTTCCTTCTTCGTGGTCTGAACAACGCCCTTAATTTTGTTTTAAATAATACCCTAATTCACACAATCACCATCACACTATCACTCATTCATTACATTTTTTCACCATTTTCACATCCTACGTAGTATCACTTTTGAGCTTTATACTATCACACCATTATCATTACGGATCGCCTTGGAGTATTTTTTTTAATTAAAGAAACATGTTTCTATATAAAAGCTTTAATTAAGTACATGTTGTACAATACAGTCTTTGATGCTGTTAAACCCTAATCCTAAAACCTCAACTCCAATCTAAAGGATCCATCAAACGAACAATCTCGTCAATAGATCCCACCAAATGATTCGCCCCAGAACCCACCAATTTCGCACACTCTTGAATCTCCAAAACCCTAAACCCCTCAATCAAACCCCTTCGATTCCTTCACTCCACACCAAATCTTTCACACCCACTTCACTTTTCACCAGAACCATCTCGCTTTCATCTCAATTCCAAAACCCCATTGAAGAAGAAGAATATAACAACCAAAAACTCAACAAAAGTTTGAAAAAACTAGAACTGGAATTGAGCACACATGAAAAAGATTCAACCCAAGAAACAAAGACCCTTGAATCATTTTTCACAGAAGCAGTTGGGTTATCAAAAGGGGGGCAAAATCAAGAACCAGAGTCTAAAAAGTTATCGAATTTGTTTTCGAGTGGTGATCGAAGAGGGAAATCGAGAACAGAGTGTAAGAAAGTAGATGAGTTGATTGAGTTCAAGGAGTTATCACCAGATATGGCTGTGTTTGCTAGTTTTTTGCATAAAAAAGGGTACTTTGTTAATGCAAATTTCCTCCCAAATAACAAGTTTGATGTTTCTTGTTTTGTGAGTAATTATGGTAGGGATTTCTTGAAGTTTGCTGCAGAAGAATTCGCTAAAGATCATCGAGAAATCTACAAGTAAGACTTATGTTTAGTACATAATCAGTTTTATAGGTTCAAATGTGATTGCATAAACTGTTTTGTAACTGTTTTTTACAGTTATAAATGGTTTTAGTTGTAAATTAGACCCTATTTCTAACCAATAAAAAAACTTAACATGGTGGATCAATGATTCCATGCCTATTTGATTTCATAGACTTGTTGGATTTTTAGGATTTTTAGGCTTTTATCAGTTTTTGTGGCTAAAGTTGTAGAATTTAAGCTGAATATGCTAAGGCCTCACCCGGGTTCTTGTTTTTGGGTATGGGACTCTTTTTGGTCGAAAAGGGTCTCCGTGAGAGTTACATTAGGATTCTTTTTGTTGGTAACTGAATTGAGTTGCCCAGTGAATTGTAAAGTTGTAGAATTTAAGCTGAATATGCTAAGGCCTCACCCGGGTTCTTGTTTTTGGGTATGGGACTCTTTTTGGTCGAAAAGGGTCTCCGTGAGAGTTACATTAGGATTCTTTTTGTTGGTAACTGAATTGAGTTGCCCATTGAATTGTAAAGTTGTAGAATTTAACTTGAATGCTGAATCCTAACTGAATTGCAATGCCTCATGGAGTTACAGTAAAAAGTTTCTTAACTGTCTCATAAACGGTTTTAGTTGTAAACACACGAGTCTTGTTGTTTTTGCAACTTGAAGTAGCTATATGATATTTTTTTTAAGGCCAAAACATCAAATTTTCAAAAACATTTAAGAAGTTGAGGCAACAAAAACGGAGTTTTGAGCATAAATGTTGCATCACTTAAAGATTTAATGGGAGAGGGATAAGGTGGTTACATAACCGCCTTATGTATCACAATTAAACTTTAACCGCCAGTTTACTTGTCACTTTATTGATTTGATCCTATTATATATTTAATCAATATAAAAAATAAAAAAATGTACAATACGGTATCTATAGGTTCTATACTGAATGAGTCCCTATGTATATAGTGGGAGAGAGAGAAAAAATGTGGTTGTACAGTTACATAACTGTGTAACCGCCTTATGTATTACAGTTATAGCAATAAGTACAAGACCCATAATTTTTTTTATTTATTTTGCTTCTGTACTTTCATGTATTACACCTTATAAGTTATAACCTTTCTGATTGTGTCACTTAAACTCTGATGATCTTAGGTGGCTGCCCACTGGTGATCTGATGAAGGTGGCTCAATTTGGATGCCCTTCCCTAGGGCGAAAAACCGTGTTTTCAGCCAAGGCGATGCGCTTTTGTTTTGGAATCCAAGAAGAAACGGTAAGTGACCCGTCCCTTATCTTTTCAACCGCCCGTGAAAGTTGGAACTATGTGTAGTACTAGTGGTCTTGGTTTATACAATTGGTTTACTTTCAGGTGTGCAACAAGTGTGCGTTAAAAGATTCGTGCAAGTTTGCAAATCAGAGCGTATGGAAAAAGGGAGTCGAAGAATATGGACTTGACTGTCGTGATGAGGGTCATAACATTGTATGGTTTACCTACTCGACTTGAAGTGCCGGAGGATGTGAGAAATGCGGTTAATCGGTTGTTGAAGGAAGTTGTTCGGCTAAGCGAAATAGAATGTTGAGATAACATATGTTTTGTTATCTATGAATGAATATGTTTATTATGTTATATTTTAATTTTTTTTTATTATAAGTTAGATTAGGGCGTGGTGTATAACTGTCAGTCTGTCACTGTCACTGCCTGGTGTTGTTTCGGTTTTGTTTTGGTTCTTCGGTTTGAATTTTTTTTCGGTTGAAACCTAAGCGAACCACACTCAGCATCCGTTTGGTTTTTTATTTTGACCGATTAAATTGAATGGAGTAGATAAAAAATAAAAATTAAAAATTCCGACCTGCCGGATTCGAACCAGCGACCTAAGGATTACGGTGTACCACTACAGTCCTCCGCTCTACCAACTGAGCTAAGGTCGGATGTTGTTTTCTCATTTGATTTGCTTCTTTTATTTTGTGTTTGAAGAAAGAATAAAAAATAAAAAGTTAAATATATCTATAAGAATATATCTATACTAATAAAAAGTCGTGTCATTGCATAATGACATAATGTATGAGCTGCGTGCATGTATGATGCAGTGTCTAGTTTTAAACTATTATATTTTTTATTCGTATCCATAAAAGATTTAAAAAATATAATGATTTTATTATTTTTTACCTCACAATAAAATGATGATCCACATTACTCCACTTCATTTTTATAGTTTGATGTAAAAAGAAATTGGTTCTCGATATTTTGATGATTACTCTTCATAATTATTTTATATTTGCTACGAGCATAGAAAAAAAATTTAAAAGAAATAAAAAATATTATTTAATAAAATACGGATATTTAGTGGTAAAATGATGTGGAATTCTAGTAATGTTACTTATATGATAGAAATTATCCTAGAAAATCTAAAATTTATTGTTGGGAAACAATTATTCACATATTTAACACAGAGATCACTAGAAAGATTTCATACTACTACAGTGTTCAGAGTAGTTTTTTATTTCTGTCCTTTTTACATAACGTTATATCAATTCAATTGTTTTATGTTCCCTCGTTGGGTCGTTATGCAATTTTTTCCGTCTTCTTTAAGTAGCGTTATAGCAATTTAACTGTTTTGTGTACCCGCATTATCTTTACGTAGCATTATAGCAATTTAACTGTTTTGTGTACCCGAATTATCTTTACGGCAAAGCACGGGTCTCGACAACTAGTAATCATATAAAAAATGATGAAAATCAAAAAATAAACCCGGTTTTTTCAAACCATGAACCGAACTGTCTAAACTTTAACCTTAAACTAACCAAACCGGTCTATTTGCTTCAGTTAGGTTCAATCAGGTTCAACGATTTATAAACACCATGTTATAAAGTTCTCATATATGCAGTATTTCGGATCTTGATGCTGTTATAGCTTATTAACACTCCATCTAAAGGCCAAGAAGAGAAAACAAACAGAAACCCTAAAACAACCTAACAGAAAGTGATGGTTCCATTTTAGTTGCACATTTCTAACCATCATTCCCAATATATCAAGGTTTTTGTCTGGTATCATTTGTTGGTTTCTTGATCAAAAGAACAGAAGTTTTATTAACATTTAGCTATTTATTACTTATATATATATCAGCAAACTTTAAAGGAAAGCTGCACATAATCAACATCAATCATTTTACGAACACATTCATGATATGTGCAAAGAATATAAACAACGGCTGCAAATGCGGAACAATGAATTATTTACCACCTCTCAACTTTCATGTACAGTTCTGAGAGGGCTTCGTAAAGAATCGCAGCAGCAGGAGGTCGAGGCAATGAACCGAGAAGAATATCGAACGTTTTGATTGACGGGTTACCATAAAATCTGCAATTTTCTTGTACTCGTGTTGTCACCATGCTTCCTTCAAGCGAGCAACCAACAAAAGCACCTGCAAAACAACCGAAAACATATCAGATATTTCATATTACTCGTAGCTATAAACAGCAAGAAAATGAAAGAAGGTTTTCGGGTTACCTTTACTACAACTGTATGTATAGCAAGCGGCATATCCACCATCACCAGCCCTAAAATCAGCTCCAACAGCCCTTCCAACAACACCAGCAGCAGCACTCGCTCCTGCTCCGACTGATAAATGCGCATTTCCGCCAAATGTCCTCACCGCATCACTGTTTCTGAGCACGATTATGAAATCGGTAAGCTCCCCTCCAACCTGATTATCCACCACATGATAATATGTCAAAAAATGGCAAAAAGACACAGCCTAGTGACCGATGTCACAAGGGAAATAAATGCTGAGTTGGGTAAGGAAAAAGATTGAGGCCAACTCACCTGGGCTCCCCAACCCATACCGAATGAAGAAACAGCAGATGGCGGGGACCAAGATCCATCTTCTCTACGAGCAACAACTAAACCCGTACCCACATTGTAGGTCACCATCATGCCAACTTTTGCAACAGTAAGAATCGCAAGCCCTTTTGCTTGTTTCAAAATAGAATCCGGTATTGACTTTTCGGGTATCAAAGAACCAACCTGAAAGAAAATCATAGAAAATCTTTAATCTTCAAATTAATTTGTAGAACTAACCCAAGCCTCACAGGAGGATCTTTAAACCCATCTTTATCCCTAAATTTGAACTTTTTTTGTATTTTTATCATTGCATCAGGATCTTTATCCTTATCCCTTATCATTATATTTTACCAATCTACTAAATAAATCCTTATATTTACCAAATCCTTCTATTAGATATAAGGATAAGGAACCTGATGTATGAGTTTTTATAAAATGGAAGTTAAATTTAAGAAATGAGAGTTTTTAGGTAAATTATAAGGATAAGGATAAAGATCCTGCTGTGAATGCTCTAAATAAGATACAAACTTTACCTTACAGTAACTCCTAATGGTGTTTGCAGCCTTATAGATCTCATATTCCATGGTTTGTCCCCATGGGAAGTTAAGCCATGATCTCAGCGTACTAAGATCTGTCACATCCTGTGTTGGTAGTTGTGCTGCACGGCTAATTCGGTCCATCAAGTACGGCTGAACCAACTCGAGACGAACAAAGCACACATCACAGACCCTTTGCGGGTTCCCTTTAAGGAATTTTGCAGGCAGTAAACTCCTTCCCTTTGAACATTCATTGCAAAAGATTCCACCGCAAAACCGACAATGATGTCTGGAACACATTATGGGATGAAACCGCACATTACATAGCATACAATAGGATGCAACACTATCAGCCAACCATTTCGGTGGTTCAGCTTCTAGGAGTTCCTTTATGCTGTCAGCATTAGCCTCTGTAAGATTATGAGTCACCTCTTTCCAAGTATGCTCGAGAAGCTGGTCAGATAACCATGAAATTTGATACGCATAAGAATCACCGGAAGTGATGGATCTCATCTTGCCTTGAGCTGCAAGTAACATATCAAGAACAACATCCCACATTGTAAAAGCTCTATCTTCACCAGCAAACTGGTCCCATTCCATATCAGTATCAAGCAGGAAGTTTGAGTTCATACGAAGACCTCTGTTCCATTCTTCACGTTGACTTTCTGACATTGGTGGGACCGATACAGGAATCCAAACGCCAGTATCTTCATTAAGGGGCGGGTCATAATAGAAAAATTGTCGTTCTTTTTCATGGTCAGAATCCAAATCTTTATGAGTATCATCACTTCCAACCCTACTTTCAACTGTTGCATCTATTTTCTCAACATCAGATGCCGAATTTTCTTCACTAAGATCCCGAATTTCCCTTACATCACTGCTGTCACTATTTTCATCGGCACCTTCAGAAACCTAATTATTTACATCCTCTTAGTTTGAATACCAGCAAATAATACATACAAAAATCTCCAGAAACATAAACACTTTGTAACTACATATAAACAAAAAAAAATTGCAGATAATCACATCATTTCAATTCTCAGTTACCACTATTCCACTAATGATCACGAAGCATGATTCCATTAGTTTTCCCCATAAAATTGGTGGCACTCATATACATATATTGGATCAATTGAAGAACTTCATAAACGAAGTTTTTAGAGTTAGGGATTTCAATCTCGTTCATCGCAACAACATACAGATATTACATAAATAAGTGAACATCAAAGCTAATCGAACCATTATTTTGCCCTAATTTAATTTCTGTCCATATGAAGATCAACGAAATCAAATTGAAATTAACATACATAGCATGATCATCCATGAACAAAATAACAAAAAATACACATAGCGTGATCATAGGGGAGTTTGGATAACCTTGGGAGTGAGAAATTTAGATTCGCAATCATCGAGATGAATCGATTGGTATCGCACAACATTAGACTCTTCCATCGGGTAGGTTTTACGAGGCGAATCCATCAGATCATCAATTCATCTGCTTGGCGATTGTTTGTGATGATCAAACTATTGAAAGCTTGGATCGAACAGAAGATCAATGGACGATTGTGTGAGGATTAGGGTTTATTATGCGTGACGGAAAAACGAATCCTACTCACGGAGACGATGATGCACCTTTTACTTATCTATATTTTTGCCCCCTTTTGATGAATGATAATCATTAATATTATCTTGAATATTTTAATAATTGTTAAACGTATCAAACCGGTTTTATTCACAAAATATATGTTATGTGTATGTAAACAAGATTTTCTATCACGCGTGATAATGTTGACACATAAAAGCGATCATGTTAAAATTATAATAGAAAAAGACTAAATGTCTCAAGCTCAAACGACTCAATCGCAAATAAAAATACTACGTTAGAATGTTAGAATTGGAAAACAAACGCTTAAGTGTTGAGCTTATAATCTAAAAATTATGTTACACGACTGTACCGGTTACACCACAAAGTTATATGCTAAACTTGTCACGTACGGGTACTAAAAAAACAGAAGGCCAAATGGTAAAAAATAATAAGTGACATAATGGTAAGTATGACAAATGATATAATGATAAAAAAATTAACACATAATGGTAAAAATAACAAATGACATAATGATAAATATGGTAAAACATGTTCAAAATAGTTTGAACTTACCAAAGTTGGTAATTGAATATAGGGAAGTAATATGTAATCTAGAATTATGTTATGTCGCTCTTGACTTAGGCTGTGTTCCCGAGTTTACTTAAAGAGGGAAAAGAAACGAAATGAGATGAAAGGAAGAAAAATGAATGGAAGAAAAAGGAAAAGAAGAGAAAGGAAGAGAAGATGAGTGATTATTTTCCTTACAAATCGGAAAGAAATAAAAACAATAGAAAATGGTCTAATTTTCCCTCAATTTCACTCTCTTTCCCTCTTTAAGTGAAAATCGGGAAGTCGGGAACACAATTTTATTTTTGTTTGTTTCACTTTCCCTTCTTTTGTTCCCGAGTTCACTTAAGGGGGAAATAGAAGGGAAAAGGGAAGAAAATGTAAAAAAAATGTGTTATTAAGTTTCATTTAAGGAGGGAAAGGGAAGGAAACAAAAAAAAAATTAGTGTTCCCGAGTTTCACTTAAGGATGGAAAGGAAGAGAAAGGGAGGGAAATTGTGGGAAAGCTTGGAAGGAAACGAATCACTCTCAATCTCTTCTTTTTCTTTCTCTTCTTTTTCTTTCTCTTTCTTTTATCTCATTTCTTTTCTTTTCCCTCTTTAAGTAAACTCGGCAACACAGCGTTAATGAAACTCAGAAACACAAGTATTTTTACATTTCCTTCAATTTCTCTTCCTTTCCCTACTTAAGTGAACTCAGGAACACAGTGTTATTGGTGACCCGATCACTTCTTCTATGAGAGATCATAGGTTCGAGGCTCTTCGTTTACGTCGGGGGAGAGTTTTACCCAGTTGTTGTGGGTCACGTCTATATGAGATTTTCGAGTATACCTGAAAAGTCAAATAACTGTAGTGGACGGTTGAATTCCTGTCGTAAGGAGACTTGAGAAAACGCTATTAAAAAATCTAGGATTTAAGAGTAATTTTAAATAGGCGCTCAAGTTAGTCCTTTTAAGAAATATAAATTAGGGATCACAATAAGTAATGTGTAGGGTAGATTTTTATAAAATCGGTGTCGTTGATTAAAAATGTGTCGCATAATATGCTTGATATTTTTTACTTATTTACTTTACGAGAACTGATATACTTGTTTTTTGGTCTTGTATAGTAAAATTATGTCACACCCCCCTCCGCCGCCCCCTGCCAGGTGCGGGGTAGGGTGTGGGACCGGCTGTCCGTATCAGTTCTCGAGGCACCAACTAAATAACAAACACACAAGCATACAAAACGGACATCCAGTCCTCACAATGAAACCCTAGGCCGACTCTGACTGAGGATGCACATAGCACCTCTTAGCCGACCTAATAGAATCGATAGCCACCGGATATGACCCAGGACTGAACAAACAAGAGATACATTATTACAAGGGAAACATAGTCATAATAGGTCTTCAGAAACAAACATCATTCGTTTATTATACAAAACCATATCCATAGTGGCAACAACCATCAGAATATTCCAAGTTCAGATTAGGTCCACACCTACACTTGCTTACCTGCAACATAAGTCAATCATAGAGTCAACAACATACGTTGTTGGTGAGTCGTAACTACCATCATCACATTAACAGTTTTCAACACATACAGATTATGAATTTATCATGCCGCACCCAAGGTCAACACTCAGATACTCCACGGGCACGTTGCACGTAGCCGTATGCCCTCTACGAGTAGTTTTTAAGTTCAACATATAAGTACATATTCCCCCTAGTAACTTAATACTAGAGGATCCGGGTGAATATGGATCGTTCAACTATATCGGCCGTTATAATCCCTTATATGTCTAGTGGTCTCAACCTTAATGACCAGAAAGTCTCTAATGACCCACACAGGGCATTTTGACTCACAGTGTTCGACAAGATAAACATAACAGATATAACAGATACATCAGAACAGAAATGTGATCTCAAACAATTAACTAATGAGGGAAGTCATAGGACTCACAACAATGAAGTCAGAAACGAAGTTCAATATAGATTGCGATCCAAGATTCACTAGAATATCCTGTCTTCGGTATCTAGCAACCTATCAAAATTATCATGTATATTCTTATCATATACAATGCTAATGTGTCCATTAACAATCTCAGGTTCAAAGTATTAAGGAATACAGTCTCCAGATTAACCGGCTAAGTTTTTAGTTCATTTGAAATCAGGACAATTATTCTGTCATTTTCCTTCAGAGGCGTACCACTTGGAATATGACATTCCTAAGCGGTACCCGTCAAACGGTAACCTGAGTTACTGATTTCAAATTCGGGCGTACCGCGCTGATAAATCTATTTTTCGGTGGTACGCTGTAATCTGATAACTGTCCTTTAATTTCTGGGCGTACCGCTCTGCATGCACCCAACTTGGGCAGTACGCCCCAATCTGGCCCGACTATTTTGTCTTTTAGTGTCATTTTTACATATTGACGTTTTGGGGCCAGAATGTTTGCTAGATCATTTGTATACCATTTTGGGGTTGTTCAGTAGTTCATTTGTGGTCCATATTCTTAATCAAAGCATAACCCCAATTCCCGAGCTTTCCTTTTATGGTAGGTTTCATTAACTCGACCCCCGTTTCATACGAATGTTATTAGGGACAGATTTCTTGTGTTTAGGTGACCCATTTCCTCATTAGAAATACTGATCATTTCTGGATTCATGTGATATTTACTTATAAAGTTTCTAATTATAGAAAAATCAACATGCATGCATAACAGGGTTGTACCTTGTGAAGGAATTCTTGTACAATCGATCTCTCTGAATCCCTTGCTCCCTTAGATCTCCAATCCAACTCTCTAGAACAGATTTGGGACTGCATGTATGATCCATGATCATAATATGAGAGTATGATCACAAAGAATCTTAAATAACATTCTTATGCAAAAAAATCAAGATATCCTTACCTTGATTATCCTTGAATCTAGCTTCCATACTCCTTAGCCGCCACCAAAATGAGCCAATAACACTGATTTGATGAGAGTTCAAGCAATGTGTGAGGGTTTCATCAAGTTAATATAGCCTTGATGTGTAAATGGTTATTAAGAAGCTTACCTTTGATGATTAATCCTTCCACAAAGCTCCTAAGGCTGGAATATGATGGCAACAGGGCTCTGGGACAGCAATGAAAGAGTACTGGCCGGATATGTGCAGAGAATCACAAGTGCATAATAGTTATAAAGGCCAAAATCCTAGTTTTTAACGAACTGGAATCGACGCGTACCGCCCCAAAATATTATATTTGGGGCGTACCGCCCGGATTTTGAGATTCGGGTATGCGGGGATCCGATGGGTGCCGCAACCCGACCCGTTTATCAAACGGGTTGCGTACCGCATGGGATTTCCCAATCCTAGGCGTACCGCCTCAAATTGTGTTCCAGGAATTTTGAATATTTTTCATTTAACATTTTCAGCTCGGATCATGGTTTAGGCACAAGAGTTACAAATTATTTATTGGGATGCGTAATATCCTACAAACAAACAAACATTTGGAAGTTCAATTTGCAACTCAGGCAGCCTGATGTACAATCTCCCAAAGCTTTCTTTCCTTTGGTTGTACATGTTTGCCTGCCTAATGTACAATCATTGTTTATATTGTGAGAGAAACTCACACACATGCTTTAGCGTTTGAGAATTATGGCCCACAATCCCCTTTTCCGTATGCATTAAAAATGAAGTAAGTGTTGGGAACATCAAACAAAAAAAGTAGAGATAATTATTAAAGTTTATATCTATCTTCTCTCTCTACTCGGTGGCTTCATTTCTAAATGAATGCTCAAGGAGTCAGTGATCTCTCCATTTCTCTTAAGTTTCTCTCTCTACAAGAGGTGTTAGGCTCTCTCTCTCTCTCTCTACAAGAACCGCTTGGCACTCTGGCTGGCTTACGATCTTTACATAGAACAGTGGGGTTGATGAACACCGGTTGTCGCCGTTTCGATGATGGCCATGTTCTCGGTCGACGTCGCCGTTATTAATGGCTTGGTGTCGTCGGTGAGCCGTCGTGCCGTCGATGTGATGGTCGTGTGTAGACGTTGATGTGACGGTCGTTTGGCCAGTCGCTCCGTTTCCGAAACCTATTTGTTGTTTCGCCTGATTGATGAGATTTCACACCATTCTTATTTAATATGTTTCACTGTGATGTTTCCAGGTGTGTGGCGGCGTTAGAGCAGCCGTAATACGGATATTAGCTCGCCGTCTTTGTATCTTACGAGAGACCCTAACCTACTTGCTTGATGGGGGCTAGGGTTTTTATGTGGTCGATGCTTTATGTTTTCCATCGACATGATGCTTTTTCCCTAATCTGAGCCTAGATGGCGATGATGATAGGGTGTGTTCCTGAGCCCTAGAGGCAATGTTGGCATTATGGTTTCTGGTAGCTCGATTTTGTGTTTAAAACCGTCGGCATTTCTGATCTGTCTAAGATTTCTTTTTCTGGTATAACAGGAGGACGAGCCCTTTAAGTTTTATCGTGATGTTGTATGTGATGTTTGGATTTACTTTATCATACTAGATCTGATCTTATGTTGGCTAAGTTTTTAATGTGGTTGGTTTGATGGAGGCTATAATGATCGAAAGATCTGAGCCTGTAATTTCAACAATTTCTTTGTCATCGGCAGCGATGATCAGGTCTGAGCCTAGGATTTTAACAATTTCTTTTATCTTTTTGCTTTTTATTTTTTGTGCTTTATGTGGTTACTTTTTTATTGCACAAACATATTCATGTTAAATGAAATATGTTTGTAGGTTCCTCCTCCTTTTATCTAGAGTTCCATGACTATATCCATGCTTTCATAAGTGAATTTTATTTCGGTCCTTGAAAGCACCAAAAAGACTTTCTTGATAATTCATAATGCTTATCATCATATTATATTTTTCGTTTGGTTATAAATTATGAAAATATTGTATGAAAAGTCTTATCGGTCATCTAATAATCAATGAATGTAACCAACTTAATAACCAAACCGGTTAAACAAAAAGAAACCCGGTCCAAAGACTAAAAATTTTAAAAATACGTTATCAACTACTATAACATTTTTTTTGCCGGTTTAAGGTTTGAAAACATCCATATGACTACATGGTTCCTAACTGACGGTTTGCATCGGTTTATAACCGAATCTCTATTCGAGAACCCATTCGGATTTTAAAACAGTTATTGGATTATTTAGATAAATTAATAAGAATCATTTGTTAGTTAACAAATTATTTACTTTAATGGAACATGTTAATGGTCCCATAGCTATTTTAGAATTATGTCATATTAATTGCTCATCTATTTGTACCGTCTTTCATGATAATTCATTAGGCATATTATCATATAATATTTTTCATTTGTTTGAAAAATCTGAAAAAATTGTATTAAAAGACTCATAGTTTGATTCAATGAGGGATATACAGAATATGAGGAAAAGAATGAAAAAAAAATTCTAAAAATTTTGGTTTTTAACAACAAACACAAACGAGGTCTTTCGCAAACTCGCGTGAAAGTATAAAATAAGAAAACAAACGACCTAACAACAGACACAAACGAGCCCATACACGCAACGCACGCCAATTTACAACTTGTATTATACATAATCTTAAATTTTCCTGAAGTCTGCTTTAAAATATAAAATATCCATCTAACTTCTAACAATTTCATAACTAAATAATATTTGTTAATGATTGCCAGTATTAGTAATCGAGTGGATATCATCTTATACTAGAATACATGTTACATACTCCAAATCTTCTAAATTTTAGTTATTTCATTTGTGTTCATGTTAAAAATTTTCTTAATATCTCCAATTCAATTAATTTCTTATATTGTGTTAAATGTTTGTTTTTTTTAATGTGTTTTTTCTTTTATTATATGTTAGATGATGTTAATGGACTACTGGTTGAATTAAGTGCCACTGGGCTTAACCGGGCTTCAAGATGATGCTGTTGGGCTTGATTGCTCAGCATGGGTCACAAGATCTGGATGACGTTATTTGATGAGTGCATACATATCATCACTTTAGTTCATTTTACGGGATGAGAGTTTTATCTCTATCTCTCTTCTATGAAGTTTATCCTAGTTTATCTTCATTTCTTTGGTCAAGTTCATCACACTTGATGCAACCTGTTAGATCATATTGATTTGTTGTCACTTATTTTTCTGAGATTCTATTGTTGTTTTATCTAGTTGTAAGAATCTGTTTCTTGAGTGAAATCATATTTCGGGTTGGGTACATCGCTTCTTGTAGGTCCGGAAACAACAACTAATCACGATATTTTAATCTAGTACAAGTGCGAAATCCTTGTACAAGACCGATTCAAGAATAAAGATGAAGAGAACACAAGAAAACGATGATTAAACAATCAAAACCAGATATTGCACACAAGAGAACTTGTCGGGTACAAAGTCTTGTAATCGTAATCTCCTCTCTATCGAGTTTATGATCGTAAACACCAAAGGCAGCTCCCAAAATCGTAAACAAGCACCCCAAATGAGGAGGTCTTGAGGGGTTTATATAGCCACCCCATTAGGTTTACTATTGGGCCCCTTGTGGATCATAAACCCAATAGTAAACCCAAGCCCAATCATAAACTAGCCTAAATACAATAATCAAACTAGCCTATGATCCTAATTAAACCCTCTAAGCCCAGCCCAACTTATTTAATATTACAAGCCTCATAATCTAGCCTCTACAATCTTCCCCTAGGCTTGTGATATTAAATGTCTTCGATCTTTGAAAAACTTCTTCTTGACTGGCTGGCATAGATGCTGATGAAGATTCTTTCCGCATAAATCTTCAACGGGTTTCAAGACGGGCACTTGGGACTTCCTCTTGATCAGCATTAGCTTGAACTTCTTGAAATGAACAAGCAATGAAATGGAGGACTCTCATTGACTTGCTTTTCTTGAAAGAACTGGTTCTTGCTGAATCTTCGGTAACTGTCTTGAATCTCCAAAACAATTAGAGGTTAAATTTTGAAACCCTCCTAACTGTGAAGAACTTGATTGTTGAACTTGGATCTTCATGATCTCTGACTGCTCTCTGCATCACTTTCTTTTTCAAAGATTGACTTGAAATCTTCAGCTTCCCCTAAACTTGTGAGCATTTTCTTTGAAAAACTTTTGAAGCTTTTGGATACTTGTAAAGATACCAACAACTTCCGCTGAACAGTTGCTTTTCAGATGGAAGTCTTGTCCGGTTGGTTCTTTAACTTGAGCAGCAGCAACATCTTTCTATCATCAACCTGTCTGACACACATTTGAAAAAATATACACTACCAGACATGTGATGACTGGTCTTTGGGTTAGGAGGTAATTATCATCTGTTCAGTTGATTCAAATTAACATAATTTTAACCAAAAACCCTAATATAGATTACGGGTTTTCTATAAAACTTCCCCTGAACCCAAAGACCTCTAAAGACTTCCCCTTAGCTGATTACTTCCCCTCAGCTAAGGACTTCCCCTGAGATAATACATATTATCCTCGAGTTCCCTTCGGATACTATGTATTATGGAAGTCTTTTCGGATAATAAGTATCATCCTCGAGTTCCCTTCGGATAATGCTTATTATCCCCTCTCCTTCCCCTAAAAATTTGTCAAGATCTGACGAAGGAAGTCTTTTCCATTAGATAATAAGTATCATCCTCGAGTTCCCTTCGGATAATACTTATTATCCCATACTCCTTCCCCTAAAAATTTGGCAAGATCTGTCGGGGGCATATTGTCATGCATTAAAACCCTTGAAAAACATATTTTGACTTCTCAAATCAACCTGGCCAAGACGAAAACACACCAAAAAGAACTTAACGACTCACACACGAAAGATAAAAACTAAACAAATACTTACCAAACCAAACCATATGAATCTGACTGAGGAACCCTTTTCAGCTTTAGTTACTCGACTAGTCCAGGTGATTGCCGGTATGTTTGTCCGCTTTAAACTCAAACCCGTTTAATCCCAACCGAATGCGTCATGCTTAATATAGTACATTATTACCGTCATGTTTAATTGTCCCCACACCCAAGCGTACACAGCAAACCTTACCCAACCTCAGAGTTTATTGAGGATTCACAAACCCCCAACTTGAGGAACCATGCAACACCATTATGACTACCACTTATTTCATTAACCATCAGTTGGTGATCAGGTCGGCCGTTAAGCACGCAAAGAAGACCAACTGAGTGATTATTTATTCTCTTTTCTTTTTCATTTTTTTTTAATTTCTTTTTCATTTTTTTAATTTCTTTTTCATTTTTTTTATTTCTTTTTCATTTTTTTAATTTCTTTTTCATTTCCTTTTCTTTTTCTTTTTCTGTGGTGTAGTCATAACAGCATAAACATGGCGTGTGAGAGAGTGAATACTAGGTATAATTACCACTCTCAACCCGTTTTTGTCGGGACTCAGTCTTTTAAACCATGCAACCTAGGATGGGAAACTAAACAAATATATCTTTTAAGATCACTGCACTTTCATTGGAGGTCATAAGTTTAGGTCGAGCCTACCGAGCATATCACCGTGGAGCTTGCCTTTCACTTCCGCCTTACGCATGTCAGCCATCTCCAACCCGAACATTCATTTTTACTTCCCCTAAACTTCTCAGAAACAAGGCACAAACAAATAAAAATTGAAAAGCACACTATTTTTGAGGGGTCAACTTTTTCTTCATCTTTACATTTCTTCCCCTTGCTTTTTTATTTTTAATGTCACAATCTTGTGAACGTCATTTTTCTTATTATTTTTTTTTAAATAAAAAAATAAAACACACAAACACACTTAAAAAAAAACAAAACACAAAATTTTAAAATATCTGGCCAAGCTAACTTTCAAAGTATTGATTTGAAAATTTTATGAAATTTGGTTTGACTCAAAACACCCTTTGCCGCTTCATTCACACAACCAAGTTAAGAACAGTACCTTTCATGCTGATTTTGACATTTTACCTCTTAAAGAGACATACCTTCCATTGAATAGATTACTTGACATGACATGAAGATACGTCTCCTAAACTGTGCCTGGAACAATCACTTATCAACAAACAAATTAGTAATAAAAATGTTAGTGATAATCCTCCTTGATCGTTCCTGCACAGAGTGAAGGATTAGTTAGCCATTGGTACCCAGGCCATTGTTTTTCTGGGTACACCTGAGGAATCAATGAAAGATACCTCTTGTAAGAACATCCCCTTTGAAAAATCAGGAAGTTGGGATGAAACTGCCTTGATTTTTGGTTTCCAAGTTCCAGGTGATTTAACATTTGTTTTAGTCACCTTTGGAGTTGTGACCTTAGGTATTTCAACCTTCTTCGTTTTAGATTCACTTTTCAAAACAGTTTTTGTTTTAGTCACCTTTTGAGTTGTGACTTTAGGTATTTCAACCTTCTGCATTTTAGAATCATTTTTTAAAACAGTTTTTGTTTTAGTCACCTTTTGAGTTGTGACTTTAGGTATTTCAACCTTCTGCATTTTAGAATCATTTTTCAAAACATTTTTAGTTACCTTGGAAGGGGTAACCTTGGGTTTTTCAGACTTTGGTTGTTTTGAAAACTGTTTCTTCACCTGTTTTTGGAAATTTTGGTAACTTGGAAAGCTGTTCTTTTGATTTAAAGATTTTCTTTCAGCTTTGGCAGCGCCCCGATGTTGATCAGAGGGTTTAACCTTAGGAGTAACAGTCTTCATTGCCTTAGGTTTTTCCACCTTCAACGGCTTAGACTTCACAGACTCCTGAGATGAAACCCTTTGACTTTTCGGAAAATAGGGTTCATAGGGGCGATAAAGACAGTTTCTAGCAATATGACCAGCGAAGCCACAATTAAAGCAAGTCTGCTTCTTTAGATAGAAGTCAGACGTGTACCCATTCGTCTTTGGTGGCTGATACGGAGCTGGTTTGCCTTGTGTCTGCTTCGTTGCCTTGTCTGGAGCTCCAGATTTGACTTTCTGCTGGTTCCTGGAAGCCTGAGTAGAACCTGTCCTCATCGTCTTTGTGCTCTCTGGATTTTCTGATGTTGATGCATCATTCTTGCAATTACAGCGGCAATTGCATGATCCAACTGAAGAGATGGGAGAAACAGCCACACTTTTCATCTTATCATTCTTCACCACAGTTGTTTGCTTCACACTCGGATGCTTGATGGTGATCTTTGGCCTCTCAACTTTAGCTTCACCGATCACTCCATCAGTTATTCCCTTGAACTTGGAGGAGAAGGATGGTAAGTCATACCCAACATCTGGTTCTTGGTCAAACATGTATCCAGATGTCATAAAGATCTTCCCCTCAGGCCGTGTCGTCAAGATCACCTTTTCCCTTTTGACTTCGTCAATTACTTTGAAACATGGGGTTTCAATTTTAGGGTATGGTTTCAACTTTATCTCCGACACAGATGCTTTGGTCTCATTCTTAGTCACATCATTAACTCCACTTTTACTTGTACCAGCATCATCAGACTTGGAGCTATGACATCTATTATACTCCTGGCACTCAGCATCATCTCTTGATACGTCCTCTATTCTCCCTTCACCATATGTCATGTTTGCCTCGTTGTCTATTTCCTCTTGAGTCAATGATGTAGTTCCAATCAAGACACTATCAATAGGAGGAGCAGCTTCTTTATAGTCAGATTTGGTTCGTTCAACTTGATCCTCACTAAGAAGTATTCCTATAATGTCTCTGGGAACTAATGGAGGAATGATGTTGTTTGCAGACAGAGACTTATCAGACTTTTCTGACCCAAACCCCGTTTTATCTTTCCCAACTTGGCCAGTTATAACAGCAAGTGACAATTCCTTTCCAGCATCGAGCATTCTTTTGCTTCTCATTTGATTCATATCTAGTTTCACTTGCAACTCATTGTTTTTATGCTTAAGGTCATCTATCTGCTTACTAAGCTCAGCTATTTCTAACTTAGCGTTGTCATACAGATAAGCGTTCTCAGTTGCTAGCTTCCGATATTTCACAATGTCTAGTTTCTGAGCTTTTACCTTCTCTTCATTCTTTTGCCATCTACCCTTGAATGAACTCCTCTCGCATTTTGTCTCAAACAATTCTGACTGATAATTTTTACAAATTTGTCTAAGTCCAGGAATTAAACGAGCACATGTAGGATTCGGGCATATCTTAGTTTCATCAACTTCATCTGCAAAAACATCCATGTCATCAACCATATTCTTTTCTTCAACCATTGAACTCATTTTCTTAATTAGATATGCAGCTTCTGAAAATTTTGAAAAATCGGCAAAAACGACAAAATCGGCAAAAGTACTATTCAAAGAATAGTGTCAAAAACTTAAAACTGAAAAACGGAGGCCTTCGGAGTGGAATTTGGGGGTCCAAACGAGCTCCCCTAAATGTTAGTGTGGGGTAATTTTGGGGCTCGGTGTCACGAACGTCGTGTTCAAATTTGAGCTTCTAACTCCAAACGAGTCAAAAGTTACGCCCGTTTCCGTGAAAGTGTGAAATAGTGACTTTTTGCCGCAAACCCTGTTTCCGATCGTAAACCCTATTTACGATCGTAATCACCTGTGGATCGTAAACACATTCAGTCGTAAACTTGATTTTGATAACCCTTAATCGTAAACAGCGTATCCGATCCAAATGAGTCGTAAACACTGATTCCGATCCACCAAAATCGTAAACATCCAATTACGATCAGAAAAGATCGTAAACACCGATCACGATCAAAGTACAATCGTAAACACACAACTCCGGATCGTAAACAAGATAAAAATCGTTTCTTGAAATCGTAAACTCGAAGATGATGAAGATCTTCAAACCACGCAGTCGTAAACACCCAAAATAACCCAGAAATCAATCGTAATCACGATGAACAGCAGCAGCAGCACTCGTAAACCCTCAAACAACCTTCAAATCTTAAAAAACTCGAACTTTTCCAGAAAAAAAACTTGAATCCAATATCGTGAGAACCTTGAAACACCCGTTTCTTGGCTCTGATACCAATTGTAGGTCCGAAAATCTCCCAAACACACGATATACTAATCAAACACGAGTGCGGAATCCTCGTGAAAGATTGATTCAAGAAAATAGTAGAAGAATAGACTAGATCTTTAAGAAAGATGAAGTCTTGAATGAAAATCGGCTACTATGAAGCTTGATGAAGCAGCTGATCGTAAACACTCTCTATAGAAAGAAATCGTAAATACTCAATATGCAAGCTTAGTCATAAACGAAATCTTGAGGTGGTATTTATACCACCTCATGTACAAACATGGCCAATCATAAACATGATTAGGCCCAATCATAAACTAATTAAATGGCCCACATGACCTATTAAACAAGCTAAACTAAGCCCAAAACTAATATAAACTAAGCCCAAAACTAATGTTCATGCCTTACATAAATATAGCCCTACAATATGACTACCACTTATTTCATTAACCCCAACTTGAGGAACCATGCAACACCGTTATGACTACCACTTATTTCATTAACCATCAGTTGGTGATCAGGTCGGCCGTTAAGCACGCAAAGAAGACCAACTGAGTGATTATTTATTCTCTTTTCTTTTTCATTTTTTTTAATTTCTAATATAAACTAAGCCCAACACTCCGCTCTTCACATCTGAATCTATATCTCCGATTGCTTTCTCTCTCTTTTGATTTCCCCAAATCTCGTCAAAATGGGAGAGGAGAAGCCAAAGCCAATCGGCGGTGTGTGGCCGACGATTAAGCCGTTTGTCAACGGTGGAGCATCCGGTATGCTTCCTACATGTGTCATCCAACCAATTGATATGATCAAGGTGAGAATTCAGTTGGGTCAAGGATCTGCAGGCTCGGTGACGAAAACTATGCTTAAGAATGAAGGGATCGGTGCTTTTTATAAGGGTCTATCCGCCGGATTGCTTAGGCAAGCTACATATACAACTGCAAGACTTGGTACATTCAGGATTCTGACAAACAAAGCACTTGAGGCCAATGATGGAAAGCCTCTGCCTTTATATCAGAAAGCTTTGTGCGGGCTAACAGCTGGAGCAATTGGAGCTTGTGTGGGAAGCCCTGCTGATCTGGCTCTGATTCGTATGCAGGCTGATGCAACATTACCTGCTGCCCAACGCCGTAATTACACAAATGCATTTCATGCATTGTATAGGATTAGTGCAGATGAAGGTGTATTGGCTCTCTGGAAAGGTGCGGGTCCCACAGTTGTTAGGGCTATGGCATTGAACATGGGAATGCTTGCTTCTTATGATTAAAGTGTGGAGTTCTTTAAGGACAATCTTGGTTTTGGTGAAGCTACTACAATCATAGGGGCCAGTACTGTATCAGGGTTCTTCGCTGCTGCGTGCAGTTTGCCTTTTGATTATGTCAAAACTCAAATACAAAAAATGCAGCCTAATGCTGAGGGGAAATACCCGTACACAGGATCTATGGATTGTGCTATCAAAACTGTCAAGGCTGGTGGACCCTTCAAGTTGTATACAGGGTTTCCAGTATATTGTGTTAGGATCGCACCACATGTCATGATGACATGGATCTTCCTCAATCAAATTCAGAAACTGGAGAAGAAGGCTGGACTGTAGTTTTTCTTGCCAAAACATAAAAGACTGACGGTTGGTTTGAAGCATTCTATCAGAAATAATACATCGTGTTGTACGGATTTTGGTTGCCGCAATTAAAATTGTCAAAGTCGTATGAGTTATACATTTTTCAGATAAACAGTAGAATTGTTTAAAGCCATTTGAACTATGAATCTTGATGGCAGTTGGAGTTATTTTTGAGATACTAGCAGGAATCTTTGGTATGGATTGTACCATTTATGAATGAAGTCTTTGATTTTAGAATCTTTGGTATGGATTGTACCATTTATGAATGAAGTCTTTGATTTTAGAATCTTTGGTATGGATTGTACCATTTATGGAAAAAAAAAAATTAGTGTTTGTTTTCAAAAGCCTCACAAAAACAGGGGAAGAAATGGTGCTGGTTAAACTAAAAAGTTTTTATGATGTCTTTTGATAGGACGTGCGCAAAAATTGTTCAATGACGGTCGGAGACTGACACGTGTAAGGCTGATGTGAAAGACTGCTCGAAGATGATATGTCGGTAAGCTCAACCAAAACAATGATCATCTATGTAAGTGCAGTAATCTTAAACTCTATAAATGTTTAGTTTCCCATCCTAGTCTACATGGTTTAAAAAACTGAGTCCCGACAAAAACGGGTTGAGAGTGGTATTTACCTAGTATTCACTCTCTCACACGCCATGCTTATACTGTATAAGACAACACCACAAGAAAAAAAAGAAAAAGAATTCAAAAATGAAAATTCTGAAAAAGAAAGAAAGAAAAATAAAATTATTCAGTTGGTCTTCTCTGCGTGCTTATGCGGCCGACCTGATCATCAACTGATAATGTATGAAAAATAGAAAATAAGTGGTAGTCAAAGCAGTGTTGCATGGTTCCTCAAGTTGGGGGTTTGTGAATCCTCAATAAACTCTGAGGTTGGGTAGGTTTTGCTATGGAAAATTGGGTGTGGGGATGGTTAAACATATCGGTAATATTGTACTATATTTAAGCACTTAACTGGATGTGAGTTTCTGTGTTCAAACCACCTGACAATTGTCTAGAGTGTCAAGTAACGGAAGCTGAAAAGGGTTCCTCAGTCAAAGACTTGTCTGAAATTATCTGTGAAAATTACCAGCACCAGGTAAGTAAATATTTGAAATTTCTGAGGTAAGTTTGTAAATATTTAAATTTGGATTTTTATCTGTGTTAATTTTTAATTTTTTAAAATTTTCTTGATCATGATCAGATACTCGGGTATGAGTCTGAGGGGAAGTTTTGTAAAATTCTCAAAGTGTAACATCCCGAGTTTTAATATATGAAAATTTCCGTTAACATTTAACCGACCCTTGTTATGTGACTAAATTGTTCCTTATATGTTATAGTACTTGCCATATTATAGAAACTTGAGGGTTAAATGTGAAATGTTAAGGTTTAATTAGAGATTAACCAAAACCTAAACTAGAGGGGCCAGGAATGTAAATATGGAATTCAAGCCTAAATAAAATAGGGAGAATTGGGGAGGGGATCGCAGGTTGCGACCTGGAGAGAAACCCAACCCCTCCCAAGCTCTCAATCACGAAAATCCTCAAGAATAAGGGGCTAGGCTGCGAAATTGATCATCTTTTCCAAGTATTGGAGGGATTTCCAAGTCTCCTACACTTAATTGAAGCTAGTAGGTAACCCCTTTCTTAGTTGCATGTGTTTGGGTCGAAAATGGGATCCTCAAATCTGTGAATTCGATGTTGATTCTGAATCCTAAGGTGTTAGGAGGGTTGCATGTAGCCTAGATAACCAATTCATCTGATAATTGATGAAGTAGTCACTCAAATTGATTTACTTGAACCCCCATGGTGACTAGCAACTTAGGATGAGCATGAAATTGAATTAAATCGTGTAGGCCTAGCTAAATTGTTGGTTGATTATGTTGATATACGATAATTTATGATGGATTTGGGGTGGAATCCCCCCAAATCACTTCAAATTGGCCAAATGGGTAAACCATGGGAATGAGTTGGGTGTGTGCATCAATGGATGCACACCATGTGTTTGATGAAATGTCTAGGTGACAAATTCTCATGGCATGATGATTAATTAGACATGAATTGGTATTTGAATGATCATAGTAAATGTAATTACTGAATTTTGATAATCCTAAGCATGTGTGACAATGTGAGTTGTTTGACCCGTTTAGGGGTTGAAAGGCGAAAGAATGGCGATTAGATTGATGAACTCCCTAGATAACTATCGTGTTGTGCATATGGAATCTTGTTAAATGAAACTTGATAGCATGCTAACTAGGGAATGAATATGTAATTGCTTGACATTATGAAAATGGGTCTTGACTAGCTAATGACCTTATAGGCAATCAAGGGTTCGAAGGAGGCAATCAAGCACACGCTAGCGGTAGTGGATCGTCAAGCAATCGAGGTAACGTACATCTTGTTCGTTACACTAGTAAGTAACAATTATAAACACCTTACATTTGGTTATGGACCATAGTGGGTAGAAAAGAATAAGTCTTCACCTCATGAGGGAATAAATGGATTCTCTCATAAGGGAAAGGAGGAAGGGGCTTAGTCAACCAAATTGGGTTAAACTACCTACACTCCGCATGCCTTAGCTCTCGGATAATTGATCCGAAGATACCTCAAGGGCCAATTGGGTCCTTGGCGTATGGCAAGGATGGTTAAACACATATGTAAGATGTCCAATTCTAATTAGTATTCTAGAATTCCTACATAGGTGACATGGATACGTTGTATTTGGAATGCTCCTTAGGGATCATAGAATTTCATATGTTATTAAAGGTAGGAGTCATGAAGTAATCTGATATATTGTGAACATGCCACTAGTGAATGTACAAGGTTAGGTTCATTTGTAATCTCGGACGAGTTGTGGCATGGGTTGTCCCTTAACGGGTCAACCGGGTAAGGTAAAGGCAAGGTAACGATGGGTAATTGGTCCATGTTTAAATTTTAGAGTCTAGCAAGTTTTGGCGCTTAAACCATGTGTTAGTAACTTATGAAACGGTGGAAATCGAATCCGGGTGATTAAGTGGGAAAAAGAACCAAGACGGGGTACCAAAACCACAGGTACCACCGTAGCTTACGGTGGCCACCGTAAGCTACGGTGGCCTGCAGCATTGGCACTCACCGTAGGCCAGCATCGAGCCACCGTAGGCTAGCTGAAGCCACCGTAAGCTACGGTGGCCAGCGTAGCTTACGGTGGAGCTGCCTAAATTTTGAAACTTCGCCTCCGTTTTCATGCCTAAATTTCGTTCCAACTTGCATTAACGTTCATACTAATGTGGTGTAACTGCACGCAGGTAAAGCTACCATGTAGATACGGATCCCCCGAGCTCGAGACGAACCGAACACGCAAGTTGCCACCTCTTTTGATGATCATGGCTTGTCTTAGCCACCTTTTGAAAATAACTGAACTAGTATTAACTTGTATTTAGCACACACTTGGTTGCTAATGTTTTGATGAACTTGATGACACTCTTGTATTTGACACTCTATCTATTCCGTTTACGGATAAAGATGCAAGATGTTATCGTATAAACGAACGATTTACAACGAAATTTTCTGGGACCACTTTTCAAGTTAAATATTCGTTAACAAAATAATAAAAATAATTAGCGTTGTTACAAGTTGGTATCAGAGCCCAGGTTTGAGGGATTCGAGTGTAATTCGACTCTTGGACTCAAACCCGTGCTCGAGATAATGGCTAAGTGTTCGGTTCGAGCTTCCGCGGAGATCCGGGTACGTGTTAAATCTCTAAATAGATGTATGATTATAGTTCTAGTGTGTGTGATACGGATGGTAACTAAGGGTGCATAGTTGATGCACAACTTGGTAATTTCAGATCGTGTAAGGGATGGTGAATTGCACCGGAACCAAAGATGCGGGAGACGCATGAATAGTTTAAGATGGGTTATGTAAATTGTTATAAACCCATGACCTTATGTGTGACACCCTTGGAACTTGCCGAGGGGAGTCCATAACAACCCTGCTCTAGGCAAGGGGAATTGATATATGAACTAACTGGTTGAATTAAACTCTGTAGTGTCATGACGAACCAAGTTGGGGACGGCTTGACCGAGGAGCAGAGAAACGAGGCCCTTAACGCCCGAATTGCTGAAGAAGTCGGGAGGGCTATTGATGCCGCCCTCCCGGAATACGTGCACAAGATCCAAGAGGATCTTCTTAAGACCATGAATGAAAAATTTGATGAGCTAAAGGGGGTTCTTCTAAATCGAGGGGAGCCCGAAAAGACAAAGAAACGTTGTTCTTTTAACAAGTTCATGGCTTGCAAACCCCCTCACTATTCGGGTGAGGTGGATCCTATTGCTTGCCATCGGTGGATCACCAACGTGGAGGGTGTATTCCGCCGGACCCATTGTGAAGAAGATGATCAAGTGAGTTATGCCACGGGTTTACTTCGGGACCGGGCGAAAGATTGGTGGGATGCAAAGGCCCAAGAAAAAGGGGATGTTGCAATTAATGCACTAACGTGGCCCGAATTCAAAGAAATCTTTACTGAACATCATTGCCCGAAGGCAATGGTGAACAAACTCAAGCAGGAGTTTCTCAAATTGGAGCAAAGTGATGACCAAACGGTAGATCAAATCACTGGGATCTACCTTGATCGGGTCAGGTTTTGTACGGATGTGTTACCTACCGAAGGGGCTAGGATGTTCTTCTATAGGAACATGCTCAAGTCCACGATTAAGGACTTTGTACCACTGTCGAGTTTCACCACAGTGGAAGAAATGATTAACGCAGCGAGGGCTCGGGAACTTGATATCACCCGAAGGGAAGAAGCCCGTGAAAGGAGAGGGCCTAATGAGGCACAATCAAACCCCCCAAAGAAGCAGAAAACGGGGGAATCTCCCAAGAAGAAAGAGTTCAAGGGGGAAACTCCAAATGCAAGATTTGTGGGAGAGGGCATCCGGGCGAGTGCCTTTTCAAGGATCGACCATGTTTAAATTGTGGCAAAAAGGGCCACCTTGTCTCCAATTGCCCCTCTGAAGTAGTTAGATGCTTCAACTGCTATCAGACGGGTCATAAGAAGCCGAACTGCCCAAAATTGATGGGAGAGGGGTCAAGGACTGGGGGAAAAACTGAAATTCCGCGGGCCACCGGAAGGGCATTCCAGCTAACGGCCGATGAGGCCAAGATTGACCCCAACGTCGTGTCAGGTACTTTTCCGATTAATTCGTTGCCTGCACGTGTATTATTTGATACGGGTGCTAATAGGTCATTTGTCTCAATTGATTTTGTTAAGCACCCTTCATTTGTGATTGAAAAATTGCATGTACCTTTAGAAGTAGAAGTTGCTAACGATAAATCTATACTTGTTTATGATGTATGTCGGGGATGCACGATCACCATCAACGGGGAGGAATACTCCATTGACCTCATCCCCATGGCCATGAGAGAGTTCAAGGTGGTGGTAGGAATGGATTGGCTATCCCGCCACCATGCGAGAGTGATATGTGATCACAAGACAATTGAACTCACGTCACCTGAGGGGGGCAAAGTCACCATACTGGGTGACAAAAGCGGAACTCCCCTAATATGCTCAATGCACAAAGCGAGAAAGTATATAAAAAAGGGATGCCAAGCCTTTTTAGCTACGGTGACCGACACGAGAGCACAAGGACCGGTAATAGATGAGTTACCGGTAGTCCAAGAATTCAAGGATGTGTTCCCGGAAGACTTGCCGGGTATGCCTCCGGATAGAGATGTGGAATTCAGAATTGACCTACTTCCGAATGCCAAGCCGGTAGCACGGGCACCATATCGGTTAGCGCCCCCAGAGTTGCAAGAACTTAACACCCAAATCCAAGAGTTGCTGGATAAGGGGTTTATTAGGCCGAGTATCTCACCATGGGGAGCCCCGGTTCTATTTGTAAAGAAGAAAGATGGAAGTATGCGGATGTGCATCGATTACCGGGAGTTAAACAAACTCACGGTGAAAAATCGATATCCATTGCCCCGGATTGACGACCTATTCGATCAGCTACAAGGGGCTAAGTGGTTCTCCAAGATCGACTTGCGGTCGGGGTACCATCAGCTTAAAGTGAAAGAAGAGGACATCCCCAAGACGGCCTTTAGAACTCGCTATGGGCACTACGAATTCTGTGTGATGTCCTTTGGGTTGACAAATGCACCGGCGGCTTTCATGGATTTAATGAACCGTGTGTGCAAACCCATGTTAGACAAATCGGTGATAGTCTTCATTGACGACATTTTGATCTACTCTCGAAGCGAGGCCGAGCATGCCAAGCATTTACGGGAGATACTTGAGAGACTAAGAGTGGAAAAGTTGTATGCCAAGTTCTCTAAATGTGCATTTTGGCTAAGAGAAGTGCAGTTTTTGGGCCATGTAATTGGTTCCGAGGGGATTAAGGTGGATCCGGCTAAAGTTGAAGCGGTAACCTTATGGGAAGCTCCTAAGACTCCCACCGAGGTTAGGAGTTTCCTCGGGCTAGCAGGCTACTACCGGAGATTTATCCAAGATTTCTCGAAAATAGCCTTACCCTTAACGAAGCTGACTAAGAAAGAAACCAAGTTTGTATGGGGTACCGAGCAAGAGGAGGCATTTCGAAGCCTCAAACAGAAGCTAACCCAAGCCCCGGTTTTAACCTTGCCCGAGGGCAACGAAGACCTAGTGGTTTATTCAGACGCGTCGCAAGTTGGCCTTGGTTGTGTGTTGATGCAACGAGGCAAGGTGATCGCGTATGCATCTCGGCAACTAAAGGTGCACGAGCAAAACTACCCTACGCATGACCTAGAGTTGGCGGCGGTAGTGTTTGCCTTGAAGATTTGGCGACATTATTTGTATGGGGCCAAATGCACTATCTTCACTGATCACAAAAGCCTCAAGTACTTCTTCGACCAAAAGGACTTGAACATGAGGCAACGAAGATGGCTTGAGACGATCAAGGACTATGACTGCGAGATTCACTATCACCCGGGCAAGGCTAATGTGGTAGCCGATGCCCTAAGCCGAAAGGGGGACTATGCGCCCATTAAAGTGAGATCTATGCAACTTGTGGTGACCTCTAACTTGATAGCACGGATCAAGGAGGCCCAAATTGAAGCAGTCAAAGAAGAAAACTGGAAGAAAGAGCGGATTGTGGGCCAAGTAAAAGATCTAGTGGATGAAGAAAGTGGAATAAAGACCCGTTTCGGGCGAATTTGGGTTCCCAACTCATGTGACGTGAGGAATATGTTATTAGACGAAGCCCATAAGTCGCGGTACACGGTACACCCGGGGGCAACAAAGATGTATAACGATTTAAAGGCCAATTATTGGTGGCCCGGGATGAAACGTGACATAGTCAAGTACGTCGAGAGATGCTTGACTTGTCTACAAGTCAAGGCTGAGCACCAAAGACCATACGGGAAGTTGCAACCCTTGGAAATTCCCGTGTGGAAATGGGAACATGTGACTATGGACTTGGTAACCAAGCTGCCAAGAACGGCTAGAAACCACGACGCTATTTGGGTGATTGTGGACCGGCTGACCAAAAGTGCACACTTTCTCCCTATTCGAGAGAAGACCTCATCGGAGAAACTGGCCGATATTTATATTGACGAAATTGTGTCTCGCCACGGGGTACCGGTTTCCATAGTATCGGACCGGGACACCCGGTTCACATCGGAATTTTGGCAAGGGTTCCAAGAGGAAATGGGGTCTAGATTACACATCAGTACAGCGTATCACCCCCAAACCGACGGCCAAAGCGAGAGGACCATCCAAACGTTGGAAGACATGCTTCGGGCATGTGTTATTGATTTCGGGGGAAATTGGGACCGACACTTGCCACTCGTAGAATTTGCCTACAATAATAGCTATCACTCGAGTATTGGGATGCCTCCGTTCGAGATGTTGTATGGTAGAAGGTGCCGAACACCCGTATGTTGGGGTGAAGTGGGCCAACGCGAGCTAAGTAGCCGCGAGGTGGTTCGGGAAACGTCGGCCAAGATCGACATCGTGAGGGCACGATTAAAAGCCGCTCAAGATAGACAAAAATCTTATGCGGATAAGAGAAGGAGACCAATAGAGTTCCAAGAGGGAGACTATGTCATGTTAAAGGTCTCTCCGTGGAAAGGTGTGATTCGGTTTAGGAAACGAGGCAAGCTAAGTCCTCGATTCATTGGACCTTTCAAAATCCTTGCGCGTGTGGGCAAGGTGGCTTATCAACTGGAATTGCCAGAGGAGCTAAGCGGCATTCACAATACGTTCCACGTGTCCTATTTGAGGAAGTGTCTTGCCGACGAGAGCGCCTATGTGCCACTCGATGATTTAGTGATTGATGATAAGCTTAACTATGTCGAGAGGCCTATTGCGATCCTTGATCGTAAGGTTAAGCGGCTGAGAAACAAAGAAGTGAACCAAGTGAAGGTTCAATGGGAGCATAGGAAAGGATCGGATCTAACTTGGGAATCCGAGGAAGAAATGCAACGCTACTATCCTCACTTATTCGGTACGTGATTTCGTTTCGGGGACGAAACTCCCTTAAGGGGGGTGGAGTTGTAACATCCCGAGTTTTAATATATGAAAATTTCCGTTAACATTTAACCGACCCTTGTTATGTGACTAAATTGTTCCTTATATGTTATAGTACTTGCCATATTATAGAAACTTGAGGGTTAAATGTGAAATGTTAAGGTTTAATTAGAGATTAACCAAAACCTAAACTAGAGGGGCCAGGAATGTAAATATGGAATTCAAGCCTAAATAAAATAGGGAGAATTGGGGAGGGGATCGCAGGTTGCGACCTGGAGAGAAACCCAACCCCTCCCAAGCTCTCAATCACGAAAATCCTCAAGAATAAGGGGCTAGGCTGCGAAATTGATCATCTTTTCCAAGTATTGGAGGGATTTCCAAGTCTCCTACACTTAATTGAAGCTAGTAGGTAACCCCTTTCTTAGTTGCATGTGTTTGGGTCGAAAATGGGATCCTCAAATCTGTGAATTCGATGTTGATTCTGAATCCTAAGGTGTTAGGAGGGTTGCATGTAGCCTAGATAACCAATTCATCTGATAATTGATGAAGTAGTCACTCAAATTGATTTACTTGAACCCCCATGGTGACTAGCAACTTAGGATGAGCATGAAATTGAATTAAATCGTGTAGGCCTAGCTAAATTGTTGGTTGATTATGTTGATATACGATAATTTATGATGGATTTGGGGTGGAATCCCCCCAAATCACTTCAAATTGGCCAAATGGGTAAACCATGGGAATGAGTTGGGTGTGTGCATCAATGGATGCACACCATGTGTTTGATGAAATGTCTAGGTGACAAATTCTCATGGCATGATGATTAATTAGACATGAATTGGTATTTGAATGATCATAGTAAATGTAATTACTGAATTTTGATAATCCTAAGCATGTGTGACAATGTGAGTTGTTTGACCCGTTTAGGGGTTGAAAGGCGAAAGAATGGCGATTAGATTGATGAACTCCCTAGATAACTATCGTGTTGTGCATATGGAATCTTGTTAAATGAAACTTGATAGCATGCTAACTAGGGAATGAATATGTAATTGCTTGACATTATGAAAATGGGTCTTGACTAGCTAATGACCTTATAGGCAATCAAGGGTTCGAAGGAGGCAATCAAGCACACGCTAGCGGTAGTGGATCGTCAAGCAATCGAGGTAACGTACATCTTGTTCGTTACACTAGTAAGTAACAATTATAAACACCTTACATTTGGTTATGGACCATAGTGGGTAGAAAAGAATAAGTCTTCACCTCATGAGGGAATAAATGGATTCTCTCATAAGGGAAAGGAGGAAGGGGCTTAGTCAACCAAATTGGGTTAAACTGCCTACACTCCGCATGCCTTAGCTCTCGGATAATTGATCCGAAGATACCTCAAGGGCCAATTGGGTCCTTGGCGTATGGCAAGGATGGTTAAACACATATGTAAGATGTCCAATTCTAATTAGTATTCTAGAATTCCTACATAGGTGACATGGATACGTTGTATTTGGAATGCTCCTTAGGGATCATAGAATTTCATATGTTATTAAAGGTAGGAGTCATGAAGTAATCTGATATATTGTGAACATGCCACTAGTGAATGTACAAGGTTAGGTTCATTTGTAATCTCGGACGAGTTGTGGCATGGGTTGTCCCTTAACGGGTCAACCGGGTAAGGTAAAGGCAAGGTAACGATGGGTAATTGGTCCATGTTTAAATTTTAGAGTCTAGCAAGTTTTGGCGCTTAAACCATGTGTTAGTAACTTATGAAACGGTGGAAATCGAATCCGGGTGATTAAGTGGGAAAAAGAACCAAGACGGGGTACCAAAACCACAGGTACCACCGTAGCTTACGGTGGCCACCGTAAGCTACGGTGGCCTGCAGCATTGGCACTCACCGTAGGCCAGCATCGAGCCACCGTAGGCTAGCTGAAGCCACCGTAAGCTACGGTGGCCAGCGTAGCTTACGGTGGAGCTGCCTAAATTTTGAAACTTCGCCTCCGTTTTCATGCCTAAATTTCGTTCCAACTTGCATTAACGTTCATACTAATGTGGTGTAACTGCACGCAGGTAAAGCTACCATGTAGATACGGATCCCCCGAGCTCGAGACGAACCGAACACGCAAGTTGCCACCTCTTTTGATGATCATGGCTTGTCTTAGCCACCTTTTGAAAATAACTGAACTAGTATTAACTTGTATTTAGCACACACTTGGTTGCTAATGTTTTGATGAACTTGATGACACTCTTGTATTTGACACTCTATCTATTCCGTTTACGGATAAAGATGCAAGATGTTATCGTATAAACGAACGATTTACAACGAAATTTTCTGGGACCACTTTTCAAGTTAAATATTCGTTAACAAAATAATAAAAATAATTAGCGTTGTTACACAAAGTGTCAAATACTTCAAATTTTATGAGAATTATCATCATTTGTGAGTTTGGGGTAAAACTTGATAGTTTTTGAAAGATAAAGGGGTTAAGTGTAATTATGATTTATCAAAATCTTTGTTTGTAAAAGGTTTGGTTGTTTTTTAAAAGATTTTTGGTTTGGGAGGGGGGTTATGTGTAAATTGGTTTCATAAATATCTTGTTTACGGTTTAATTAACCCATTCACGATCAAACCCTCCCTCCTCCGTTTACGACTCATCCTCCCAAACCCTAGCTCCGCCGTCCCTTTCGCCGGAAACCTCTACCCCACTCGTTTCCGACCACCATCCTTCAAACAAACCTCACCATCGTCATCATCGTCCAATTTCGACCAAAACCCCTTTGATTATTGGGTGTTTCACCGTTGTTTCTTGGGTTTTAATTTTCGAAACCCTAAATCCACTTTCGGTCAAATTCTTTCTGTTTTCGAGACGATTTCTCGAAGATTTTGTGACGGTTTTTTACTATAAACTGTTATAAGGTAGAGGTTTGTGCTTATCATGAATTTTTGATGTGTTTAAACATATTTCCGATAAGTTACAGGTTTAACCATGGCTGTCTTCGGTGTTTACGATGTATCGATGAAGAAGACGATGATTTGAGTCGTTTACGATCCGATGTTTACGACTCATGTTTACGACTTTGGTCGTTTACGATCAGTGTAAACGACAAAGTCTATTTTGGACGTTTACGATTGGGCTATTGACGAAGTCGAGGTGTTTACGATTGGTCCTTTAGATTACGATTGGGCCTCATTCAAACCGATCGTAAACCCGTTTAATGAATCGTGAACTCATTTAAGAAGTCGTAAACTCACTTTAAAATGAGAATTAATATTTTTAAACACTTAACAAATTTTAAGAATCTCATTAAAAATTGATTGTTTCTGATAAAATTTTATTGAGTTGATGAGCGTGTGTTTAATTCAATTATTTTCCCTAAAAGTTCAAATTGAAATTGTGTGTCTTTCAAAAGTAAAATTTTATCTTCAATTGAACAACGTTAAGGGTTAATAATCATAATTGCTCGTTAATGATCAAAGCTGATGCATATGTCTTGTTTGTCTCAGATGGCAGGAAATGTTATAGATGAGGCTATAAAATTTGATCACGATCATTGCATTCCAGCCTATTTAGAAGATCCGCCAGAGCATCACATGGACCTATTCTATTCTCCGGTGGCAGGGATGAACGTTTGCAAGATCAATCATGCCCTGAGGACGAGTGTTCTGATAGACGAGCAGCTGGTCAGAGAGTTCTGGGGTACTGCTCGGGCTAGTGCTGACAAGACAACAATTACAGCCACCATTCAGAATCGACAGATCGTTATACTGGAGGAAGACATTCGAAAAGGGCTTATTATCAACGATCGTGCTACCGATTCGGTTGATTACCCGAAAGAGGCTGTTCTGGCAGGAGCCCAATCCATGAGATATGAAGGCAAATTTCCGCCTATCTACAAGAAGCAATTGCCGCATTACTGGAGATGCCTTACCCACTTTATGCAGAAATCCTTTCTGGGCAAGAGAACGAGCTTTGACCAGCTTAACAAGATTCACGGGACTGCATTTGTCGCATTGGCACTTGACTGGAATTTCAACTTCTCAAGAATGATGTTGCTGGATTGGATAGGCAATGCCGACTTAAGTGCACGTGAGCAGTTTCTCATGACACCAAGGTTTGTGCAAATGGTGGTCATGGAGAAATACCCGATGATTGAGGAGAGGATTGAGAAGCTTGATGTGAAGGTGATGGATATTGGGGTATTTGGCCTGCAAACCCAGGATAGACCAGGTAAGAAATCTTTTGAAGGTAGACTGGAGTGGACTAAGAGGGGTGCGTTCCCAGAGGTTGCAAGGGAACAAGTAATGGATGATTCTGAACCTGAAGCTACAGTGCCAAATGTTAATGCATCCGTTGCAGAAGACCAAGACTTAACAGCAACTCCGGCTGTTAATGTACAAGAAGAAGATGCAATCATACCCTCCGATGAAGAGAATGTAATGGATGATATTCTCGCTGGCCAGGAGATTACTGATGATGATATCTATGGGAATCTGGGGCCCCTTAACCTTAAAAGGTCAAGGGATGACATGATCGGATCATCAGGCAGTGATACAACCCCTCCTGAGCTGAATCTGGATGCTGAAGATGTTCTTGAAGAACCAATTCCAGCACGTGAACCTTCACCTAGAAAGAGGTCAGATCCAAGAAGCATCAGATTCAAGCTTTCAAAGACCAGCTCAAGCATTTTGTTAGTACATCCAGCTGGGCCCAGTTCTGAGGGTCCCAGTGCACAAGAAGAAACTGCTACAGAAGATGTACAAGATCAACCTGTTGCTGCTCAGACTGATTCATCACTTCTAACCGAACATAGCCCAGTTCGGGAAGAAAGTCAATTCATAGAGGTTGATCACACATTCACTGTTCCAAGCCCAGTGAAAGTGAGCGCTGCACCTGTAATAACTCAGCCTACAGCTGCTCCTAGCTTCAGGCCATTTCAAGCAGCGGAGCTTCCAATAAATATGAGGATAAGTGCTGATCCTCAGATCAATTTCCTGATCTCTCAAAACAGAATTAGAGAGAATGAGATCAAGGCTCTTCAAGCAGAAAACAAGTATATGAGAGAGAAGGAGGTGGCGGACAAAGACAGAATGAAATATCTGTACAAAATGCTGGTGGACCTGAGGAAGAAGTTCAATGAATTGAAGGATGCTGTGGGGTCCAACTCCTCAGGTGCCCCAGGTCGAGGTTCGTCACAGGGGGTGCAAGCTGCAGATGCTATGGAGACTCATGAAGGAGATGAGAACTTTGATATGCCTGATTACGCCCGCTGTGGCAGAATCATCTCTAAGGCACCAAGATGCCACGAAAACTGGTTCAGGGAGTTCTTCCAGGGACCAGCCCCCACTCAATACACCATTGATGTGGGTGAGAGCTCAATTGACAAACGTGGGAGTCGTGAGACCATCTTGTGTTGGCATTACGACAACGAGAAGAAACTCTTTGCCGTGATCCGTGACGGCTACAGTCCTGTGGAGTATTATCAATCGCGTGGTCAATTCCACTCCTGGACTGAGCCTGAGATCAGAAGCCTTTTGAGAGCTCCTTCATAAACAGATGGGATGGACCTGAAGGAAATCTTATCCGCAACAACCTGCTGAGCCATCAAGAAAACAACTTTGCAGATTTTGAGTTGAAAGAGGTCAGATGGAGAGAGATAGGGACTGACCCAGTGACAGGGCAGCCCATTGGTGAAGCTAGGAGGCCACCCACTAAGCGTACAAGAGTCATTAACATGTTGGACGAGATCGAAGATGGCACTCTGGTCAGAAATTTTGATTGCTGGTGTTACGATCCGACAACTCATGAAGTGGTGGTGCTCTGCAAGCCGATGAGGCAATTCCGATTCTATGATCCGGTGGACTTGCTAAGATTTGAAGAGCGAGACATCAAGCTCCTAGCCACCCAACCCATACTTGGAGATGAACACGACATGGAGAATGCTATAATGGTTGGTATCTTTGATGGAACTGCAAAGCGGATCGTAGAGAACGGATGGTGGTTCAACAACGTACAAAGCTCATTCAGGTTTGATCTGCTACTGCCGTAAGTGATCTAATGATTCATGCCTAGGGGAAGATTCTAGGGCTATATTTATGTAAGGCATGAACATTAGTGTTGGGCTTAGTTTATATTAGTTTTGGGCTTAGTTTAGCTTGTTTAATAGGTCATGTGGGCCATTTAATTAGTTTATGATTGGGCCTAATCATGTTTATGATTGTCCATGTTTGTACATGAGGTGGTATAAATACCACCTCAAGATTTCGTTTATGACTAAGCTTGCATATTGAGTTTTTACGATTTCTTTCTATAGAGAGTGTTTACGATCAGCTGCTTCATCAAGCTTCATAGTAGCCGATTTTCATTCAAGACTTCATCTTTCTTAAAGATCTAGTCTATTCTTCTACTATTTTCTTGAATCAATCTTTCACGAGGATTCCGCACTCGTGTTTGATTAGTATATCGTGTGTTTGGGAGATTTTCGGACCTACACTTTGTCACACC
>JBCNJP010000008.1:57006367-57020671 GCA_039602395.1 Deinandra increscens subsp. villosa | reverse complement strand
TTTTTATTTATTTTGCTTCTGTACTTTCATGTATTACACCTTATAAGTTATAACCTTTCTGATTGTGTCACTTAAACTCTGATGATCTTAGGTGGCTGCCCACTGGTGATTTGATGAAGGTGGCTCAGTTTGGATGTCCTTCCCTAGGGCGAAAAACCGTGTTTTCAGCCAAGGCGATGCGCTTTTGTTTTGGAATCCGAGAAGAAACTGTAAGTGACCCGTCCCTTATCTTTTCAACCGCCCGTGAAAGTTGGAACTATGTGTAGTATTAGTGGTCTTGGTTTACTTTCAGGTGTGCAGCAAGTGCGCGCTAAAAGATTCGTGCAAGTTTGCAAATCAGAGCGTATGGAAAAAGGGAGCGAAGAATGTGGACTTGACCGTCGTGATGAGGGTCATAACATTGTATGGTTTACCTACTCGACTTGAGGTGCCCGAGGATGTGAGAAATGCGGTTAATCGGTTGTTGAAGGAAGTTGTTCGGCTAAGCGAAATAGAATGTTGAGATAACATATGTTTTGTTATCTATGAATGAATATGTTTATTATGTTATATTTTAATTTTTTTTTATTATAAGTTAGATTAGGGCGTGGTATAACTGTCAGTCTGTCACTGTCACTGCCTGGTGTTGTTTCGGTTTTGTTTTGGTTCTTCGGTTTGAATTTTTTTCGGTTGAAACCTAAGCGAACCACACTCAGCATCCGTTTGGTTTTTTATTTTGACCGATTAAATTGAATGGAGTAGATAAAAAATAAAAATTAAAAATTCCGACCTGCCGGATTCGAACCAGCGACCTAAGGATTACGGTGTACCACTACAGTCCTCCGCTCTACCAACTGAGCTAAGGTCGGATGTTGTTTTCTCATTTGATTTGCTTCTTTTATTTTGTGTTTGAAAAAAGAATAAAAAATAAAAAGTTAAATATATCTATACTAATAAAAAGTCGTGTCATTGCATGATGACATAATGTATGAACTGCGTGCATGTATGATGCAGTGTCTAGTTTTAAACTATTATATTTTTTATTCGTATCCATAAAAGATTTAAAAAATATAATGATTTTATTATTTTTTACCTCACAATAAAATGATGATCCACATTATTGCACTTTATTTTTATAGTTTGATGTAAAAAGAAATTGGTTCTCGATATTTTGATGATTACTCTTCATAATTATTTTATATTTGCTACGAGCATAGAAAAAAAATTTAAAAGAAATAAAAAATATTATTTAATAAAATACGGATATTTAGTGGTAAAATGATGTGGAATTCTAGTAATGTTACTTATATGATAGAAATTATCCTAGAAAATCTAAAATTTATTGTTGGGAAACAATCATTCACATATTTAACACAGATATCTCTAGAAAGATTTCATACTACTAAAGTGTTCAGAGTAGTTTTTTATTTCTGTCCTTTTTATATAACGTTATATCAATTCAATTGTTTTATGTTTCCCCGTTGGGTCGTTATGCAATTTTTTCCGTCTTCTTTAAGTAGCGTTATAGCAATTTAACTGTTTTGTATACCCGCATTATCTTTACGTAGCATTATAGCAATTTAACTGTTTTGTGTACCCGAATTATCTTTACGGCAAAGCACGAGTCTCGACAACTAGTAATCATATAAAAATGATGAAAATCAAAAAATAAACCCGGTTTTTTCAAACCATGAACCGAACTGTCTAAACTTTAACCTTAAACTAACCAAACCGGTCTATCTGCTTCAGTTAGGTTCAATCAGGTTCAACGATTTATAAACACCATGTTATAAAGTTCTCATATATGCAGTATTTCGGATCTTGATGCTGTTATAGCTTATTAACACTCCATCTAAAGGCCAAGAAGAGAAAACAAACAGAAACCCTAAAACAACCTAACAGAAAGTGATGGTTCCATTTTAGTTGCACATTTCTAACCATCATTCCCAATATATCAAGGTTTTTGTCTGGTATCATTTGTTGGTTTCTTGATCAAAAGAACAGAAGTTATATTAACATTTAGCTATTTATTACTTATATATATATCAGCAAACTTTAAAGGAAAGCTGCACATAATCAACATCAATCATTTTACGAACACATTCATGATATGTGCAAAGAATATAAACAACGGCTGCAAATGCGGAACAATGAATTATTTACCACCTCTCAACTTTCATGTACAGTTCTGAGAGGGCTTCGTAAAGAATCGCAGCAGCAGGAGGTCGAGGCAATGAACCGAGAAGAATATCGAACGTTTTGATTGACGGGTTACCATAAAATCTGCAATTTTCTTGTACTCGTGTTGTCACCATGCTTCCTTCAAGCGAGCAACCAACAAAAGCACCTGCAAAACAACCGAAATATATCAGATATTCATGTAAACATGATATTTTCCGTGCCATCATATTACTCGTAGCTATAAGCAGCAAGAAAATGAAAGAAGGTTTTCGGGTTACCTTTACTACAACTGTATGTATAGCAAGCGGCATATCCACCATCACCAGCCCTAAAATCAGCTCCAACAGCCCTTCCAACAACACCAGCAGCAGCACTCGCTCCTGCTCCGACTGATAAATGTGCGTTTCCGCCAAATGTCCTCACCGCATCACTGTTTCTGAGCACGATTATGAAATCGGTAAGCTCCCCTCCAACCTGATTATCCACCACATGATAATATGTCAAAAAATGGCAAAATGACACAGCCTAGTGACCGATTTCACAAGGGAAATAAATGCTGAGTTGGGTAAGGAAAAAGATTGAGGCCAACTCACCTGGGCTCCCCAACCCATACCGAATGAAGAAACAGCAGATGGCGGGGACCAAGATCCATCTTCTCTACGAGCAACAACTAAACCCGTACCCACATTGTAGGTCACCATCATGCCAACTTTTGCAACAGTAAGAATCGCAAGCCCTTTTGCTTGTTTCAAAATAGAATCCGGTATTGACTTTTCGGGTATCAAAGAACCAACCTGAAAGAAAATCATAGAAAATCTTTAATCTTCAAATTAATTTGTAGAACTAACCCAAGCCTCACAGGAGGATCTTTAAACCCATCTTTATCCCTAAATTTTAACTTTTTTTGTATTTTTATCATTGCATCAGGATCTTTATCCTTATCCCTTATCATTATATTTTACCAATCTACTAAATAAATCCTTATATTTACCAAATCTTTCTATAGATATAAGGATAAGGAACCTGATGCATGAGTTTTTAGTTAAATTTAAGAAATGAGAGTTTTTAGGTAAATTATGAGGATAAGGATAAAGATCATGCTGTGAATGCTCTAAATAAGATACAAACTTTACCTTACAGTAACTCCTAATGGTGTTTGCAGCCTTATAGATCTCATATTCCATGGTTTGTCCCCATGGGAAGTTAAGCCATGATCTCAATGTACTAAGATCCGTCACATCCTGTGTTGGTAGTTGTGCTGCACGGCTAATTCGGTCCATTAAGTACGGCTGAACCAACTCAAGACGAACAAAGCACACATCACAGACCCGTTGAGGGTTTCCTTTAAGGAATTTTGCAGGCAGTAAACTCCTTCCCTTTGAACATTCATTGCAAAAGATTCCACCACAAAACCGACAATGATGTCTGGAACACATTATGGGATGAAACCGCACATTACATAGCATACAATAGGATGCAACACTATCAGCCAACCATTTTGGTGGTTCAGCTTCTAGGAGTTCCTTTATGCTGTCAGCATTAGCCTCTGTAAGATTATGAGTCACCTCTTTCCAAGTATGCTCGAGAAGCTGGTCAGATAACCATGAAATTTGATACGCATAAGAATCACCGGAAGTGATGGATCTCATCTTGCCTTGAGCTGCAAGTAACATATCAAGAACAACATCCCACATTGTAAAAGTTCTATCTTCACCAGCAAACTGATCCCATTCCATATCAGTATCGAGCAAGAAGTTTGAGTTCATACGAAGACCTCTGTTCCATTCTTCACGTTGACTTTCTGACATTGGTGGGACCGATACAGGAATCCAAACGCCAGTATCTTCATTAAGGGGCGGGTCATAATAGAAGAATTGTCGTTCTTTTTCATGGTCAGAATCCAAATCTTTATTAGTATCATCACTTCCAACCCTACTTTCAACTGTTGCATCTATTTTCTCAACATCAGATGCCGAATTTTCTTCACTAAGATCCCGAATTTCCCTTACATCACTGCTGTCACTATTTTCATCGGCACCTTCAGAAACCTAATTATTTACATCCTCTTAGTTTGAATACCAGCAAATAATACATACAAAAATCTCCAGAAACATTAAACACTTTGTAACTACATATAAACAAAAAAAATTTGCAGATAATCACATCATTTCAATTCTCAGTTACCACTATTCCACTAATGATCACGAAGCATGATTCCATTAGTTTTCCCCATAAAATTGGTGGCACTCATATACATATATTGGATCAATTGAAGAACTTCGATAAACGAAGTTTTTAGAGTTAGGGATTTCAATCTCGTTCATCGCAACAACATACAGATATTACATAAATAAAGTGAACATCAAAGCTAATCGAACCATTATTTTGCCCTAATTTAATTTCTGTCCATATGAAGATCAACGAAATCAAATTGAAATTAACATACATAGCATGATCATCCATGAAGAAATAACAAAAAATACACATAGCGGGATCATAGGGGAGTTTGGATAACCTTGGGAGTGAAGAATTTAGATTCGCGATCATCGAGATGAATCGATTGGTATCGCACAACATTAGACTCTTCCATCGGGTAGGTTTTACGAGGCGAATCCATCAGATCATCAATTCATCTGCTTGGCGAGTGTTTGATGATGATCAAATTATGGAAAGCTTGGATCGAACAGAAGATCAATGGACGATTGTGTGAGGATTAGGGTTTATTATGCGTGACGGAAAAACGAATCCTACTCACGGAGACGATGATGCACCTTTTACTTATCTATATTTTTGCCCCCTTTTGATGAATGATAATCATTAATATTATCTTGAATATTTTAATAATTGTTAACGTATCAAACCGGTTTTATTCACAAAATATATGTTATGTGTATGTAAACAAGATTTTCTATCACGCGTGATAATGTTGACACATAAAAGCGATCATGTTAAAATTATAATAGAAAAGGACTCAATGTCTCAAGCTCAAACGACTCAATCGCAAATAAAAATACTACGTTAGAATGTTAGAATTGGAAAACAAACGCTTAAGTGTTGAGCTTATAATCTAAAAATTATGTTACACGACTGTACCGGTTACACCACAAAGTTATATGCTAAACTTGTCACGTACGGGTACTAAAAAAACAGAAGGCCAAATGGTAAAAACATAATAAGTGACATAATGGTAAGTATGACAAATGATATAATGATAAAAATTAACACATAATGGTAAAAATAACAAATGACATAATGATAAATATGATAAAACATGATTCAAAATAGTTTGAACTTACCAAAGTTGGTAATTGAATATAGGGAAGTAATATGTAATCTAGAATTATGTTATGTCCTCTTGACTTAGGCTGTGTTCCCGAGTTTACTTAAAGAGTGAAAAGAAACGAAATGAGATGAAAGGAAGAAAAAGGAAAAAGAAGAGAAAGGAAGAGAAGATGTGTGATTATTTTCCTTCCAAATCGGAAAGAAAAGAAAAACAATAGAAATATGGTCTAATTTTCCCTTCATTTCACTCTCTTTCCCTCTTTAAGTGAAAATCGGGAAGTCGGGAACACAATTTTATTTTTGTTTGTTTCACTTTCCCTTCTTTTTGTTCCCGAGTTCACTTAAGGAGGGAAATAGAAGGGAAAAAGGAAGGAAATGTAAAAAAATTGTGTTCTTGAGTTTCATTTAAGGAGGGAAAGGGAAGGAAACAAAAAAAAATTGTGTTCCCGAGTTTCACTTAAGGATGGAAAGGAAGAGCAAAGGGAGGGAAATGAAGGGAAAGTTAGACAATTTTCTATTGTGTTTATTTCCTTCCGATTTGGAAGGAAATGAATCACTCTGCAATCTCTTCTTTTCCTTTCTCTTCTTTTCATCTCATTTATGTTCTATTGTCTTTATTTCTCTCTTTAAGTAAACTCGGGAACACAGCGTTAATGAAACTCAGAAACACAAGTATTTTTACATTTACACTTCAATTTCTCTTCCTTTCCCTACTTAAGTGAACTCAGGAACACAGTGTTATTGGTGACCCGATCACTTCTTCTATGAGAGATCATAGGTTCGAGGCTCTTCGTTTACGTCGGGGGACAGTTTTACCCAGTTGTTGTGGGTCACGTCTATATGAGATTTTCGAGTATACCTGAAAAGTCAAATAACTGTGGACGGTTGAATTCCTGTCGCATGGAGACTCGAGAAAACGCTATTAAAAAAATCTAGGATTTAAGAGTAATTTTAGAGTAAACTTCGTTTTTAGTCCCCAACGTTTGCACATTTTAACAATTTTAGTCCAAACTTTTCGAAAATCCCAATTTAGTGTCTCACATTTCATTTTCTTTTTAATTTTTGTTACAACGTTAACAACCGTTTAATTAGCCGTTAGACTGCCCTCACATAGTCCCCACGTGAGGGGTATTTTTGTTATTTTCGTTTGTTTTAAAGTATTAGTTAAAATAAATGGAAATGACAAAAGTACACCTCATGTGGGGACCACATGAGGGCAATCTAACGGCTTCTTAAACAACTGTTAACGTTGAGCCCAAAATTAAAAAAAAATGAAATTTGAGACACTAAATTGGAATTTTTAGAGAGTTGAGACTAAAATTGTTAAAAAGTACATATGTTGGGGACTAAAAACGAAGTTTACTCGTAATTTTAAATAGGCGCTCAAGTTGTCGTTTTAAGAAATATAAATTAGGGATCATAATAAGTAATGTGTAGGGTAGATTTTTATAAAATCGGTGTCGTTGATTAAAAATGTGTCGCAAATGTGTCGCATAACGGCTTCTTAAACAACTGTTAACGTTGAACCCAAAATTAAAAAAAAAATGAAATTTGAGACACTAAATTGGAATTTTTAGAGAGTTGAGACTAAAATTGTTAAAAAGTACATATGTTGGGGACTAAAAACGAAGTTTACTCGTAATTTTAAATAGGCGCTCAAGTTGTCGTTTTAAGAAATATAAATTAGGGATCATAATAAGTAATGTGTAGGGTAGATTTTTATAAAATCGGTGTCGTTGATTAAAAAGGTGTCGTTGAACAATGTCATTTTTCAATCGAAGGAGCCGGCGATTAGTAGAGTTATTTGTAATATTAAATGCTTGAGTAAGTTATGGTGCGAAAATAGAGGTAGGAAGACGATTGATTGGCATAAAATGTGTATGGTGTAAGATGGTGGTTGGTTCGGTTTAGCGTCTTGCTAGGCGTAACCGCCCCCTTTGGCGTTTAATGAATTTTGCTGTTCAAAAAAAAATATGCTTGTATTTTTTACTTATTTACTTCACGAGAACTAATATACTTGTTTTTTGATCATGTATAGTAAAATTATTTGTTGGGATGCGTAATATATTATACATAATCTTAAATTTTCCTAAGTCTGGCTTTAAAATATAAAATGTCCATCTAACTTCTAACAATTTTATAACTAAATAATATTTTTTTAATGATTGCGAGTATTAGTAATCGAGTGGATATCATCTTATAGTTGAATACATGTTACATACTCCTCCAAATCTTCTAAATTTTAGTTATTTCATTTGTGTCCATGTTGAAATTATTTTTAATATCTTCAATTCAATTAGTTTCTTATATTGTGTTAAATGTTTGTTTACTTCTTAATATGTTTTTTCTTTTATTATATGTTAAATGGTGTTAATTGACTGGTGGTTCAAGTGCCACTGTGTCACTAGGCTTAACCGGGTTTCAAGATGATGTTGTTGGGCTTGATTGCTCCGCATAGGTCACAAGATCTGGATGACGTTATTTGCTGAGTGCATACATATCATCACTTTAGTTCATTTTACGGAATGAGAGTTTTATCTCTGTCTCTCTTCTATGAAGTTTATCCCAGTTTATCTTCATTTCTTTGATCAAGTTCATCACACTTGATGCAACCTGTTAGATCATATTGATTTATTGTCGCTTATTTTTATGAGATTCTATTGTTATTTTATCGAGTTGTAATAATCTGTTTCTTGAGTGAAATCATATTTCGGGTTGGGTACATCGCTTCTCTTAGATCGTGAATCTGATTACCTAAATTTAACAGTTCACTTGTCATCTCTACCATAAACATCATATTATAGTTTTTCACTATTTATGGATTTTAGTAAACTTTCCCTTTTTGTGTAACATATTATTTTCTAGTTTTCTATTCACACAAACATAAAAATGTAAGTGTAATACACTTATGATGACATGAAGCTTGACAGGGTTGTCTAACAAGTAACAACCATACAAGATTACTACCACTAATCAATAATCAAATGGGAGAAATGACAACTACCATCAACTTGAAAGAGTTAAAACTAATTTAAAAAAAAAAAACAATATTATAACATTAACAAAGTTAAAGGCCTTAAAAACATTCCATTTATGAGTGTCACATGATATATCATGATTCTTTTTTTTTATAATTAATCATTTTTAAAGCATTTTCTAAGTTTACGTATCTAAGTTTGTGTAGTGTTCCATTTACCTATTGGACATGGATTATATCATGTCAAAAAAACAAACCCATGTTTTCGTTTTGGATGTCGTATTTTCAATTCAGTTCATCGATTAAAACTTGCAACTGAATCCAATACAAGACGCAACAACATTCACCATGTCCTTTTAATGTTTGCACAAATGTAACGAAACATCACTAGTTATACAAAACAAATACGCATAGTAACATACGCACCGCAACATATAGTTAAACTAGATATTAGTGAATTAGACACTCTAACCAAGCAGGCAACAATTAGGTGTATTGTGCTAACACTAATCCAAGAAGCTAAAATTAAGGGAAGTATTGTTTGACTATAGTCCAAAAGCATCACCTCAAGATGCCTCGCGCCTCGACCCGATGAAGTGTTGCCACCATCGTCTCTAGCGACTCAAACAACTTGGGTGTGCAAGGGTTTGGCCATGTAAGTGATGGAGGGATGATGCGGGATTGGTGCCTTGCCGGGGCTACCGACGTTTGGAACCGAATTTCATACAAATGTTCAAGATCTTGCTCAAGAATTAGATTAATTTGCAAAACAAGTGGAGGCATTATATCAATTTGTCATCCCTCCTACATCTTTGAATTAGAAGCCAAAAAAGAGAAAGAAAAGGGAGGAATATGCTTGGACTATTCTTGTGCAGTTTGGAAATACAACTTGAAATGATAACTCAAGAAAAGGGAAAAAATGAACCTAGGTCTGTTTCTGTATCCTCTTGTCTCTTATAGGCAAGTCGATCGGCTTTTGCGCTTGGTGAGGATGGTCAGCACCCGTGTAGACCTTAAGGTGAGTAAAAAGATCTCTTCCAAGCTGCAAAACAAGTTATTTGTATATACAACAAATATATAATATATCTATATCTATCTATATATAATATATTAACTCAAGAAAGCAACATGGTTTTAGAATGTTATAGAATTCATTCAGAAATGTGAACTCTCACCCTTCCCTTTGGAAGCATCCCACGAACCGCGTGCTCAATGATCCTTTCTGGAATCCTTTGTTGAAGCTGATCAAAAGTTTCAACTGTCATCCCACCGGGTCTGCCCGAATGCCTCCTGTACAGTTTTTGGGTCCTCTTTTTGCCTGAGACTGCAACTTTCTCGGCATTTACCTAATTATTATCCCAAAATCATGGTAAAAATATGTAGCTATTTTGCATGATTGTCCCAAAATGTGTTAATGTAGATGTTATTTCAGACTAGCAGGGACATGCATACCACAATTACAAAAGCTCCCATGTCTACACTAGGAGTGTAGGTAGCAAGATTCTTGCCACGTATGTGAATGGCTATAGTTGACGCCAACCTTCCAAGAATTTTGTCGGACGCATCAACAACATACCATGTCTTTTCTGTGTTCACATGATCTTCAGCTTTAGGGTACCATGTCTTGTTCCATACATCCTGGAAACAGATAAAACAAGTATTTTATTGTAAGACTAAACCTTATTACTGAAAATAATGAACCAAACTGCAAAGCAACCCTTGTACGCTTCCATCTTGAAACTAACTAGCAATGAGTGAAGTATCCAATCATCATTATCATCATCATTTATTAAAAGATACACTTACTGGTTTTGCTAAACAAGCTAGATAATCTTAACAATTTTCACAAATAGCTCCAATTTTGAGGCGTCAGGTGCATAAATGAGTGGTTGATTCCATCTCAAAATCAAATGGCCAACCCCCAACCATAAACATTTTGTGGAATGGAAAACATATATGCCATACTAGTGAAACTCCAACTTCAGCAGACAATAATGTATTTAGATTGATACATAGCATACTTCATAATGATATGACTGGTCTTGTGGATCTTCAAAGACAAAACAGATGGTACGTAAAACAAATGATTGCATTAAATCTCAATCTTTAACAATTTCTCACACATCACCACCCATGGTTACATAAAAAAAAACAAGGATGGGGCAAATTGGTCAGAAGTTAGTTATTCATGCGAACTTCCAACACATATATGGACCATAACTAGACAATCAAGTAGGTTATCAGCTTACCTAGTATAATGTCAAATCAAATGAAGATTACAACTAGACATAGTTATCCATTATAGAAAGATTTTAAATCAAAATCATAGGAATTTGTCAAGCTACAATTATTGGTTATAAGAAGTGCGATTCAGACTCTCAGGTCAGTACAATGTGTCTGGAAAAACGACTCAGGTCCTTGAAGCGACACTTAATGCACATCTAGATCAAAATTTCAAAATTAGGTCTGTAGGAGCCTGATACGTAAAAATGACCAACGGGTGAAGAGATTATGAATGGTTTACTTAATAAAAAAGACTAATATGTAAAATAGACTAGAGACATAGAGAAATGCAGCTTTTAGTAGTACATAAAGCCAATTTAGTTGTATATAGAGCAACGCCTCAATGGCTCAATATGAGAAGTTCATGCCTCAGCATTCAAGACCAAAACACTTTGGAGCGCCTAACACTTGTTAAAAGTTAAAACCAAACTGTGCAACCTTGATTTGATAAGAAATCACATTTGGTTATTGCCATCTAACAAAACTGTTGGAAAATGCACAGCTCATGAAAATTGAATAAAAAACCTTTTAGCATGCACATTTTGAGAACTACTTGCAACAATTTCATCACAAAAAGTAAAAACTGAAACAAAAAGAACAAACATTGCAATATAAGCTCTCAAAGTTACATGAATGCTACAATTCTCACCGAAAGAAGTACTAATTTCACAAAATGAGCACTTAATTTCTAACAGTCTGAAAATAGTGAAATCCATCTCAATTTCGCAAGCATATAGGGTTTAAACATCGTTCTAGAGCACAATTGTAGATATTTACGCAATAAACATCAATTACTCAAGTATATCAGCATCAATTTCGCTCAAAAAACACAGATGCTCAAATAACGTAAGAAAAAAAAAAGAAAAAACAGGAATTAGAATGGCGTACCGGCCCTGTGAAATCAGAATCGGTAAACATCCAGCGCTGCTCAACAGGTGCTAGGTTTCGCTGCTGAACTTTCTGTTCCTGGCAACGGATCTGAAAGCTCCGATTGGCTCGAGCTCCGATGGTGCGCTTGGAAGCCATTGGTGAGGATACGAAGAGAACTGGAGCTGGAGACCTGTTGCTGTGCGATGCTGCGAACATCGCAGATGATGATGTTGCATACGTCATCGCCATTTTTGCTGTTGGAGCTCTTCAATGGAGGGTTTTGAAGTTTTGATCTTCTTCTTCTCCTTCGGATAAGGTTTTTGTGCAGGGTGAAATGGTTTTGATGGTTTATCGAACTGAATTTTTGTATTTAGCCCCTTGTTTATTTTTTGTAGGACAAATGAACCTTATAGTTTTGAAAGGTTGACGGTTTTGGAGACAAGAAATGGAATAAGGAATTAAAAAAAAAAAGCAATCTTCTTTTTTAAAGAAAAATTGGATTTTAATAATACGAGTTTTAACTCATTGGCCGATAATAATATAAATTTTGATGTTGGCATACAATAACACCAATTTAACAATTATGTCTCTACAATGATACACCATTAGTTTTTTACTAACGGTGTTAGTGGTTTGCTGAGGTGACATTAAATGTGTTTTTTAACAAACTTATTATAGTAGAGGGGTTGTTTTCTAAATACCTATAAATATAAAAAGAAAAAAAAAGAAAGAAAAGTGGAGTGGAAGAAGGAGATCGACCCAAACCTTCTTCGTTGTCCTAGTCGGTTCAATTGGAGGACAAGGGGCAGTCACCGGAGTTGCAGGTTCGTCGGGAGTTGCGAGTTCATCGGGAGTTGCGAGATCGTCGGGAGTTGCGAGTTCGTCGTGAGGGTTCGAACCTGAGAGAAAAGGTCGTCACTGAGGTCACTACATGTACAATCGGAGGACAAGGGGGCAGTCATCGGAGTTACAGGTTCGCCGGGAGTACTAACTTCTTTTCCACAAGCTCGTTTCATGTAGAGAATCGCAACAAAAACGACGACAACCGTGTTTTCTTCGATTTCGCCCTCGTCGACGGCGGCCAGGGTTGCGAGGTGGTTGTGACCACCTAAAACAGGCCCGACAGTGTATTTCTTGCTTAGATTCTTGATTGTGATGATGATTTAAGGTGATGGTGGTGGCGGCTCACGAAGGCGGGTCGTGGCAGGGGAAAAAGGAAGGTCGCCGGAGGGTGGGTTTGGTCGGAGAAGTGGAGAACGACGGCTCTTTGTTTTTTTTTTTCTCAAACCTAAATAAATAAAGAACGAATTTAATGGAAGAAATTACAAATAAGTCACTCACTTTAAGAAATTACAAGAACAGCCCCTCAACAGATGTCACATTAGCAAGGGACTATCACCGTTAGTAAAAAACTAACGGTGTATCATTGTAGAGACAGAATTATTAAATTGGTATTATTGTATGCCAACATCAAAATTCGTATTATTATCGGCCAATGAGTTAAAACTCGTATTATTAAAATCCAATTTTCCTTTTTTAAATAGGAAAATTAATCCATATTAATCTCAGTTATCACATATTGGCCGATAATAATCTCAGTTTTAATTTTTTCCCATAATAATCCCAGTTATAAACATATCGGTCTCTATTGATCCCCGTTAACTAAACACTAACGACGTTAGTTTTTAGCTGACTTGGGCATCCATATATGATTGTAGGTGTCATTTTTTATTAAATACTTTTTGTAGAATAAAAAAAAAAGAGGAAATGATGAAATTGTTGAGCAAAATCATTGAGCAATAATCAATGTTATTAAAAAATTGTCAAAAAAAAAAAAAACGCCTTCACCATTTTCTTACACTGAAATTGTTTCCTTTTTTTATTTTATTAAAAGGTTCTATAAAAAATGACACCTAGGATCCTATGTGGATGTCTAGTCAGTTAAAAACTAACGTCGCTAGTGTTTAGTTAACGACGGATCAATAGAAGACAATATGTTTATAACCGGGATTATTGTGGGGAAAAATCAAAACTGAGATTATTATCGGCCAATATGTGATAACTATAATTAATAGGGGCATTTTTCCTTTTAAAAAACTATCGTATATTTATGTTTGTATTTTATCTTTCAACTTGTCATTTTTGGGGGTTTACCTTTAGGGTTTAGGATTTACGATTTACGATTTGGCTTTTGGGTTTTAAAATTTATATTTTTCAGCTCGCCAGTGGCGGAGCTTGAATATTTTTGATTGGGGGACCGAAACTCATGTGACTTTTTTTCTATCGCTATGTTTCGAGGTTTATGTTCGGATCGGATCGGGTCAAACAATAAAATTATATAAGTTCTGAATTCGGGTCGGGTCGGATCAAACAATAAAAATTATAGATATCGAATTCGAGTCGGGTCAAAACAATAAAACTAAATATCCAATTCGAGTCGGGTAAAACGATATATATCAATTTTAGTTCAAGAATATCGTCGCCCCTGCCCCTTTTCTGTCCGTTCGTGAATCGTGAGTTTAGAGAATTGTGTTGATTGTAATTTTTTTTTTGTTAGTTAGTCTAAACTTTTAGGGTTTACATCTTTACCCCTTCCATAATTCCATTAAGCTATTTAAAATTTTAAACTTTTACAATATTGCCCCTCATCTTATAATTGTGACTATTTTTTTATAAACCACACATAATTTTTATATAATCTTTCGAATAGGGGACCGAGACCGACTAAATAT
>JBCNJP010000008.1:56931367-57001367 GCA_039602395.1 Deinandra increscens subsp. villosa | reverse complement strand
TTAAGGTCAGTGCCCTGCGCAGAACCAATAACTGAAGGGCCAAATAGGCGAATCAAATTGGCAAACAGGGGAGGGGTTGATTTAGTAATCTCAAGAGGAAAGTGGGGCGTACCAGAGAAAGAAGCACCAGGAACTTTAGAAAACGACGCTACCCAAAATCTTGAGAAGATTCATTTCTACAAAAACCAAGGATTGCAATAAGAGGCAAAATAATAATACAAACACATTTGCAAATAAAAGTAAAAAAAATTACCTTTGCCCTTCTTCAGGACGACAAGGCGGTGGCCATCAGGAAGCCCCTTCCTGCTCAAACCGGTCATTACAAGTAGACTCTCAGCAAAAGTCTTGCAAGAAGTAGGATGGTCAGAAAGGCGTTTGAGCAGCTCGGCATCGTAGCCGGTTTTAGGAGGCTGATCATTGATGGACACGTCATCAGGAAGAAGGGGAAGCACTTCCATGATGAAATTCCAAGGAAACAAAAAAGTAACTGTCTTTCCAGTTGTGAAGACAGTTAAGAATAGAATCACTGCAAGACGGATACTTGGGGGCACGACGCTTCTCAAAAGTTAGCCAGCTGTCGTCACGCCGAAATTTATAGAACCGCCGGAAAAGGGGCACCGACGGATCTCCGGCGACAGCCTTGCATGCCACCTCAAAGTGAATGATTTTGAGAAAAGCAAGAGGGTGGACCTGTGAAAAATGGCATTGATAGTGTCGGAGGACGGACACAAGAAAAGGGGATAACGGATATCGAACATTACACTGCCTAAAAGTGGCAGCGTAAATAGTTACCCGATCGGTAACAGCGGTGGCTCGCTCCTCCGGCAAAGGCAGCCTTGGGTTTAGGCGATCAGGAATGCCGAAATCAGCAACGAAGGTGCTGAGTTCATCGGCCGTCATTACGGAAGGGACGGATAAAAGATCCACTCGAGCCATGTAAAAAGCAGAGAAAAAAGAAAAAGAAGCTAACCTGCAAATTGAGAGAATGATAATGGAGAAAAACTCAATCGGCAACGGTTTAGATAAAGGAGAAGAAATAACAATCAAGTGTAATCTCGAATTTAAGGGAAACATCGCAGGCCGAAAGTAACGGCAGAAACCGCCACGTGACAGACACGACGTGCGGTGAATTCCTAGCCGCAAAACGTAGGTCCAGTTGTAACTGCCCAGGGGTAAAACTGTAAAACCCGCAAGCAGTGATGGGACAGCTACTTATTGAAGCATTTTTAGTAAAAGCTGGGCCGGATCAGGGCAAAGCAAATTCAGCCCAACCCTTTTTTCACTTAGGATCTCAAAAGAATTGGACTTGGGGGGACTTATTGGGCTATACCCCCAAAAGGCCATTCATAAGGGCCTCAAAAATAGAAAGGCTACGAAGAAGCACCTCCCGAGGCGACGGGCTACGTGGAAGCCCATGCCCTCAATGACGGGCCAAGGATGCCACCTCGGTTATCGCCATGGCGGAAGGGATAAAGGCAAACTCGGCAATGGGAATAAGCGAACGAGTGTAGGGGATCTAGCCGACAAGAAGGACAGGCAAGTACAAGGTAGTACGATGGGACAGGTGATGTGAATAGCATCTCCGCCAGTCCAGCCTGTTTCTCGGCGCTCGAAGCCCCTGCGACCCCATCAGGCATTTAATGCAAGGAAAGGAGACGTAAGAGGAGGAAATGACCGCTTCGCCCTCGGAGACCACTAAACAATACTTGGACAACCGGGTAAAGGATCCCAAAATTCTCCCTAACACTTTCCTTACTCATTTGATTCCTCTCCTTAAGAAAATACTTACTCTCACGCCGGAGTGTTGTCACGAAGACCCCCTTCGGGGCCCTTCGTGTCAAGGCTAACGGTGCTTCTGTTTTGTAGGAACCTTCACAAGACCCTTCCACGTGTAGCTAACCTCCAACAATCCTACCCTGGGATTCTGGGACGCAACATAGATGATGTAAACAAATAAAAAGCTCACACAGGCATGTTAAGCAGACTTATTGTAAACCTTGTAATTAAGATAAATAAAAAGATTTAACTGCTAATGCTATCAAATAACAATTCTGCTAAGGCTACCAAAGAACAATAAACAATATAAAGAGATTTTTGTGACCTAACCTTGAAGAAGCTGAGATGAAACGACGGGAACAAAACCTGTTATTGCTGAATAGAGTAAACAAAAAGAGATCACATAGATCACATATTGAAGACTGGAAACAAAGAAAAGATGAACCGAAAAGTATGAGCAATAATAAAATCAGATAAGCAGATGAATATCAAAAGAAAAGAAACGCAATATACAGGTACCTTCGGTTCTTCTATTCTATGTGGAGAGGATGGGGAGATAATGAAATTGGGAAAAAAAAGATTGAGAATTCGGTTAGAGAAGGGGGGTCGAACCAGGGACAACTACTGTAAGACTCATGTAGAGGCTAGATTATGAGGCTTGTAATATTAAATAAGTTGGGCTGGGCTTAGAGGGTTTAATTAGATTAGTAGGCTAGTTTATGATTGGGCTTGGGTTTACTATTGGGTTTATGATCCAAAAGGGGCCCAATAGTAAACCCAATGGGGGTCTATATATAGACCACTTGACCTCCTCATTTAGGGATGCTTGTTTACGATTTCTAGAGTGTGAAGAAGGTTTACGATTTGTGTTTTGTACCCGACAAGTTTACTTGTGTGCAAAATTGAAGTGTTTCATTGTTTAATCATCGTATTCTTCTTGCTTCTTCTCCTCTCTATCTTGAATCAATCATAAACGAGGATTTCACACTCGTTTGTGATTAAAATATCGTGATTAGTTGTAGTTTCAGGACCAACAATTGGTATCAGAGCCAAGAATCAGTGATTCGAGGCTCACACGATATTGATTCAAGCTGTTTTCTGGGTTATTGTTCGAGTTTTTGAAGATTCGAAGGGTTTTCTGTGTTTACGACCACTGTTGCTGCTGTTCTTCGAGTTTCCGATCAAGATTTCTGGGTTTTTGAAAGGTACTGTTCTTAACTTGGTTGTTTGTTTGATGAAGCGGCAAAGGGTGTTTTGAGTCAAACCAAATTTCCTAAAATGCAATGAAGTGTGCATGTCATGAAACCCAATTTTCTAAAATTTTCAAATTAATACTTTGAAAGTTAGCTTGGCCAGATGTCTGCAATATTTAGTGTTTTGTTCACTTAAGTGTGTCTGTGTGTTTTATGTTTATTGTTAAAAAAAATGATGTTCACAAAATTGTGACATTAAAAATCAAAAAGCAAGGGGAAGAAATGTAAAGATAAAGAAAAAGTTGACCCCTAAAAAATAGTGTGTTTTTCAATTTTTAATTGTTTGTGTCTTGTTTTTTAGAAGTTTAGGGGAAGTAAAATGAATGTCCAGGTTGGAGATGGCTGACACGCGTAAGGCGGAAGTGAAAGGCAAGCTCCACGGTGATATGCTCGGTAGGCTCGACCTAAACTTATGACCTCCAATGAAAGTGCAGTGAACTTAAAAGATATATATGTTTAGTTTCTTATCCCAGGTTGCATGGTTTAAAAGACTGAGTCCCGGCAATAATGGGTTGAGAGTGGTAATTACCTAGTATTCACTCTCTCACACGCCATGTCTCTGTTGTCATGACTACACCACATAATAAAAAGAAAAGAAAAAGAAAAGAAAAAGAAATGAAAAAAATGAAAAAGAAAAGAAAATGAAAAATAATCACTCAGTTGGTCTTCTTTGCGTGCTTAGCGGCCGACCTGGTCACCAACTGATGGTTAATGAAAATAAGTGGTAGTCATAATGGTGTTGCATGGTTCCTCAAGTTGGGGGTTTGTGAATCCTCAATAAACTCTGAGGTTGGGTAGGTTTTGCTGTGTACGCTTGGGTGTGGGGACAATTAAACATGACGGTAATATTGTACTATATTAAGCATGACGCATTCGGTTGAGTTTAAAGCGGACAAACATACCGGCAATCACCTGGACTAGTCGAGTAACTGAAGCTGAAAAGGGTTCCTCAGTCAGATTCATACGGTTTGATCCCTTGTAAACTTTCTCATGTTTGGTTTGGTAAGTATTTGTTTAGTTTTTATCTTTCGTGTGCGAGTCATTAAGTTCTTTTTGGTGTGTTTTCGTCTTGGCCAGGTTGATTTGAGAAGTCAAAATATGTTTTTCATGGGTTTTAATGCATGACAATATGCCCCCGATAGATCTTGCCAAATTTTTAGGGGAAGGAGTATGGGATAATAAGTATTATCCGAAGGGAACTCAAGGATGATACTTATTATCTAATAAAAAAGACTTCCTCCGTCAGATCTTGACAAATTTTTAGGGGAAGGAGAGGGGATAATAAGTATTATCCGAAGGGAACTCGAGGATGATACTTATTATCTAATAAAAAGACTTCCATAATACATAGTATCTGAAGGGAACTCGAAAATAATATGCACAAGACTTTCGACCCGCGCTTTGCGGCGGGCCGAGGCAGTAATTTTAACGATCAATGCTAAGACTTGTCACCTGGATTTGCTACTGCTACCCTTTTATTAGTAAATATACTCCTATAATGTACCCGAGGATAGTCAAAATTATCTTTCTTGCCAATGAAACTTAAAGTCAGATTTGTATAAGCTCCTATCAAAGTCTCCCCAAAGTCTCTTTACAACCTGTTGGCACAAAAGAAAATTATAGATGTATGTAGTTATTCCATGTAAGAAAGCACTAAAATCTGAAATATATAACTGTGACGGTAGTCAAGTTATAAAACATAATAGAAATCTCCATTTTATAAAGACGGAATTAAGATATAGGAAATCAGATGCAGACCTTTGATAATCCACCATTGAATAATGCTAAAGAGAGAACTCATCTTTGGTCCATCAATAGAAAAACCTCAATGATTATTTTCATGTCTCAATGATTATAATTTGCAAATTGGTAATGAAATAAGAAGTGATATTTGGTTAAGTTCCTTTAGCTTCTCCTACAAACAACATCCAAATGAGAGTATGATGAATCTGAACCAACCTTATAGGTGCAGTGCGTAATTATGGAGGAAGGTTACCTGACAAAGGACAGACATGTAATAATTAACTAAACAAAACGCAGTTATATATGTGAAAATAATCTAACAGTTCCTTTACCTGTTGAGGCATCTAACAGCACAAACGACCGCTTCAGACAACCCTTCTTCTCCCTATCCCACCCTGAGGCTACATCCATCTAAATCAAACATCTGCATTCTGCAGTGAACAAATATTAGTTCGTGAACAAAGTCCCTGATAACATAAAAATAATAATAGAAAGAGCAGGAAACATATATGGAAAGAGAAACCTTTGAAGGCCTAAAATGTGAACCTACTGATAAAAGAAACTACTATCATAAAAGGCAACACGGGCATCAATGTCTCCTACAAAGAAAACTGCCACAATTAGAAGAGCCTTATGTAAGAAATACATGCGTGGAATAAAAGAGAAGTACAATGAAAAAGTAAAAACTCTCATTCTTCCCATCGAACTTTTACAATTCAAAGTTACTCGAAGCCTAAAATGCACCTGCTAAAGATAAACAAAATGAATTAGAAAACATAGAAGGTTAGTAAAAATAAAAAATAAAAAAGTCTCAGATCTGAATAACGGTGTCACTAATATATGGATGATTAAAACATACAAAGTAACATAGTTTTAGTGAACCAAACCTAAAGGTCAGAAAAGTCAATCACTATATATACACAGTAACTAAAGACCCTAATATGCACACTTGCATAGTTGCACATATATATATCATGAAAACTTCATGCCTCTAAATCTGAATGAACAATCATGGCAATCGTAAACCCAACAGGCATCGATAAATAATTACTCATAAAGATAAAGAAATCAAAGACAAACTCAAAGCAGGTAAGGAACAATGATGAACCCTAAACTATGCTACCTAAAATGTGTTTCTTACCATATAGATATAAAATCTGTTTAAGTTAAATAACGAATTAGCATACCGACTTCCATTGCCATTTCCATTTCCTTCTACATCCGTAGCTTCATCTTGCCTCCATCATGCCACCTGTTATTCAAATTACTAAAAAAGATAACACAGAGATGCAGGATTAAAGATGCAGCAACAAACCTAGCCTATTTTAATTATTAACTAATTGTGATTACTATCAACTATTGTTTATATGGTATATTATTAATTGACATTATTATATCATGTTTAACTAATCATGTTTTATCATATTTTAATCATAAAACATTTGAGTAAATTCTAAATGGCAAACTAACCGCTCGGTCTTACAGATAGTAACACCTGCAACAAAGAAAGAAAACACATTAGAGATCTTTCTTATATCACAGCAGCAATCAAATACCTTCATTAGAAGATATAATAAGAAAAAAACAACACTAAAGTTAAAGAACAAAACAACACCATAACTAATATGTTTTCTCTTAAATGTCTTCCATCAAAAGTATAGAAAAACAACACCATAACCAATATGTTTTCTCTTCACAAATACTTTTTATGCCAAGAAAAATGCCATCGTCAATACGACCAAGTTGAAAACAGCAACCATCAAAAATCTTCATTAGAAGATATATTAAGAAAATAATATAAGGCTCAGAATATAGTCATTCATCATAACGGTAACAATAGCCGTTCAGATTGTATACGGGACTCACGTGGGGTAACGGCAGCAGCTAAAACACTGTGTCGCAGCCAAAACCACATGAATCTAAAACCGTAAAGACTAAAGTCATCATAGCCACATTGCAGCAATTTAATCTCCAAAACCACATGAATCTAAACCCGTAAAGATTAAAGTCATCATAGGCTCATAGCCACAATACAACAACTCGAGTTCAAGCCGCAAATTGGAGAGATTCATTGACAAAAACCATCATCAAACTCACCATCATCATCCCTGTAACTTCAAATGTAAAAAAAATCACAGGCGACATCACAAATCATAAGAACAGAAAATAACCATCGCATCAATAACTCATCATCGTCACTGCCATCAGGCTCCGATGTGGAGACAGACCAAAACACGGCCAGCGGCTGCGCCAAAGCGCCACGCCGCCGCTAGATACCCACCTGTCGGCTCAAACCCTAATGGGTGACATATCATCGCCGAATTGCTATTAAACATTGCAGAGTCTGCAACAAACCCTAGATCGAGAAAGCAGAAGCAACACAAAACAATCATCGCCTCAACGGCTCATGTAACTTCCCACCGTCATCGCCCTAAGGCTCGGATGTCCAAGCGAACCAATTACAGCCGCCGGCGGCACCAAAGCGCCACACCGCCGGCAGATCCTAAAACCCAGCGAGGCCGCCGCCTCCCGAATCGGAGAGATGGCGACTACTGATGCATCACCACGAACCGCCACCATCGAAGTATCTCTTCGTTGCGTCGGCGAGCGATGCTACCGGCCGTCGTCAGAGACGACGATACTGGACGTCGCCGCAGCCATCACCGACGGAGCATCAAACCTTTCTACGGTGAAGAAAATCGGGGCGGTGGACCGAGAGAGTAACCCTCCAAAGCGTCAAAAAAGAACAGAAGAGGAGAATAAATAGACCAGAAGAAGAAAGGCGCTATGTGTTCCAGCCAATAGGAGTAATCCACCGACAGAAATATCCAATAAAAAAAGAAAGAAATTGACCAAAACATAAGACTCAACATTAAAGATGTAAAAGCGAAAAAAATATGGGAGGGAATAAGAGTCGAACCTGAGATCACTCTGGAGACAAAGTGGAAACTTACCAGCTGATCTACATTAACAACTGAGAAAACATTCAACCACTAAGTTAATAAACACTCACAACCGAATGAAAAAAAAAAAAATATACCCATGCCACGTGTCAGCACGACACGTGCTGACGTGGCAGGGGAATAGTGCCTAATAGTAATTTTTGTGAGTACACCTAGTACTCACAATTGATATATATATAAATTATCTCAGGGGAAGTCCTTAGCTGAAGGGAATTTATCAGCTAAGGGGAAGTCTTTAGAGGTCTTGGGTTCAGGGGAAGTTTTATAGAAAACCCGTAATCTATATTAGGGTTTTTGGTTAAAATTATGTTAATTTGAATCAACTGAACAGATGATAATTACCTCCTAACCCCAAAGACCGGTCATCAAATGTCTGGTGGAGTATATTTTTTTCAAATGTGTGTCAGATAGGTTGATGATAGAAAGATGCTGCTGATGTTGCTGCTGCTCAAAGTTAAAGACCCAGCCGGACAAGACTTCCATCTGAATAAGCAACTGTTCAGGGGAAGTTGTTGGTGTCTTTACAAGTTTTCAAAAGCTTCAAAAGTTTTTCAAAGAAAATGCTCACAAGTTTAGGGGAAGCTGAAGATTTCAAATCAAATCTTTGAAAAAGAAAATGATACAGAGAGCAGTCAGAGATCATGAAGTTTGAAGATCAACAATCAAGTTCTCCAAAGTTAGGAGGTTTTCAAAATTTACCCTCTAATTTTTGGAGATTAAAGACAGTTACCGAAGATTCAGCAAGAACCAGTTCTTTCCAAAGAAGCAAGTCATTGAGAATCCTCCATCTCATTAACTTGTTCATTTCAAGAAGTTCGAGCTGATGCTGATCAAGAGGAAGTCCCAAGTGCCCGTTATGAAACCCAATGAAGATTTCTGCGGAAAGAATCTTCATCAGCATCTATGCCAGCCAGTCAAGAAGAAGAATTTCAAAGATTGAAGACATTTAATATCACAAGCCTAGGGGAAGATTGTAGAGGCTAGATTATGAGGCTTGTAATATTAAATAAGTTGGGCTGGGCTTAGAGGGTTTAACTAGATTAGTAGGCTAGTTTATGATTGGGCTTGGGTTTACTATTGGGTTTATGATCCAAAAGGGGCCCAATAGTAAACCCAATGGGGGTCTATATATAGACCACTTGACCTCCTCATTTAGGGATGCTTGTTTACGATTTCTAGAGTGTGAAGAAGGTTTACGATTTGTGTTTTGTACCCGACAAGTTTACTTGTGTGCAAAATTGAAGTGTTTCATTGTTTAATCATCGTATCCTTCGTGCTTCTTCTCCTCTCTATCTTGAATCAATCATAAACGAGGATTCCTGTGACACCCGAGAATTTCAAGGTTAACTTCCGTTAGACAAACCCGTTAGTTACGTTATAAGTGTTAACTTAGTAACTAATGCATAACTAGGCCGAATACGTCCACGACCTTTGGTTGATCACCGAACCGTCCATATGTGTTATGTGTTCATCATTGATTGTCTTTATGTGCAATGTGATTTAAATACATGACTTATTATTGTGAATAGCATGATTAATTGTAAATACTTGATTATGTGAAAATTGCCTAAATTTGGTAGTCAGCGAAACTACCGAGCGAAATTACAGATTCGCCCGGTAGCAGGCTAGACTGATCAATGTGTCCGAGATCAGAGCCAGTTTCGCCAGCCAGCGAAACTGCCAGCGAAACTAGCCCCTGATATAAATAAACTTAATAAACCCTAGTAGCCTCATTTGCCTCATATCACAACAAACACACACACACTCTTTTCTCCTGGAGATTCTGGTCAGTCGAGGTTCACACCGAGTTGTCGAGATCTCAGCCTCAAACCATCATCTACCAAGCTAGGAGATCGAACCGTGAGTCCCAAAAACCTCCATTATGTGTTTTATATGTGTTTTTCTTAAAAAGCATGACCAAACCTTCATGATATTGCTTGATCTTCTGTATATATGCTTTAGGATGCTAGATCTGTAATAAAGTTGATAACTTTACGTGTGAAATCCATCCATATTAGAGATTTGTGCAAATTAGTTCATTTTAGGGTTTTGAACCTATTTTAGAGATTTGATGATCAAAATGCATGTTAAACTTGTTAAAGCTGCTTGATTTATGTTGGTAAATGCCTAGGGATGCTAGATAATGAATTGCATGTATGATCAGAAGCTGTTAGGTTGATTTTTAGGCAAATCCGTATGTTTTTCGCGACCAGCGAAACTGTGTGTTCTCTGGGCGAAACTAAGTAGCGAAATTATATCTCCTTCCAGCGACACTGACCAGCGAAACTATAGTGTCGCCGGGTAACCTGACCAGACCTGCTCAAGCGAAACTATCGAGCGAAATACCTGAACGAAAGTTCAAACCAGTTTCCCTGCGAAACTAGGCTAGCGAAACTGCGTCAGCAGTTTCGGGCGAAACTAGCCTAGCGAAACTGTGTCACCGGGCATTGCCTAGCGAAAGTGCTGCCCGTGCACCCAGCGAAACTGCCTAGCGAAACTGAGCTAGCGAAACTAAGACCTGACCTAAAAACCAAACTTGTGAAATTTGCTTAAGTGTTATGCCATGACTTACATGATTATGCCATGATGATACATGTCTGATTTCTGTACTATGTGAACCCTTGTTTATGATCAACCATCGGTGTCGTGTGTCGATATGTCGTGTCTTAGCTTAACGTGCTATGTTATGGGCCATAGTGAACGTTGTTTGAAATAAATTAGACACAAGACTAATATATAAGACCTAAATGAATTATAGGTCTTCATTAAGAAACCAATTCAAGGATAATTAAGCAAGTCTAGCCGAGCAACCAAAGGTGAGTGTCACTAACCCGCAAGATACGATCCCGATAGGGACGGAAAGAACAACTTAGAAACAATGCTGACAAAACTTACGAGTGCCGAGCACCGGACGAATACAAATTGACTGATTTTCACCAAGTGTTTATGGGAACACTTGGGGAAGGAATCAAGTCGTCGTTACGAAAGATAAAACTGATAAATGATTTTCGGTTTCGGAAGAAACCCTAAGTAAAATGTTTTAATATGGCTAGCATAGGTTAAAGGCTTTAAACCAAATGATATCACATGATTTCTAAGGAATGTTTTGATTTAATAAAAAGTCCTCATAATTAATTGTGCCATTAATTCGTGGAAGCGAGGGGATGTTGGGTAGATCTACTGGAGTTTGACAAACTCCGCTCCGGGGCACTGGAGGTGCACGGGGAACAATATCAGCCTATTTGACACCGTGATCCCAAGAGGAGGACACGGGGGAGGCAAAAAGAGCAGTGACGAAAGTCCGCAAATAAAAATTAATGACGGTGGAACACCGCAGAATAATTAGTCAGCTTGGTACAATCTTCCTTAGTGCATGAAACGACGGATTAGCTACCCGCGATATCGGTTGAGTTCTTTAATTCTTACAAGACTAAGCGCATATTAAATAGTTGGTAATTGACATTTAAAAGTATCGTCTTTCATAAAACAAATATTACGTATGTATATGTTGACAAAGAAAATGATTATGAGACCGGGCCAATGCATGACAAGCCCACCGTGAACTCACCAGCCTTTTGGTTGACACTTGCGTGGTTTTCACTTTTGCAGATCGCTGAGGAGTATCCGGAGCAGGTTGACATGGCTCAAGAAAATGTTTACTTTTATTTGAACTAACTTGGGAATTTATATAACAATTTATGTTTTGTAATTAAAGCACGCGGCTAGTGCTAAGATATTTGTGTTTACATTCCGCTGCGTAACTTTTGGAACTGTTTTATTTATGAACATTGGACTTTACTCTGATTCGTTTAGTATTTGTAACTAATGGTTGTGGATCCTGGTCTAGTCGCGCCCCTTAACGGTATAAACTCCGTTAGTGGTATTTTGGGGGTGTGACAGATTGGTATCAGAGCCATAAGTTGCAGAGAACTGGAATCATTTTTGAAAACGATTTGGAAACTGCAACTTGAAAACCTTGGTTACAAAACGAATAAACAAATTCCCAAAGACAAAGAATTTTTACGTGCCAACCTGGGATACTCGCTCTGCTGTGTAAGTAAAAGCTTAGTACGTACAGATATATGTATATATATATATATAGTATATATATAGACCGTGTCTAAGTAGTCTAACGGAAGACCTTAGGAAATTTTCACACACGAATACGAAATGCGACCGCAAGTACGCACACTACTCTGGGGAAAGCGACAACGAAACAATGCTACACGCTACGTCCTGATTTCTACTACGACGACTACGCCGACGGTGACTTTATGGGAAGCCGACCTTCGACGATAGCATTTACGACGTTCTCCGACGACGCCTCGATTTTGCACAAAATTTTCTGGACTAATAGTGGGATAACGGGAACTGGCTAATATACATATTATGGGATATGTATAAAAATATAACTGTGACTGAACACTGGCTACTTTAACTGTTCAGCAAGATGTCTGGAAGAGGAAACGGAAGAGGTGGCATAAACATGACGCCTGCACAGCTACAAGCGATGATTGCTGAACATGTGCAAGCCGCGGTGGCAGCCGTCCAAGCTGCATATGCCGCACAGGGTAACTATTATGCCGGTTAAGGCACAAAGCAATTATATCATGACCTGTTTAATTTTAAAATCCGAACTATTTATGCATCAGGAAACCAGCACCACTGCACGTTCAAGTCCTTCATGGACTGTAAGCCGATGACATTTTCCGGCGAAGAAGGAGCTGTAGGACTCCTTAGGTGGATTGAAAAGTCCGAAAAGGTTTTCTCCATATGTAACTGCCCGGCTGAAAGCAAGGTGAAGTTTGCTACTGGTACCTTCGAAGGAGCCGCACTCTCCTGGTGGAACGCTGAAATTCAGATGGTTGGGCTAGAAGCGGCTGATAACATGCAGTGGGCAGCATTTAAGGAGCTGATCATGGAAGAATACTGTCCACGTGACCAAGTCAAGAAGCTTGAGGGTGAATTCCTGAATTTGAAGATGTCTGGGTCTGAAATCGAACAGTACACTGCTCGATATCATGAATATGAGGTCCTATGCCCCACAATGGTCGACGCTGAGTTTAAACGCATCGAGCGCTATCTGGAAGGCCTCGCGCCTCAAATTAAAGGAATGGTGACTGCTAGCAACCCAGCAACTGTGCAACAAGCTATTCGTCTAGCTCATAAGTTGACCGACCAAGAAATTGAGAAGGGAACTCTACCTGCGAAAGCCACCGAGAAGACTGCCTTGAGTGGCAAGAGAAAGGCCGAGAATGAGATTCCTGAGGTGTCAATGAATCAGCAGAGTGTGGCCAACAGCTCTGGGAAATCCTATCACTCCCAAGGTCAAAGTAAGCGATCTGGTGTCAATAGCAGCAACAACCGCCAGGGCGGAAATGGTCAGAACCTGCCCACTTGCAACACCTGCGGCAAGCATCACTCGGGAGTCTGTAGAAAAAGTTTAACTTGTGGGAGGTGTGGTAAGAGAAGCCACGTGGCAGACGACTGTTGGGCAGTCATTCCTGAGCAACAAAACCGGATGAGGCAGAACAACAACAACAACAACAATGGTAATAACCGGGGAAATGGGAATAACAATGGGCAGAACCGTAACAATGAAGTCCCAAGAAGAAATGGCAATGGTTGCTATGAATGTGGTGCCCAAGGCCACATGAAAAGAGATTGCCCTCAACTGAGGAGACAAGGGAATGGTAACCAGGGGAACAATGGTGGCCATGGTAATGGTAATGGTAATGGAAACGGCAATGGCAATGGTGGGAATGGTGGAAACGGTAGAGGCCGAGCTTTCGTGATGGGTCAAGGAGAAGCTCGCAATGATGCCAACGTGATCAATGGTAAATTTATTTTGAACGGTTTCTTTGCTACTGTTTTATTTGATTCTGGTGCTGAGAAAAGTTTTATTTCCACTAAATTTGCTAAATTGATTAACGCTAAACCAGTTAACTTAGATGCTAAGTATGTGGTAGAACTAGCAAACGGTAAACTTCATGATACGACTCAGATAGTTAAAGACTGTAAGTTAGAGTTAGCTGGCCATACATTAGGAATCAACCTTATGCCTTTCCCGATTGGTAGTTTCGACGTCATAGTAGGGATGGATTGGTTATCCGAAAACCGAGCTGAAATTTTATGTAAGGAAAAAGTGGTTCGTATTCCACTCGAAGACGGCAAAGTGTTAGCAGTTCAAGGTGAGAAAGGTGGAACAGTCACCGGCATTATTTCATTCCTTAAAGCTCAGAAATGTCTCCGCAAGGGTCACTTCGCGATTCTTGCGAACGTCACTGACACGACACATCCCGAGCGCAAAATTGATGATTACCCAATAGTTCGCGACTTTCAAGACGTATTTCCTGAAGATCTGCCTGGTCTGCCTCCATTTCGACAAGTTGAGTTTGGGATTGATTTGACTCCAGGTGCCGCTCCAATTGCACGCGCTCCGTATCGTTTGGCTGTAAGCGAACTCAACGAACTCTCCGCGCAACTGCAAGAGCTACTCGACAAGGGGTTTATTCGTCCAAGTTCGTCTCCATGGGGAGCTCCGGTACTGTTTGTTAAGAAGAAGGATGGAACGTTCCGCATGTGCATCGACTACCGAGAACTTAACAAAGTTACGATCAAGAATCGATATCCGCTTCCTCGAATCGACGATCTCTTCGATCAACTACAGGGTTCAAGCTACTTTTCGAAGATTGATCTACGGTCTGGATATCACCAACTCCGTGTACGTGATGAGGATGTACCCAAGACTGCTTTCAGGACTCGGTATGGTCACTACGAGTTCCTGGTTATGCCGTTTGGGCTAACCAATGCACCGGCTGTGTTTATGGACCTGATGAATCGAGTATGCAAGCCGTACCTCGATAAGTTTGTAATAGTCTTCATCGACGATATTTTGATCTACTCCAAGTCAAAGGAAGAACACGAGGAGCATCTGCGACTTATACTGGAATTGCTCCGCAAGGAACAGCTTTATGCTAAGTTTTCGAAGTGCGACTTCTGGATCCGCGAAGTCCAGTTTCTTGGACACATTGTAAATGAGGAAGGAATTCATGTAGATCCAGCCAAAGTGGAAGCAATTAAGAACTGGTCTACCCCAAGAGCGCCAACAGAAATCCGACAATTTTTAGGGCTTGCCGGATATTATCGAAGGTTTATTAAGGGTTTCTCTCAACTGGCTCAACCCTTAACGGCCTTAACGCACAAAGGAGTGCAATACAGATGGGGTGAGAAGGAAGAGCGCGCGTTCCAAACGCTCAAAGATATGTTATGTTCGGCTCCAATTCTTGCGTTACCCGATGGAGTTGACGATTTTGTGGTTTACTGCGATGCATCAATCCAAGGACTCGGTTGCGTGTTGATGCAACGAGATAAAGTGATTGCCTATGGGTCCAGGCAACTAAAGGATACAGAAAAGAACTATACAACGCATGATTTGGAAATGGGAGCCGTTGTTCATGCACTTAAGATTTGGAGACATTACCTATATGGAACAAAGTGCACGATATTCACCGATCATAAAAGTCTACAGCACATCTTTGATCAGAAAGACCTCAACATGCGACAACGACGGTGGGTCGAGTTACTAAATGATTATGATTTGGCTATTAAGTATCATCCTGGAAAAGCCAACGTTGTGGCTGATGCCCTAAGTCGGAAAAGAGTATGAAAAGCCTCGTCGGGTACGAGCGCTTCAACTTACAATACATTCAGGATTACCGGATCGGATCCGTGACTGCCAACGAGAAGCTTTGAAAGCAGAAAACTTCGCAGCTGAAGCACTGCGTGGTGTAGATGGCCATTCTGAAGTTAAGTCTGATGGACTCACGTATTATAATGGCAGAATCTGGGTTCCTTTATTTGGAAATCTCCGTGAGCTCGTAATGGACGAGGCTCACAAGTCAAGATACTCGGTACACCCCGGATCAGATAAAATGTATCAGGACTTGAAAAATCTTTATTGGTGGCCGAACATGAAAGCCGACATTGCTCGATATGTGGCCAAATGCTTAACCTGCTCAAGAGTCAAGATAGAATATCAAAAGCCTTCTGGTTTACTCCAACAACCAAAGATCCCGGAATGGAAATGGGAGGACATCTCTATGGATTTTGTAACGGGACTACCTCATCGATCAAATCAACCGGATGCGATTTGGGTTGTCATCGATCGACTAACCAAATCGGCACATTTCATTCCGATGAAGGAAAACGATAATATGGATAAACTGACAAAGCTGTACATCGACAAAATTGTGAAGCTTCACGGTGTGCCTAAGACTATCATTTCTGATCGAGATCCTCGATTTACCTCCCGGTTATGGCAATCAATGCAGGAAGCATTGGGAACCCGATTAGACATGAGTACAGCCTATCACCCACAAACAGATGGTCAGTCGGAGCGAACCATTCAAACCTTAGAAGATATGCTCCGAGCCTGCGTTCTTGACTTCGGGAAAGATTGGGAGACTCACCTTCCACTGGTGGAGTTCTCTTACAACAATAGTTATCATTCAAGCATCGGTGCAGCCCCTTTTGAAGCACTTTATGGCCGAAAATGTAGATCGCCCGTGTGTTGGGCTGAAACGGGTGAGAAAGGACTCACTGGACCGGAAGTTATCCACGATATGACCGAACGGATTATTCAAATCAGACAACGGCTGGCTGCAGCGCGTGATCGACAAAAGAGTTATGCCGACAAACGCCGGAAACCTCTAAAGTTTGAGGTGGGTGACAAAGTATTGCTGAAGGTATCTCCCTGGAAGGGAGTGATACGCTTCGGGAAGCGTGGAAAGTTAAATCCTCGCTACATCGGTCCGTTTGAAATAATTGGGGAAGTAGGCCCGGTGGCCTATCGATTGCAACTCCCTGCTGAACTCGATGGAGTTCATAACGTGTTTCACGTTTCCAACCTAAAGAAATGTCTAGCTGAAGACATCGAAATAATCCCTCTGGAGGAATTGGAAATCGATGAACATCTGAGATTCATCGAGCAACCGGTAGAAATCATGGGACGCGAGGAGAAAGCCCTCAAACGTAGCAAGATTCCGATCGTCAAAGTGCGATGGAACTCAAGGCGTGGACCTGAATATACTTGGGAACGTGAGGATCAGATGAAGAAAAAGTATCCTCACTTGTTCGAGCAAACGTCCACGGAAACTCATGGTATGATTTAATTTTGGGGACCAAAATTCCTTAACGGGAGGAGGATGTGACAACCCTAAAACTTTTTGCTTTCTTTCCCCAGCGACGATAGCAACAACGACAGCTGATGCTGCGAACGCTACGACACAAGAATAATTTTCGGGACGAAAATTCCAATTTCAGGGGAATGATGTGACACCCGAGAATTTCAAGGTTAACTTCCGTTAGACAAACCCGTTAGTTACGTTATAAGTGTTAACTTAGTAACTAATGCATAACTAGGCCGAATACGTCCACGACCTTTGGTTGATCACCGAACCGTCCATATGTGTTATGTGTTCATCATTGATTGTCTTTATGTGCAATGTGATTTAAATACATGACTTATTATTGTGAATAGCATGATTAATTGTAAATACTTGATTATGTGAAAATTGCCTAAATTTGGTAGTCAGCGAAACTACCGAGCGAAATTACAGATTCGCCCGGTAGCAGGCTAGACTGATCAATGTGTCCGAGATCAGAGCCAGTTTCGCCAGCCAGCGAAACTGCCAGCGAAACTAGCCCCTGATATAAATAAACTTAATAAACCCTAGTAGCCTCATTTGCCTCATATCACAACAAACACACACACACTCTTTTCTCCTGGAGATTCTGGTCAGTCGAGGTTCACACCGAGTTGTCGAGATCTCAGCCTCAAACCATCATCTACCAAGCTAGGAGATCGAACCGTGAGTCCCAAAAACCTCCATTATGTGTTTTATATGTGTTTTTCTTAAAAAGCATGACCAAACCTTCATGATATTGCTTGATCTTCTGTATATATGCTTTAGGATGCTAGATCTGTAATAAAGTTGATAACTTTACGTGTGAAATCCATCCATATTAGAGATTTGTGCAAATTAGTTCATTTTAGGGTTTTGAACCTATTTTAGAGATTTGATGATCAAAATGCATGTTAAACTTGTTAAAGCTGCTTGATTTATGTTGGTAAATGCCTAGGGATGCTAGATAATGAATTGCATGTATGATCAGAAGCTGTTAGGTTGATTTTTAGGCAAATCCGTATGTTTTTCGCGACCAGCGAAACTGTGTGTTCTCTGGGCGAAACTAAGTAGCGAAATTATATCTCCTTCCAGCGACACTGACCAGCGAAACTATAGTGTCGCCGGGTAACCTGACCAGACCTGCTCGAGCGAAACTATCGAGCGAAATACCTGAACGAAAGTTCAAACCAGTTTCCCTGCGAAACTAGGCTAGCGAAACTGCGTCAGCAGTTTCGGGCGAAACTAGCCTAGCGAAACTGTGTCACCGGGCATTGCCTAGCGAAAGTGCTGCCCGTGCACCCAGCGAAACTGCCTAGCGAAACTGAGCTAGCGAAACTAAGACCTGACCTAAAAACCAAACTTGTGAAATTTGCTTAAGTGTTATGCCATGACTTACATGATTATGCCATGATGATACATGTCTGATTTCTGTACTATGTGAACCCTTGTTTATGATCAACCATCGGTGTCGTGTGTCGATATGTCGTGTCTTAGCTTAACGTGCTATGTTATGGGCCATAGTGAACGTTGTTTGAAATAAATTAGACACAAGACTAATATATAAGACCTAAATGAATTATAGGTCTTCATTAAGAAACCAATTCAAGGATAATTAAACAAGTCTAGCCGAGCAACCAAAGGTGAGTGTCACTAACCCGCAAGATACGATCCCGATAGGGACGGAAAGAACAACTTAGAAACAATGCTGACAAAACTTACGAGTGCCGAGCACCGGACGAATACAAATTGACTGATTTTCACCAAGTGTTTATGGGAACACTTGGGGAAGGAATCAAGTCGTCGTTACGAAAGATAAAACTGATAAATGATTTTCGGTTTCGGAAGAAACCCTAAGTAAAATGTTTTAATATGGCTAGCATAGGTTAAAGGCTTTAAACCAAATGATATCACATGATTTCTAAGGAATGTTTTGATTTAATAAAAAGTCCTCATAATTAATTGTGCCATTAATTCGTGGAAGCGAGGGGATGTTGGGTAGATCTACTGGAGTTTGACAAACTCCGCTCCGGGGCACTGGAGGTGCACGGGGAACAATATCAGCCTATTTGACACCGTGATCCCAAGAGGAGGACACGGGGGAGGCAAAAAGAGCAGTGACGAAAGTCCGCAAATAAAAATTAATGACGGTGGAACACCGCAGAATAATTAGTCAGCTTGGTACAATCTTCCTTAGTGCATGAAACGACGGATTAGCTACCCGCGATATCGGTTGAGTTCTTTAATTCTTACAAGACTAAGCGCATATTAAATAGTTGGTAATTGACATTTAAAAGTATCGTCTTTCATAAAACAAATATTACGTATGTATATGTTGACAAAGAAAATGATTATGAGACCGGGCCAATGCATGACAAGCCCACCGTGAACTCACCAGCCTTTTGGTTGACACTTGCGTGGTTTTCACTTTTGCAGATCGCTGAGGAGTATCCGGAGCAGGTTGACATGGCTCAAGAAAATGTTTACTTTTATTTGAACTAACTTGGGAATTTATATAACAATTTATGTTTTGTAATTAAAGCACGCGGCTAGTGCTAAGATATTTGTGTTTACATTCCGCTGCGTAACTTTTGGAACTGTTTTATTTATGAACATTGGACTTTACTCTGATTCGTTTAGTATTTGTAACTAATGGTTGTGGATCCTGGTCTAGTCGCGCCCCTTAACGGTATAAACTCCGTTAGTGGTATTTTGGGGGTGTGACAATTCCGCACTCGTTTGTGATTAAAATATCGTGATTAGTTGTTGTTTCAGGACCAACAACTCATACGCTTACCACCACACCAACTCCTCAATAGTGTTATAACTCATAGAAAGTATTATATAACCATGATAAGTCAAAGGTAAGTACACAACCTAGCGTGTTCCAACTAGCTTTGACCATCATAATAATATATAGGTAATAATAATAATAATAAAGATAAGAAAAAAGAAAAAAGTAATATTATTTGAGTTAGGGGTCCACTTGAATTTTGGTTATTGGTCAATGAATAAATTCCTAAAGATTGTTTGCGGTTGAATCGATCGACAGAATGTTTTTTTTTTCCTTTCTCGGTACGCCCGAGCCCCGAAGTACGGGTTTTATCCACTGGTCTACGGGTGGAACAAAGATACCGTATTCTACGACATATCCTACGATCGGTTTGGTAAAAAAAACATGGGTTCCCGAATTTCTTGACCCACATCTCAATGTTTTCTACAGCTTAAACTCACTTTTTACCAATTCCCCGTCATCTCTTCTCTTATCATTCAAGAACCCTAAGGTTCCGTTTGGTTTGATTGTGGAAAACATTTTCCAGTTTTTTACTTTTAGTTTTTTAGAAAATGAAATAAGTTTTTCATCTCTAGAAAACACATAGAAATTTTTAAAAACACGTTCTAAACCAAAAGATGGGTTTTCCATTTTCCAAAATAGAAATCTGGAAAATGAAAACAAAAAATGGAAAAAAATGTGCTTTCCAATTTTAGTTTAAAAGTTAGAAAACACCATTTTCTATTTTCCTGGGAAATTTTTCAAAAAAACTACAATTTGAACGCGTTTTCTGTTTTCCATGTTTTTTTAGAAAACATAAATGGAAAATAAGGTGTGTTTTCCACAACCAAATGCACCCTAAAATTTTCAAATTTACAACTTCGTCAATACTCCACCGAATGTTACAATCTTGGACTCAAAACGTTCATGTGGCCGAGTGCTACAAAACCCACTGAGTATTTCTAGTTATAGCCTCTTGGTTTTGAAGATTTCAGTGGCTAAAATCTTAAAATTTTTGGGGGTTTTAGTGGGGTTTAAGGAATATCAAATTTTCTAGCATTTCTTCTCTTTCTAAGCGACAAAGGTACATATCTCTTCTTATTTCACTATTTATTTGAGGTAGTATGATATTTTAATGTTATTTTCATGTTTTTAGGGATAGAATAGGCGGATATACTCTAACTATTGTTAGGTGTTGGTGAAAATTGCAAGGTTTTGTTGTTTTAAGCACCACATTGTGTTTAGTTGTGAGAAAATATGCTTACAAGTTTAAGTTTTTGATGTTTGACTATGTTAAAGATGAGTTTGATGTTATGTAACTAAAGTTCTATGTGTTATGTGATAGTTTGAGATATTTCAAGGAAATCTTGTTTTCAACATGTTTAATAAGTCAAGAAATTGGGATATTGACATGTTGAATCAGTAATTTTGTGTAATGAAGCCTTGTAATAATCACATATGGTTTGCAATTTGAATGTGAACTTACGTTTTAACATCAAAGGGGGATTGGGTAGGGACAAAAAAGATGAGCTTTTGAACTTGAGTTTGTGCAATTTTTTTGAACCTAACACTTACATCTATTTGTAGGTAATATGACAAGAACCATGGATGCAAGCACCTCCAAGAAAACATCAAAATTAAGCAAAAGACCAAGAATGGATGAAAGCCCCATGCAAGGAACTGGTGCAGAACCGCAAAGGGACGGTCATGAATTGCAAGTAGTTGAGAATGCACCGCGAGCACCACCCGTACCAATTAGCGTTAGAGGACCAAAGCCGGATTGGGGTAAAGGTACACCGCTGTCTTCGTTAGATAAGGATTGGCAAACAGATTTGTACAAGGAAGAAAAACTTGCAACTGTTAAGGACAAACGTACTATTCCAATCCCAGAACGAACCTCCAATTTAGCAGGATGGGAACCCTTCGGAGTCGTTGATGCTTTTAAAAGTTTGGGTTGGATTCAAGCCATATTGTTCAACAATGACAATACAGAGGAAATCTATTTGGACGAGTTGATAGAGTGGATGGCGACATTGAAGAAAATTCCTAGTAAGAATCCGCCGCACACCACTAAGTTGATTGGGAGGGTGAACAACAGAGATGTCACGCTTTCTTTTAACGCTTTGACAAAAATTGCAAGATTTGACACTGGGATCATTCTTCCAGAAAAACCATATGAATATCCATCAAAAGAGTACATTTTTTGTGAGAAAGAAGAGGAAGGTCCCGAATGGATCGAGATGTTGACTGAGTTGTATAATGAAGGGAAGGTGCATATGAAAAAATGGCGTTGAATATGAAGGGATTAAAGATTGTCCCCCAAATTGCTAACGAGTATTGTTGGATGGAATGTGATACCAAGGGACGGTGATAGAGCTTTTGTTTGACATTATGAAGTACGGGTGTTATATGCACTAATGACTGGTCAGCCCACGTTATCCTTTCGACATTTGTTGATGTTGAACGTATGGGAAGCGAGGGAGTCTTCTAAGAAGAAATCAATCCCACATGCTCGGTTATTAAGTAAACTTTTGTTTGATGCCGGTGCCATTGGAGAGAATGCAATTAAGTACAAATACCCACAAGTAGTTTATTGTATTAGCCGGTTGTCATCATTGCATTGGGAATACCAAAAAACTAGTAAAGAACACATTTTGATAGACAAGCAAGTGAAAAAGAAGGTGGTGGTTCCAAGAGATTATGTGGCGATGGAAGATGAGAATGTGGTAAATGTAGAAGTTGGAGAAGGAGATGAGGAAGGTGATGAGATTCAAGAAGAGTTGGATGCAGAGGCTTTAGAGTACGAAGGGTATGTTAAAAATGTAATTGCTTCTGGTTTGGACTAGTTAGAACTATGTAAACAATAATGCAAATGTTGTATATGCAGGAGGTTATGATAATATTTTTATCTACGTGATGATAAAGTCTTAGAAAATGTCGTGATGAAGATGTCGTTTCTTTTTAGACTTTAACATCTTTATTCTCACATGTCATTGAATTAAAGCTTACGATTGTTAATCTAGAACCTTATCACAAATGTTTAAACATTTTAAGCACCTTTATTTGGTTTAATTTTAAAGTCTTTTATTGATAGAACGATGATGATACATGATAGTGAGAATGCATTTTCTTTTATTCACCTAACATTTTTAAAAACATTTTACATTTTAAAATAATTATTTTAGAAAGTTACATTATAGTCCCTTAATTTATGGTATTGAGCATGTCCCCACCAAAATTTGAATAGTAGAAATAATGAATAAAACAACAAACCCAAAAAGTCATTCTAGATATCCAAACTCCAAAGAAAAGAACGGTCTTAAGTAAGTAACCAATTCATTTGGTTTTGGTTTATTTATATTTTTCTAAAGTTGTTAAACAGTTCAATGCGAAGCAAAAAAGGACAATGTGATGAATTTAAAAAAATATATATAGTATTTTAGTGTGGGTTTGAGACATTAAATGGATAGTTTGTTATGTTTACTATTGCATGTAGTTACTTTCATTTTCAAATTGTTAGATTTTCATCTAATTTAAGATGTCTTCTACATGATTCCTTATGTTACTTCTATCATTTCACAAAGTACTTTTCAACCCAACCGATGAAACTTTGTACGTAATATTTAAATATTTCATGATTTTTTTTCGAACGGCATAAATTTTATTCAAACACCAAAGAAACACAACCACCTCAGCGAGGCGCTAAAGGCCGATCACCAAGAAACCCATGAAACTTTGTAGGGGTGTGCAAAAAACCGAATTAATCGAATCCGAACCGAAAAAACCGAGAAAACCAAACTGAACAAAAAACTATAACAAACCGAACCGAACAAACCGAAACCGTTTCGGTTTGGTTTCGGTTTTCCATTTTCCATTAACCGAAAAGAACCGAACCGAACCTATTTTATACACAACTATGTAAAATATGTAGTATTGAGGTTATGTTATGTTTATTGTATATGACAATATATACAAAAATCCTTCAAGATCAACTAGTATTCATCCGTTTTCCCAATTCACAGGTCCCGAGTTTCGATCTTGGTTCATAAATAAAGTTTACCTTTCTTGCTTTCATTTAGCAGCTTTTTTTTCCTTTAATACCTACACATCACTGCCCACACAATTCTCTCAATCCCCTCTCTCTCTATAAATTGAATAAAGCAATCCTTTTAATTTCCCAACAATCCAACGCATCTAATAGCCTTGAAACCTATCCACCCAACCTTGGTCTAAGGTTTTTGGGTTTTAGAAACCGTTTGGTTTCGGTTAGAACCGGTTCGGTTTTTTGGTTTTTATATTTGGTTCGGTTCGCTGATTAGTTACTTAGCAAGATGCAGACAGTTTCCATTTCTTCTTAATCTGCCTTTTCTTTCTTCTGCTTGGAACTGACTTCACTGTCACTTGCAAGTTATCATGACATTCTAGTGAATACTGTTAGAAGACATTTGTTAATAATCTTTCACTAATCACATGGCAACAAAGCACATGTAAACTAAAGCAAAAATGAAAGAAAAAAAATGAAGCAAAAATGAAAGAAAAAAAATAAAGAAATAGAGACTCAAACTGCCGACGTGTATCTCAACAAAAGTATCCCCAACCATTGAACCAACTCAATTCCAATTGTTATATTATATAATTACAATCAATTGCGCCGTGTTGCCGATCACTAACTTGTCGTGGATTCGACAACTCACTTACCATTTCTAGTATTCAAATAAGATGATTTGGAACACATTAACTCGCTATCTTTGATCGATACTTTGATGTCGATCAGATTTAACGTCGTTGCCAGAAAGTAGATAGGCTTGGTTTGTAGTTTAAAACAAATAATTTGTGGCCGTTCAAACTAAAGTTCGTGAGAGAAGCCTTCTTTTTTCCAAAACTCATATTAAAAGTATGATAGTTTATAGTTACCTTTTTATACGTATATATAATGTTAAATTTGAGTTTTTATTAATGGAGTATGTGGAATTGTGTGTCCTTCTTATTAGCCATACAAGAATATATAATACAATGGTGACAGTAGGGTGCCAGCTGGGTTTCCTATAATATCCTACTAGATTATATACCCGTGAGTTTCACGGGTTGTGTATAAAATTTTATAATACATATTAATTATTAAGGTAATACAACCTTTGATAAAAATATAGTTGCAAATGACGCAGCAGATAGATCGTTATAATGTGAGGTGAGTTGATATTGAATGATAACTTGATTGGGCACATTATAGCATGGGGTATACCTCCATGTTATGGAGGCATGTTATCCGTCACGTAGGCGCTGACTGGATAACATGACTTGATAACATGGGAGGGGTATACTTCATGTTATCCAACTCATGTTATCCAACTCATGTTATCCATTTTTTTATTACTTTTTTTTTTTGCATTTTAAAACATAAATATAAAAACTAATATATTAAACATTAAAAAACATTACAAAATGCAAATAAAATTAAAAAGTCATACAATAAATAAATAAAAAACTACGGGTTCGGGTTCGGGTTCGGGTTCCTCAACTTCTCGGGTTGAAGTTGGAAGAACCGATGAACAAAGGGTTCGGTTGTCCACTGAACGTTGGAAAACTCCACGGGTTTTGTTGGAACTCGTTGTCGTTGGGAGTGTTTGGAGTGTTTGGATTCATGGTATTTTTAAAGTTAAAAGAATAGAAAGTTGATAGAAGAATGGGTAGATGTGAGTGTTTTATAAAAGATTGTGGGGTATTTATAGGAGATAAAATGTTAAATTAGTTAATTAAAAAAAATAGATAACGGTCAAAAAAATTACCGTTCAACGGTAATATATCCACATCCACGCCCGTTAACATCTTCACGCCCCACAGCTCCACGCCCCGTTAACGCCCCGTCGGGGCGGTGTTCCACGCCCGTTATGGGCAATAACGCCCCCTTCACGGGGGTATACCGCTTGCTATTATGAGTAACATGAAGTAATAAATAAAGCTATGATAAGAGAATCAACACTTGTAGACCACTTTAACCTCACACCCTTTCATTTCCTTATGAAAGAAACTCTACTTGTTGCTAACTCCTTCTTGGCTTCCTCCACCATGCCTAATTTCACTTGTGTCGCAAAGAACGGGAACATAAATTCAATATTTTTAATTAAAATTCACAAAATTGGTAATATTTTTATGTGTATTTTTACCTTTCATACTTGTTCAAAGGACCAAGTTGATATATTTCATCAACGTCACCACGGCCTAATTTCACCTGCGTTGCAAAGAACACGAGCTCTGTGAACCCTTAAACAACATTTAATAAATATTTTAATTAGTTTAAATAATAATGAAGGATATGATTCTAGGCACAAAGGTAATTTCGTTTCTTCTGTTAAAGTTTCTCAATGTTTGCCTCACTTAAAAAATGGTTCAGCTACAAGCTTTATCTCATAATATTTTAAGGACCATTTGGTTTTATCTATATTCATGAGAAAACTGCTCTCAGTATGTAGTATCATTTGGTTTTATCTAGATAGAAACATAAAATAACCACATTTTTATAAGATATCTACACTAATAACCACATTTCTATAAGATATCTACACTAACAATATTATATGGGGTGTTAAAATTAAGATTCATTCATGTCTGTCTTGGAATACCTGTATGCTACTTATAAAAGTATGGATTGTGTTAAAAGTATAAAAGTACGGATTGTTTACTTAATGAGCTGTTTTGTAATTACATCTAAAAAGGGCATAGAAAATAATAATCAGATAGGCGCAAATTTACCACATTCAAAGTATAGGTAACAACATGCATCTTATAGTAAATACCTAAAATAAAAATACAGGCCCAAAAAAACAATATACTATAAAAAATAAGGCCTGTTGTAACTGTTGGGATTTACAGTGGGATCCGGGTTACCGATTTTAATTTTATTAAAACCGATTTATTAATTAAATTAATTCTAAATTAATTTGGCAGCGGAAACGATTAAAACGCGGATGCAACTGTAACAGGATCAATCACCGGAACACGACAAACACAGAAAAATATATTTATTTAAAATAAATAAATAAATAACTATCTAACGAATTTGATATACCTTGGCGGGATCCGAGCAACCGCTCGAGACACCCGGATTCAACGGGCTCGCGCTAGGACTAACTGAGACGTCTGGCTCGAACCTTCGAGACAAGTCATCGACGGCGGCATCGGCGGCGGCGGCGACTGGCGGCGGCGGTGGTGGTAGGGATACCACCGGTGGTGGTGACAAAATCTTCTCCGTCGGGATAGCCACCGGAACGGATCCCACGACGATCGAATCGCCGGTGATCGGAGATGACGCGGTGGCGGTGGCCGACGGGTATAGCGGCGCGGGCCACGACGACGGGACCGGACGCGGTGGTCTCGGCTGCGCCGGCAGCGCGAGAACCACCGGTCGGTGGTCGCGCGGCGGCGCGTGAGCGGCAGCGGCGGCGGCGGCGGATTGAGCCGCGGCGGCGGCTCGGGCTGCGGCTTCGGCTTCGGCTTCGGCTCGGGCTGCGGCTTCGGCTCGGGCTGCAACGGCTTTGCTTTCGAGTCGGGCGCAAATACTGGCAAGACGGGGATCCATCGGAGATTGCAAGGGATCACGGTGGAGGAGGCGGCGATCGGCGGTCGGCGGTCGGCGGCGGCGGCGGAGCCGGCTTCGGCGGTCACGGCGCAGAGAGAGAGTGAGGGAGGAGATTAGGGTTTTTTTTTTTGACTTCTATATAAATCCACCTCCTCCCTTCTCCTATTAATATTAAATCGCGGACCGGGGCCTGCGAATTGGGCCCGGTCGCGATCCTCCTTTAGTCCACCAACCGATCAGTCTGTTAATCCGGTAACAACTGATCGGTTCGTCTTTTAATTAACGAGTAATTTTAAACCGATAGAATTTGTCGTTTTAATTAAATAAATAATTAATATTTATTTAACTCACCATTTAGTTCGTTTATTTCTAATTAACAATTAATTAGATTAAATAGTCCATTGACCCGGGTGTAACTCTTACGGGTCAATATCGGTCGGGTTCGTTAATTCGTCGGGTCAAGATACCATATATCCAACAGTCTCCCACTTGGACTGAACGCGACAGTTTAACGAGCGCAGCCAGAGGCACTCTAGCTATGCATAGCTACACCAACTAATATTGACACTTTAAGTCGTTTGCCAAAGTATATCTGATTGACCATCAAGCAGACTCACGAGCGCCCCCATTAAAGAGAACATTCAAGGATACATCGAGTCTCTTGGATTTCACGTCATAGCGTCTATACCCGGACTGAGCATATCCAAGAAAGACACAAGTGGTTTCCTTGGGGACAATTTCTCTCTTAACTGCGCAGGAATATGAACAAAAGATGTGCATCCAAACACTCGAAAATGTGCATTCATTGTCATATGTTCCTTTCTGTATAAGACATTGATGAATTATGGGACATGGACTCCCATGTTTTATTCATCGATTTTCATTCTCGATATAATTCGAAGTGATCCAACAAACACACAGTAAGTTTGGGTGAGGCCTCACACTTATCACTTGGAACCAACGAGGGCGCCTTTATGTCTAACTGTTGCCAAAGCAAGAGTACAGAATCCCTTGTTGAGGCATACAGCTCCCACTAAACCTCAGAGCCATTCCCAAAAGTAGCCGTTATGGCTGGCAGTTACGCGACAACGTTAGGCTACAATCAAAGAATGTTCTTTAGTAGAAGGGAGTTCGAATATGCGTCTCAGGTCTAAGGATACATTAGAGCATGCATTTAATCAAGCAAGCAAGACTTCCATGTTTGCGTTGCATGATGCGAGTTACGTCCAACGTCATTCACCAATGAGGTCTGTGAGTTTGAACGTTAAACAACTTTAAAGTTCAACTAGTCACAATAGTCTTTCTTTAGTATAGCTCCCACTATCTAATCGACTACGGACATTTAGGACAAGAACTTATTGTCCATGGATTAAACGTACAAATATTGAACACAGTTATGTAATTCATTATTGCATAAAACAGATGGAATAAGAATAATATAGATAATTGTTGGTGTTCATACATCCAAATACTGAATCAAAACATGTCTTTAGCTAATCTAAGCCCTATCGCTTCTCTGTGGCGTATATGAGTCTCCTGAGTCATAGGCTTAGTGAAGGGATCAGCTAAGTTTTGATCTGTGTGTACTTTGCTTATTTTGATTTCATTTCTTTCAACTACTTCTCTTATGTAGTGGAATTTCCTCAGGACGTGCTTGGCCATCTTATGGGACCGTTGCTCTTTGGCTTGAGCTATAGCTCCTGTGTTATCGCACAGCATCTCGATGGGCTGCCTAATACTTGGCACAGCATCGAGATCGGATATGAATTTCTTCATCCACACGGCTTCTTTAGCAGCTTCTGAGGCGGCTATGTATTCGGATTAGTAGTAGAATCAGCTACTACTGGCTATTTCGAGCTTCTCCAAGAAACAGCCCCTCCGTTAAGAGTGAATACGAATCCCGACTGTGAGCGAGAGTCGTCTCGGTCAGTCTGAAAACTAGCGTCAGTGTAACATCTTACAGTGAGCTCCTCATCAACACCCCCGAATACGAGAAACATATCAGTGGTGTTTCTCAAGTATTTAAGTATGTTCTTTACAGCCGTCCAGTGAGCTAGTCCTGGCGTCTGTTGGTACCGACTTGTCACGCTCAGTGCATACGAGACATCCGGTCGTGTGCAGAGCATGGCATACATGATAGATCCAATAGCAGAGGCAAATGGGATCGATGCCATTTGGCTTATCTCGCGCTCCGTTTTAGGTGCTTGAGATTTGTCCAAGATCGTTCCCTTAGTCATGGGAACGTTTCCTTTCTTGGAGTTGCTCATATTGAACCGAGCTATGATCTTATCAATGTATGTGCTTTGACTGAGTCCCAAAAGGCGCTTAGATCGATCTCTGTGAATTTTGATTCCCAGAATGTAAGCGGCTTCTCCAAGGTCTTTCATAGCGAAACAAGATGAAAGCCATTTCTTAACTTCGTTAAGCATGGGTATGTTGTTCCCTATGATCAATATATCGTCCACGAACAGTACGAGGAACGATATAGCACTCCCACTTGCCTTTCTGTAAACACAAGGCTCATCTTTGTTTTGTTCAAAACCAAACTCTTTGACCTTTTGATCAAAACGAAGATTCCAGCTTCGAGATGCTTGCTTGAGTCCATAAATGGACTTGCTTAGTTTGCAAACCTTGTTTGGATTCTCTGGATCGACAAAACCATCAGGCTGAACCATGTAGACATCTTCTTCGAGCTGTCCGTTCAGGAAGGCGGTTTTAACGTCCATTTGCCATATCTCATAGTCATGGTATGCGGCTATGGCAAGGAGAATTCTGATCGATTTGATCATGACAACGGGTGAAAAGGTCTCATCATAGTCAATTCCTTGAGTTTGAGTGAAACCTTTTGCTACAAGCCGTGCCTTGTAGGTTTGCACATTTCCATGCATGTCAGTTTTTCTTTTAAAGATCCACTTGCTCCCTACTGCCCGTGTACCGGGGGGTAGCTCAATCAAGTCCCAGACGTGATTGTCACGCATGGATTGCATCTCAGCGTTCATGGCTTCAAGCCATTTATCAGATTCCGGATCCGATATAGCAGCTTTGTAAGTAATAGGCTCATCGTTAGAATCGGCTATTAGCAGAACATCGAAGGCCCCATGATATCCAAGGTATCTATCAGGCTCATATCGTATTCTTTCGCTCCTACGAACGCTTGTGCTTGTGTTTGGGTCTGATGGTGCGACAACAACTTGTCGGTCAGACGCAGCGACCGTTTCAGGGTTAGGTGTATCTCGAATTTCTTCAAGATCCACTGGATCACTATTTGTTCCTCGAGTAAGGAATTCTTTCTCAAGGAATTTACCTTTCCTTTTGATGGAAACGGTGTTTGCATCAGGATGGTAAAAGTAATAACCAGTATTACAATAGTATCCAACGAAAGTTACCTTTTTGCCTCGGGGATCAAGCTTATTGTCAGATTCACTGGTGACATAAGCATCACATCCCCATACCCTGAGGTATGATAGTTTAGGAAGAGAACCATGCCATATCTCATATGGGGTCTTCCCCACTTTCTTGGTCGGTGCCAGATTTATTAGGCGAGCAGCGGTCAAGATGGCATATCTCCAAAAGGAATGTGGCAAGGTGGTCCTGCACATCATCGATCGAACCATGTTGAGCAAAGTTCAATTTCTCCTTTCACTAACCCCTTTTAACTGGGATGTGCCAGGAGGAGTAGGTTGTGAAACGATTCCACATTCCTTCAGATGATTCAGTAATTCAGCGCTTAGGTATTCTCCGCCTCTATCGGATCGAAGTATTTTAATAGTTCGATTTAACTGATTTTGTACTTCGTTTTGAAACTCTTTGAACTTTTCAAAAGTTTCATGTTTGTGTTTCATCAGATAGACATAGGCATATCTGCTGTAGTCATCGATGAAAGTCACGAAATACCGTTCACGATTTCTCGTCTCGGTTCGAAAGGGTCCACACACATCGGTGTGAATAATGCCTAACAAGCCTTGGGCCCGTTCACCTGTATGGGTGAAGGGTGACTTGGTTAATTTACCAGATAAGCATGACTCGCATTCATCGAAGGAATCTGCGTCTTGGGATTCGAGAATGCCAGCAGTTTGCAACTTCTTGATGCGGGCCTTACTTATGTGACCAAGTCTATGGTGCCATAACGAGGATTCGTTACTATCAGTTTTGTTTCTTTTAGAAACATGATAGAGCTGGTCGTTTGTTTGAACATCTATCTCATATATACCATGTCGAGGTTTAGCCTCGAAATAAAAGATATTATTAAGGTAAGCAGAAATCACATTTCCATTAAATTTATACCGAAATCCTTGTTCAAACAATGAAGAGACAGAAATAATGTTTCTGGATAAACCAGGTGCATATAAACAGTTAATCAAATTAACTACAAGGCCAGAAGAGCATGAAAAAGAATAAGTGCCAGCAGCAAGCACTGGGACTCTCTTCCCGTCACCAACGATGAGGTCCATGCAGCCTCGTTCTGTCTTCTTCCACTTCTCAGGTTCCTGCAAAACATTGACAATGTGATAACCACATCCAGTATCAAATACCCATGAATTGGAGGAAACAGTGAAAAGTTCAATAACATTTATTGAAATACCTGATGAGCAACCCTTATTAGGGTTCTTGGTCATCTTCAGCTTTGCAAGATAAACAGGACAGTTGCGACGCCAGTGTCCCATTTTGTTGCACTCATAGCACAGGCGCTCCTCGGGAGGCTGCACCTGTGGTTTCTTGCCTTTGCCTTCTTTAACCTTCTTGGCTTTGGAGATCTTTGTATTCGCAACTTTGAGGACGTCCGGCGTGGTCCTGATCTTCACGTTGGGTATCAACAGAATAACCTCCTCAATCGACTGAGCCGAACAATTAATCGCAAGAATGCGATAATGTTCAGGCAAAGATCTGAGTACTATATCAAGAGCCATCCCGTCAGAGATGGAGTAGCCAAGGTCGATCAGCCTGTCGCGATACGCTTTCATCAGCATGACATGATCGTATGGAGAGGAGTCGTTAGCCATAGAGCAGTTCACAAATTGTGAAAGCGCATCAGCTCGCTCAGTCCTCTGACTCAATTCAAATAAATCCTTGAGTTTACGAATGATGTCATAAGCAGACATCCCCATGAAATTGCACCGATAATCCTGAGTCATGCTAGATAACATCAGGTCAGTGACGTCCTTATCATCGTCAGTGTGCTTTTGGAGCTCAGACCGCGAGTTCTCATTTAGCAAGTAAGATGGAATACTCGCGATCGGTCGGTCAATGACATAGAGTTTCCCGAAGAGCCTTAAAAGGTTCCTCAGGGTTGTCTGCCATCCGAGAAAGCCAGTCTCAGTGAAGGGGTCGAGTTGTACCATTGAACTTAATGGAGGTGAGTTTTCTTTAGGCTTCTGAAAATAAGCAAAGTAAATTTAATCAGTATTTTCGATGTTTATTTTTTTTCTTTAAAAATAAGTTGGTAAAGTTTATTTTTAAGAAAATTGAGAATTCGTTTAGACGACATTACTTGAGACCGCCAAATGAGCCTCAGGAGCAAGGTCGTGTAAACAAACTGACAACGGTTGTCAATTGTGAGACTCAAGTCACAACTCTCGGTATGAGGCCGCTATATACATACAATTGTATTTTGCGATACGTTTAGCCTCATCCGTGCCCACTCTAGTAATACACATCCGTGGTGCGGTGTTGAAATACTCCAACACCACGAACATGCACGTCTACAGCGATAGTAATCCTAAATGGTCGATTGTGATGACACGGTGTTGAAATACTCCAATGTCCTCACCTTAGAAGGTACCCTCGGCACCAAGTGCGGTGTTGAAATACTCCAACACTGATGCTCCGGTAAATACGTTCCAAGTTCAACTTGAGATAGGATGGCACGAACTATCAGTTTTATGAATTACCAAATAGGGATATTAATTACTTTTAATATTTAATTACCGTCAGACACGAACGATAAAACCCTATCACCACTCGGGACAAGTAAATTAATTTAACCTAATTAACTTACTAAGTTGTCGCGAATGGCATATTGTGTGTTAAACGGCATAAGGTCTTGATCTCGCTCGAGCCATACAAGCGAGATCATAAGGGACAAATTTAAAATAAATTAAATTAAATAAAATGGTGAACGATCGAGATGGCAACTCTGTGCGATCTGGAATCCTGTTCAGCTCCCACTTGCTTCGACATCCCTCTGGCGTGTGTCCAGTCTTCGATATTTGGTTACATACAAATTTACAATTACTAAAACTACTTCTAGTAAACTAGCCCTAAATTTGTACAACTTTGAAACCCAAAATCCGGGTCCAATAAACCAAAACGAAATACAAACAATTGGGCCAACAACTTGGGCCAAACAGAGAAAGACAAAACACGCCAAAACACATATTCATATATGAACATAAACATAGAGGGGTCGGCCGTAACACACAATAAAAATACATAGAATTAAAATAAATAAATAAATTAATTCCAATTCGCAATTTGGATTTGAGTCGAAATTGCGAACTACCGGTCGTGTAAGGACCGGTTCTGGTTTGCGCGCGGTGATAATGGCTCTGATACCACTGTTGGGATTTACAGTGGGATCCGGGTTACCGATTTTAATTTTATTAAAACCGATTTATTAATTAAATTAATTCTAAATTAATTTGGCAGCGGAAATGTGACGCCCACTCCCAGTCTTGGCTCCAGGAGGGGTCACGTGTCGGATTTACTCATGAACACATGGTACAACAGAGATAACTAAGCAGCGGAAATTAAAAACTTTTCATTGATACGCCAAGTATTACATCGTAAGAGAGACGATTACAAAAGATAACTATATATCTATGCCAGTCTTCAAAATGTTTTCTCTTGACAGTCGATATTCTCTTGATAGTGTATGCCCCCTAGTTCCTGCTCACATCTCAGCCTTCCCTTTTCTATCCGAAGGTCCAGCCTTATCTGACATACATAACTTAACAAGTCAGCTTACGCTGGTGAGTTCTACGTTTTGGGAAAACTTTACCTTTCGAAGGCACTTAGGTTTGTCAAACACATTTCTGCAATTAGACAATCAAACACAAAGCATATAGCACATATATTCACATATTCTAACCTTGTGAATAAACTAACCTTCTGTTGCTTTGTCATCCTTGTCTCATATTAAATTTTATCTTAGGGAAATAGTGTTTCTATTTGCTTTACGAACACATCGTGTAGCAATGGTCCCTTTAGTTTTGACACTATATAGCTTTGACGCTATCTGGCTTTGACGCCGCTTAGCTTTGACGCTTTCTGGCTTTGACGCCGCTTAGCTTTGACGCTTGGTTTTGACACCATTGGGACAACACTATTTAACTTCTTGTTTCAGAAGTCCCTTACTCACCAATCTTTTCTCGATTACCATTCTTAATCTATTCTACTAGAAACATCGAAATGGCAATCTATCTTTCCTCTACTCATCACCATACAACCAATACATATAACAAGCAATTATAACAGTTGAGAGTATTTTCACAGAACGTTATGTATATCAGCCCAAAATGGTTTAAAGCATTTAAACAATTTAAAAGAGGGCTCATAGAACTCACCTTAGCTTTGCAAAGCTATTATTCTTGGGTTAAGTTCTTGTGAATCAGTTTCTTAATGCCTTTAACGTAATGTCCCTATCAAGACATCTTAAATGTTACAAATCACATTTAAGACTTAACTCATCATCTAAAACCCAACTCTTTATTAGTTAATACCCTTAATAGTCAAAATGACCATTTTGCCCCCTTTACATATTATGCTATATCTTTTTCAAGTCTTTGCTCCTTAACATTTACCGCTCGTGTTTCCTCATGACCGATCATTTGGCGGAATTACTATGAGGAATAGTCACGGGGTTTGGAATTTGGTGACGATCGTTACCGGCCGTGTAGGCGTCATTGACGACCATGAGGCGGAATTACTACAATCGTTGCACCGAGTAGTTCAATTATTAATTATCAAAATTTGAACTCATATATATTTAATATATATGTAAACATGTTACCATACCAAAATTCAAGTTCCTATACCTTCCGGATTATTTTATATTAAATATCCATATTCCGAAACCCTAATTACCCATTTTTCTTGTTTCCATAGCAAAACTCATTTTTATACAAAACCGTCTTAGGGCTTTATCTATTATGACATTTTATAATATCCTTTACAATTTCAAAGCTTAGTTCTTTACCGTTTACTCGGTATTGACAGAACAGTGTCTAGAAAACCCTAATTTTGATATTAAGACTTTAAATATATATTAAACATATTTTAAATATGTTTCAAACATATATTAAACATTCTTTAACCCGATAATCGCTTTATCATTATCGTTTACCTTTATATTAAATATATATATTTATATATATATTTAATATTTAAATCTATTCTTTTAATCAATTTTATTTAAATAAAACTGATTAATAATTATATATATTTATTCGTCTTAAATATATATTTATATCATTTATCCCGTTATATGATGATTTGATATAAACTTTAACTTAAAATATAATATTTGTAATAATAACAAATATTTAACGTGATTACCTCTTGACGGGTCGTGAAACGAGTCCAAAATAACCGAATAATAAAGTTGTCCGTTCTTGACAAACGAATAGTCCTTCCCGACTATTTTCTCGCCACGAGCATTTCCCCGTTGTCGGTTTGTCGTTTGGACCTCGTTACGCCACCGAAACGTCGCCCGAAGGTGAAGACGGGTTAACTCGACGTCCCGTTTTCTAACTCGAATTACGACCACCTACGACTGCCGTTAACAACCGCCGATCACCGCTACCATCACCACCATCCGGGGTGTTCACCGTTGTCGTCGTTGTCACCCGTCGTCAACCGAGCGTCACCGAATCTCAACCGAAAGAGAGAACGGTGATGTCGGGTTTTACCGGGTTTATTCGTGACACTCTCGTTTCTGGCTTATATAAAACTACCACTTCCGTTACCTTCCATCATCGACCGTTAACCACCAATTCTGCCGGCATCATGTTGCTATTCCGGCGGTTCATCGCCGGTGCTTTGAACGGAGAAGGGAGGGTCGCCGTGACATCCCTCGGAAAAACGAGAGTGGAGGCTGCGAGCTGCTGGGTTTTGTTGGCCGGAATCGAGCGGAGGGAGGAACTGGGGTGGTCTGGTCGGAGTAACGCCGGTCTGCTGTGCTTCACCAGTAAACGGACGAAGGGAGAAAGTCGGAGGTCGCCGCTTCTGGGTCGCCGTTACTGCGGGAGGGTGCTGCTGCTGGGTTCGTCGGAGCTACCGAGTAGCACCGGTAGAAAGTCGTCGGTCGGGAGCCGGCTTCTGCTGTGATTTCGAACGGAGGGAGAGGGGGTAAGTCGCCGGTTTCGTCGGCCGGAACAAGAAGAGAACGAGGGGGAAGGGTACGGTTTTCAACTGTGCACTTTCTTTCTCTTCTCTTTTAATTTTGTCGGATAGTACATGATTTGAATTGTTTTTGTGAATTCCTTTGTGTGTGTATGTAGACATTTATAGGTAAACTAAGTCCACAATTTTTGTACACGTATGTAGCTGAGAAATATTTTTCATTGCTGAATCATATGAATTTTTTTGACAGGTAGAAGTTCAAGAGTAGAGAGCAAGTAATGTAATATGATATTTTCTTTTAATACGGTATAACTTTAATGAGTAGGTATTATATCCGTATTCTGAATCCGTAAAAATAATATAATATTTCAAGAACGGTTTATAAAAATTATCGAACATCTAAAATATTACAAGAGTCCAATAAATATTAATCGTTATACTTATTCTTCGGTTATAACACAAACCGGTGAGCGTTCGGTTATTATGCGGTAGAGAGCGTGTCTATTCGGTGTCGTGATTTCGGCCGTTTCACAGACCGAATCCGTCTTCTCGACTGAAATTCTTCATAGATATTATAATAATTATTTATACTTTGCCGAGGCGTTATAATCATCTCGAACGGCTAACCGAATTGATTTCAGTTATTATCGCGTAACAACACCGGTTACCGATTCCACCGTTTTTCATGCCGAATATCGCAAATATATTTTATAACGATTAAATATCAAGTATTTAGCAATACTTGGTATTCTATTTTCGTCTCGGTATTATTTTAGTGACGTTCGTGCCTTAATTACGGTTATTACAAACCGGGCCTAAATTACTATTTTGCGGTTTCCCGCTTCGTTATAACTCGGATTTAAGATCCGTCTGCGCCCACGATCTTTATTTTACGTTATCTACCATATTCTATAAATTTGTTTCTTGAGGTTTCCTCGAACGTCGTGCCGAATATTTATACGTGAATCGTGACGTTCCTCTATTATACGTATATATATATATATATATATATATTATATCACATATATTTCAGCTACTTAACAAATATAGCACACATATATAATCTGAGTCATAAAATTTTGGGGTGTTACAACTCTATCCCCCTTAAAAAGGTTTCGTCCTCGAAACTTGCTCAAACTGGGATTTAACTCATAATGAGTTCATTACCTTTTCATCTTTCTTTCCTTTCCCGGATTGATCCGGAAACTTTTCTATGCATCTAATGCATCCATATCATATGAACCACTTGGTTCCTAGGCTACGATTTTAACATCGTAACAAACTTTCTATGATAATCTATCATTTAACTCTATTACCTATAAGGTAATATCTCAACTATTCTATTCACGAAGTCTTGTTCACAATTAGAATGTGAATCGCATTTCTATAAATGATGCTAGCACTCTTAGGAACGTATTCCTAACGAACAGTCTAGCTAACGATTTGTGAGAATATGTTTCTCAAAATAAAGGAACTCTTCCTTTTATCAATCACATACTATCTAGGTGGTGTCATAACTCTTTAGCTACATATAGGGTAGCCTGATTATGAATCCCACCGGAATTTGCTTCGAGTTTCCTAAAGTTGAAATTTATCGTGAAGCTCCCGTCATTCTGTTTTAACCTTCTACGTACGTTAAACATTTATCCGCATGTTTAAAAGATTTGAACTTCTTCTCTGGACATCAACAGTCCCTCAGTTACTCGTTAGTAAATGATATGTATTCATGAATACTACTTATTTGTTTTTCACAGTGGCCCGTAATATCTACCTGCACGAGACTAATTCTAGTGTCACTTCTGGTGGTACCTTAGGTGTATATATATAGGATGTACCAGCGGCGTATCCACCACACCCTGGATATAACTAGAGGCGTACTATTACTAGTCTGGTGTAGGGTGATATTACTATTCTAACCACAACAATATCAGTATAATTCATGACTATCTATTACTTACCTAAATAACTAATTTGGACATTCTGCGTACAACCTCGTTTGTTGTTTACATCTCTTGAGTGTAAATACTACTGCTGCAATTCCCCTCTTCACTAGGCCTGATCGGTAATGATTTTACCAATGCCTAAGTTAAATCCGTTTGCTACTTCCTTCCAATGCTTCATGCATTCTTCACCATCCTTTAGAACTTTAGAACGTCATTTGTCAGCAGGCTTAGCCACAAGATTTCTTGGATTGAAGGAGCGCTCGTCATTCCAATCAATACTACTAATCACTTGTAATGATTATTTTGCTTCCGAAAAACCGTTCTCTTACAGTTTCATTCTTATTCTTTTAGCTGGTGCTAATCTGATCTCAGATCATCTTTGGGGAATCGTCTTGCTCCTTGTAGTTGTTGGATAGTTTGCTGATCCTTACCAAAGGATTTGTCTGCTTTTCACCGACAGCCTCTTTATCTTCTTGCAGTCTATGCATTTCCTTGGCTTCCGTCCTTCGTCTTGAAATTGCTGGAGTATCCTAAGGCGATATATTTGGTCTAAAGAAATCTTCTGGCTTCTGTTGGAGATAACTGGTATGGTGGTTTCTACTTCTGGCGTTGCTTCTGATGTTACTCCTAACGTTGCTTTCAGCGTCGAGTTGATTGTTGAACCCCATTTCTTGATCTGACGAGTTGCTAATTGGATTCACTGGTACGTTCTTCGGCTTCTTGGTTTTGCCTCTGAGTCAATGGCATACATCGAGTATGACTTACCTCTTGACCCATGTACTTACACGTTTTGTAATCTTTACTGCTAAGCCATCATGATCCTTGCATATGAAGTTGAGCCTCCTTCTGGTTACAGATAGTTTACGCGTAGCATCCCGCGAGCCAATTCATTAAGCGCCTAAATTTTCCATCGTCATCTCTAGCTTGACATTGATCTTAAGAAGAACATTTGTCAAATGCTGATCATTTATTCGCATCGGTGTAATACACTGTGTGACAATTCCTAATATCGAATTCCGACTTCTAAGTTTGCAAATATCGAATCGTCAGGCTCGTCCGTGTATCAACATTCGACTTGAGGCCGTCTATCTGGACGACTCTGCATTTGTCCTAAGGAAGACGTAATCCTAAGCTGTCTAAGGTAGCTTGACTACGGGATTCCTTGACAATGCTTTTCCTCTCCTTATGCTAGAATTCTTCTTCGTGTAGCTCATCCAATCATCGCGTGCTTTCATCCTGCCATTTGAAGAAACAATATCCTTTAGGACGTAAGTTCTTCTCCTTGGCCTACTCTGGATCTCCATATTCCTAAGGTTGTGGATTCTCGATCCATCTTGTGGTAACCTTTGTCATTCTTCTTAACTTTAAACATTTTCTGCTTCGAGCCTTCCGACCTATCACTTATAGTGATCGTCTTCTTGAAGGTAGCAACGTAGCTTGGAACGTTGTTTCCACTATTTTCGCCATAGCAACTTTCATTTCTTATTTACCGTGATAGCGTCTATCACGTCTACAGTTTCCTTACTTTAAACGACATTCTAGGCTTGTCTACACCTCTTTTCACCTTCAACGGTTCTTGAGTTCTCCAATGCAATTCTTATGATGACGTTTCTCACACATCTGGCATATCGGCCTTCTTTGTTCAGAAGCTCCCTTAGCCTTCTTGTAGAATTCGTCGTCATCGTCTTCAAAACCTTCTTCATCCTCGTACCGTTTCCGTTTGTCTTTCATCGAGAATCTATTTCTACCAAAAGCTTCCTTGGGACCAGCTCTACTAGCGGTCGCTTTACTGTCTTGTCAAAGCTTCCGGAAGTTGATTAACAATCGATAGCAACGTAACCTTCAATGCTTCTGCCACTATTTCCTAACATAACGGCTTTCATTTCTTTTCTGAAGGTACTCGTCTTTACTGACATCAGATTTCGTATCGGATGTCCTATTCGCTTTCCTATCATGACTATCATTTCTAATCTTCTGATCTTACGATCAAAATAGTCTGACACTTTAGAACTCATGTGACGTGAAGTTTCCAGATTTTGAATTCATGATAATTATATACGTGCACTTATATAATTATGATGCTTTTAAAACCCAGTTATTCTCATCACAGTCATCCCTGGTGTTTATACTATTCCTTTTATTCTTCACCGGAAATTTTAAAACCGGTCCTTTAAAACTACCTTTCTCTAGGCATTCTTTACAAGTTATTGACCACGTATCTCACTGTCAATTAACCTACCTTGCACTAGGCCGCATAACAATTAGAACCTATGATATGTTCATTTGGGTAAAATACCAAATTGCAGTAGCTAATTGCAATCGGGTAGTTTCCGCACTTGCATACCCTAAGTCCTACCTCCTATGTTCCTGGTGAAACCTTTTTCCTATGGGCATGACTATCCTGACTGGCATTTACATTCCCTTACTTTGTTTACCAAGAGTCCTAGTTTAAGTCTAGATACCGTGCTAGTATCTAAATCTCTTAAACCAAGGCTCTGATACCAACTTGTGACGCCCACTCCCAGTCTTGGCTCCAGGAGGGGTCACGTGTCGGATTTACTCATGAACACATGGTACAACAGAGATAACTAAGCAGCGGAAATTAAAAACTTTTCATTGATACGCCAAGTATTACATCGTAAGAGAGACGATTACAAAAGATAACTATATATCTATGCCAGTCTTCAAAATGTTTTCTCTTGACAGTCGATATTCTCTTGATAGTGTATGCCCCCTAGTTCCTGCTCACATCTCAGCCTTCCCTTTTCTATCCGAAGGTCCAGCCTTATCTGACATACATAACTTAACAAGTCAGCTTACGCTGGTGAGTTCTACGTTTTGGGAAAACTTTACCTTTCGAAGGCACTTAGGTTTGTCAAACACATTTCTGCAATTAGACAATCAAACACAAAGCATATAGCACATATATTCACATATTCTAACCTTGTGAATAAACTAACCTTCTGTTGCTTTGTCATCCTTGTCTCATATTAAATTTTATCTTAGGGAAATAGTGTTTCTATTTGCTTTACGAACACATCGTGTAGCAATGGTCCCTTTAGTTTTGACACTATATAGCTTTGACGCTATCTGGCTTTGACGCCGCTTAGCTTTGACGCTTTCTGGCTTTGACGCCGCTTAGCTTTGACGCTTGGTTTTGACACCATTGGGACAACACTATTTAACTTCTTGTTTCAGAAGTCCCTTACTCACCAATCTTTTCTCGATTACCATTCTTAATCTATTCTACTAGAAACATCGAAATGACAATCTATCTTTCCTCTACTCATCACCATACAACCAATACATATAACAAGCAATTATAACAGTTGAGAGTATTTTCACAGAACGTTATGTATATCAGCCCAAAATGGTTTAAAGCATTTAAACAATTTAAAAGAGGGCTCATAGAACTCACCTTAGCTTTGCAAAGCTATTATTCTTGGGTTAAGTTCTTGTGAATCAGTTTCTTAATGCCTTTAACGTAATGTCCCTATCAAGACATCTTAAATGTTACAAATCACATTTAAGACTTAACTCATCATCTAAAACCCAACTCTTTATTAGTTAATACCCTTAATAGTCAAAATGACCATTTTGCCCCCTTTACATATTATGCTATATCTTTTTCAAGTCTTTGCTCCTTAACATTTACCGCTCGTGTTTCCTCATGACCGATCATTTGGCGGAATTACTATGAGGAATAGTCACGGGGTTTGGAATTTGGTGACGATCGTTACCGGCCGTGTAGGCGTCATTGACGACCATGAGGCGGAATTACTACAATCGTTGCACCGAGTAGTTCAATTATTAATTATCAAAATTTGAACTCATATATATTTAATATATATGTAAACATGTTACCATACCAAAATTCAAGTTCCTATACCTTCCGGATTATTTTATATTAAATATCCATATTCCGAAACCCTAATTACCCATTTTTCTTGTTTCCATAGCAAAACTCATTTTTATACAAAACCGTCTTAGGGCTTTATCTATTATGACATTTTATAATATCCTTTACAATTTCAAAGCTTAGTTCTTTACCGTTTACTCGGTATTGACAGAACAGTGTCTAGAAAACCCTAATTTTGATATTAAGACTTTAAATATATATTAAACATATTTTAAATATGTTTCAAACATATATTAAACATTCTTTAACCCGATAATCGCTTTATCATTATCGTTTACCTTTATATTAAATATATATATTTATATATATATTTAATATTTAAATCTATTCTTTTAATCAATTTTATTTAAATAAAACTGATTAATAATTATATATATTTATTCGTCTTAAATATATATTTATATCATTTATCCCGTTATATGATGATTTGATATAAACTTTAACTTAAAATATAATATTTGTAATAATAACAAATATTTAACGTGATTACCTCTTGACGGGTCGTGAAACGAGTCCAAAATAACCGAATAATAAAGTTGTCCGTTCTTGACAAACGAATAGTCCTTCCCGACTATTTTCTCGCCACGAGCATTTCCCCGTTGTCGGTTTGTCGTTTGGACCTCGTTACGCCACCGAAACGTCGCCCGAAGGTGAAGACGGGTTAACTCGACGTCCCGTTTTCTAACTCGAATTACGACCACCTACGACTGCCGTTAACAACCGCCGATCACCGCTACCATCACCACCATCCGGGGTGTTCACCGTTGTCGTCGTTGTCACCCGTCGTCAACCGAGCGTCACCGAATCTCAACCGAAAGAGAGAACGGTGATGTCGGGTTTTACCGGGTTTATTCGTGACACTCTCGTTTCTGGCTTATATAAAACTACCACTTCCGTTACCTTCCATCATCGACCGTTAACCACCAATTCTGCCGGCATCATGTTGCTATTCCGGCGGTTCATCGCCGGTGCTTTGAACGGAGAAGGGAGGGTCGCCGTGACATCCCTCGGAAAAACGAGAGTGGAGGCTGCGAGCTGCTGGGTTTTGTTGGCCGGAATCGAGCGGAGGGAGGAACTGGGGTGGTCTGGTCGGAGTAACGCCGGTCTGCTGTGCTTCACCAGTAAACGGACGAAGGGAGAAAGTCGGAGGTCGCCGCTTCTGGGTCGCCGTTACTGCGGGAGGGTGCTGCTGCTGGGTTCGTCGGAGCTACCGAGTAGCACCGGTAGAAAGTCGTCGGTCGGGAGCCGGCTTCTGCTGTGATTTCGAACGGAGGGAGAGGGGGTAAGTCGCCGGTTTCGTCGGCCGGAACAAGAAGAGAACGAGGGGGAAGGGTACGGTTTTCAACTGTGCACTTTCTTTCTCTTCTCTTTTAATTTTGTCGGATAGTACATGATTTGAATTGTTTTTGTGAATTCCTTTGTGTGTGTATGTAGACATTTATAGGTAAACTAAGTCCACAATTTTTGTACACGTATGTAGCTGAGAAATATTTTTCATTGCTGAATCATATGAATTTTTTTGACAGGTAGAAGTTCAAGAGTAGAGAGCAAGTAATGTAATATGATATTTTCTTTTAATACGGTATAACTTTAATGAGTAGGTATTATATCCGTATTCTGAATCCGTAAAAATAATATAATATTTCAAGAACGGTTTATAAAAATTATCGAACATCTAAAATATTACAAGAGTCCAATAAATATTAATCGTTATACTTATTCTTCGGTTATAACACAAACCGGTGAGCGTTCGGTTATTATGCGGTAGAGAGCGTGTCTATTCGGTGTCGTGATTTCGGCCGTTTCACAGACCGAATCCGTCTTCTCGACTGAAATTCTTCATAGATATTATAATAATTATTTATACTTTGCCGAGGCGTTATAATCATCTCGAACGGCTAACCGAATTGATTTCAGTTATTATCGCGTAACAACACCGGTTACCGATTCCACCGTTTTTCATGCCGAATATCGCAAATATATTTTATAACGATTAAATATCAAGTATTTAGCAATACTTGGTATTCTATTTTCGTCTCGGTATTATTTTAGTGACGTTCGTGCCTTAATTACGGTTATTACAAACCGGGCCTAAATTACTATTTTGCGGTTTCCCGCTTCGTTATAACTCGGATTTAAGATCCGTCTGCGCCCACGATCTTTATTTTACGTTATCTACCATATTCTATAAATTTGTTTCTTGAGGTTTCCTCGAACGTCGTGCCGAATATTTATACGTGAATCGTGACGTTCCTCTATTATACGTATATATATATATATATATATATTATATCACATATATTTCAGCTACTTAACAAATATAGCACACATATATAATCTGAGTCATAAAATTTTGGGGTGTTACAGGAAACGATTAAAACGCGGATGCAACTGTAACAGGATCAATCACCGGAACACGACAAACACAGAAAAATATATTTATTTAAAATAAATAAATAAATAACTATCTAACGAATTAGATATACCTTGGCGGGATCCGAGCAACCGCTCGAGACACCCGGATTCAACGGGCTCGCGCTAGGACGAACTGAGACGTCTGACTCGAACCTTCGAGACAAGTCATCGACGGCGGCATCGGCGACGGCGGCGACTGGCGGCGGCGGCAGTAGTGGCGGCGGTGGTGGTAGGGATACCACCGGTGGTGGTGACAAAATCTTCTCCGTCGGGATAGCCACCGGAACGGATCCCACGACGATCGAATCGCCGGTGATCGGAGATGACGCGGTGGCGGTGGCCGGCGGGTATAGCGGCGCGGGCCACGACGACGGGACCGGACGCGGTGGTCTCGGCTGCGCCGGCAGCGAGAGAACCACCGGTCGGTGGTCGCGCGGCGGCGCGTGAGCGGCAGCGGCGGCGGCGGCGGATTGAGCCGCGGCGGCGGCTCGGGCTGCGGCTTCGGCTTCGGCTCGGGCTGCGGCTTCGGCTCGGGCTGCAACGGCTTTGCTTTCGAGTCGGGCGCAAATACTGGCAAGACGGGGATCCATCGGAGATTGCAAGGGATCACGGTGGAGGAGGCGGCGATCGGCGGTCGGCGGTCGGCGGCGGCGGCGGAGCCGGCTTCGGCGGTCACGGCGCAGAGAGAGAGTGAGGGAGGAGATTAGGGTTTTTTTTTTTTTTTGACTTCTATATAAATCCACCTCCTCCCTTCTCCTATTAATATTAAATCGCGGACCGGGGCCTGCGAACTGGGACCGGTCGCGATCCTCCTTTAGTCCACCAACCGATCAGTCTGTTAATCCGATAACAACTGATCGGTTCGTCTTTTAATTAACGAGTAATTTTAAACCGATAGATTTTGTCGTTTTAATTAAATAAATAATTAATATTTATTTAACTCACCATTTAGTTCGTTTATTTCTAATTAACAATTAATTAGATTAAATAGTCCATTGACCCGGGTGTAACTCTTACGGGTCAATATCGGTCGGGTTCGTTAATTTGTCGGGTCAGGACACCATATATCCAACACTAACACAGTGAATCATAAGAGTTTTGGTGAGCTTTCTAAACTTGTTAAAATGATTTTTTAGAAAGGCTCAGAGGCGAGCTTTATAAACTTGTTAGATGATTAACTAAACTTTCTAGTAAATATAAACTGAAATACCTGTCCTCACATAGTTTTTTAGCAATCAGCAATTCAAAATGACCGCTAAAAATAACTGATAAACAGCACTTCACTATGATATCACGTGAATCAAATAAATTCTGAGCAAGAGAAAATGATTTGTCCTCTAATTTTCATGCATTAAGTTATAGCTCTGTGTTTCTAGAATAAAAATGCTATCTTGTAGAAATTGTCACTAAAATGACTTATGGGGAATCAATTTCCATTTTGGGAAGATGAGTTGTTTATCATAATATCATCAAGTGTTATCTAACTTTATTTGTAGTTTTTTGTCGAATAGCATATATAGCCACACAATTTGATGTATATATCTTATATAGCAGAAGACAAAATTGGGCATATTTTATCCATAGACTTGAACTTTTGTTCATCAAAACTAAACAAACACAAGTCAAATTTATACACAGTCCATGATATCATATTACACACTAAAAAATCAAAACTTCAAAAAGCTAACACCTTAAAATAATACCATAATGAAATAGGAAGACACATACCTTCAAACTAAGATCACTGAAAGGAAGTGAACACCCCTGCAAACATTTTAAAAATTTTAAGACAAATAATAACATATGAAACCCACAGTAGAAATTTACAGCAAAAAAACAGATACTTTCAAGGATGACACATCGACAATTCAAATTCACCACCTAAAATAACACTCACCATATTTTTGAAGAAAATAAAGCACGTGTTAAAACTGGGATGAAAATCTGACCTAGCTAGACTACAAAGGGAACATAGATCAACCCAACCCTGGTTTGAAGCTATTTCTTATATAGAGAAAGGTAAACTCTTTCATTTAGTATCATCAAGTTATATATCTTGCCACATTACTAAATAGTACTCATCACAACCTCCAAGTTTTGAACATAAAATCCTTAAATAAAAAGCAACATTTGAATTGAAAATAGGCTACAATAGTCCAAATGCAGTGAACTAAATCAACCAAAAGGCAAAGGCAAAAAAAAATGTATATTCAAAACAGAACACTACAAACATGATGATGTTCAACCCACTCAATAATCAAAGTTAACATATTAACATTACTCAAGGTAGATGATGATCAAGAGTCGAGCAAATGATAATAAACATATTATCATTACAGCAGTTCCAGAATGTTTAAATGGTTTAAATGGTCGGAATCATGTCATAGATTGGTTTTAAATGGTTTAAATTGATAAACCACCGACCTCAAGTTAAACATCAGGGACCAAACCTTAAAGGTTTAAATGGTTTAACCCATTCCAAAATACAAAATACAGTAAATTGTTAAACCATTAATACAAAACCATTAACTTGGGTTAATGTCAAATGAGATTGTAAAATCAGAAATATAAAGAACATAAAGTCCGTGCCTGTTTTATAAGTATTAAACTGTTTGGAAAGAAAAGGTTTCAGTGAAACTAATGTAACTAATATGTACTTTCTTTCTAGCTGCTTATCAAAAAGAAATGGATTATGGTACTTTAATAACTGTATACTTAGTGTTTAAAGCATACATGATTTAAACACTTCAATCAGACTTCCAGGTGCTCATTTACATGGATCGATATTTGAAGATCTTGGTTTATGATAAGCATTTGGAACATGGCTTGACTATTATAAAAATAATATATGCTCCAAAGAGAAAACGTGAAATGTCATTTTACTTAACATCCATCAATCCAAAATCCAAAGTCCAAACACAAATTTTCAATCTACTAAATAACTGACCTTCGTAGAGATGAATTAGCAAAGAATTTGAAGATCGTTAACCTACAACATCTATACATACACACAATTAGGTTGTAAAATTAGAAAAATAAAGAATATAAATCGGTGATTTGAACTTTAGGAAAGTACCTCTTAGTTATTTGAACTGCGATTTCAATCAGTCCTCCATGGTGTGCATTTATAACGAAGTTGTAAAATCAATTTGAATTGAACCGCCCTTTTCCCATTACCCGATTCAAGAAGGTTGAATCTATTACACAAAGAATCAGCGAAGGATGCGTCGATAATCCCCCTGAATTTGACTTGTTCCCGAAATTAGGTTGCATCGAATTATGAAGAAGAAAAACAATTGATTTAGAAGCTCAAAGTGGAGATTCTCTGATTCTCCTCTGCAAAAGCAACAATGATGCATATCGTTTGAAAGGAATATGAGAAATCTGGTTCTCCTCTGATTCTCCTCTCTGATGGTTTCAGACGCCTAAAAGGGGGATGGTTTCAGATTTGCCCTCTGGTTCATGGTTTCAAACACATAAGACCAGATTACTTACATATTTACAAATTTGTCCTTAGTCTCTTGCTATTGCTATAGTAAATATAATAATAAAAAAAATAAAAATTCTTTAAAAATTACACTTGTCATTACACATGGCATGATTATAAAGAAGGGGTGCTAGATGAGTGACACCTAGAATTTCAAGACTTCCTTTATTAAAGAGTAGATGAGTACAATATTTACCAAATATAATATCTATTCTAATATTTATTGGAATTTAAACTCTTATTTGTAACCCGTATAATATCATTGATTGTGTAAGATTTATAAGATTTTCTACCAACCAAACTCATTTAGTCATGTAATATTGCAACTCTTATTAAATGTCCAAAATTTCACAATCACCTCTCAAGGAATTTTTTATTTGTACTCAAGACACTAGTAAAAATTTACACAAACTATTGATAGCCGACCCGTTACTGATTTAAATTCAAAAGTCGTTTTAATAGATGCTAGTATAATAAACTAATAATGGATCAGAAAGTATCGGGTTAGCTCTTGGGCATGCGGGTCCTATCTGAGTCAACAATAATCAACTGAATCCAGACATAAACTTAGGTGAAGGCCCTCGTGCATTAGCTCATATTTCCTTTTTTTAATCTTAATTCCGTGTTCTTATTTCCATGTTAGCTACGTGCGACTTGATTCTCCATTGCTAATCTAAGGTAGCAACTTGGATAGTGTTTTTTGGAATCTAAACTCGAGTCTTGACAATGATTTTCTATATTCGACGTTCAGTTTAGGAAGCACTTCAAATTGAATTAGATGATTTTTTGTATCCCAGTTTAACCTTTGTCTAATGGTTCTTTTTCAAAGGTCTCGATCATAGTCGTTATCATAACGGGATATATAACACTACATCTTTTGTGGTAATAAAATACGAAGTCTACAACTAGTCAATCTCGCAACGTCTGAATGAGATCTTGAGACGAGTATTCAAACTTCAGTAGGGTTTAAGCTCGTTTATTATATGCGCTCTAATTTAGACTTTATTCTTTTAACTAATTAATAGAAAGTAGCTTAAAAATAACAGAGGAGCTCCATTTTACGTAGAGATGGCAATTCCTGACACGACTTGAAACACGACTCGAACTCGACCTGAAAAAAAAAGGTTTTGGGTCAGCCTATATGGACCCGTTTTCTTAAACAGGTCAACCAGAACACAACCCGCTAAATATGTGGGTCGACATGTTAACATGTTTAAGGGTTTTTGAGATGTAAGTATTTATATTATAGAGATAAAAAATGTTAATATATAAACTTATTTATTTTGATATTTAACTTTTAACTCTATATATTTATACTAGGTTAGAAACCCGCGTAATACACGTACTGAATTTAGGTTCATAATATTAAATAAATACATTAAATGATAATTTAATAAATTAAAAAAATTATTATAATTGAAAAAATTGTTTAATAATTTTTTTTAAAAAACTCAAATTATTGAGTAAATTTATCAAATTTACATTAAATTGTCATTTATTGAAGTAAAATTTAATTTGAATAAATTGGTAATTAGTCTTAATTGGTGATTACTAAATTTGTAATTAATTGTGAGTTTGACATGTGGCGCTGGTGATGTGGACTCTCTAAAATGAAGACATGTGGCAACAATTTTATTACTTTATTAGGATAAAGATATAAACTTCTAAAAATCGTTCCACTTTCTCTTTTATCAATTTTACTTTCAATAGTTTTATTTTATTATTTCTAAGTACACATTCTCTAATTATTTCCATTTGTTTCTTCTTATATTGAGTTAAATATAAAACTATGTTTATTAAATATATTAGGAATGAGCGTAATAAACAAAGAAAGTCACAAATTATATAAAAAAATGTATATTAATTAGGTGTTTATATCATTAAACTTAAAATGAGTTGGCCTGAAACACTACCTGAATTTAAATGTGTCGACATGACCCGACACAAATAGTTATATGAGTTGGGTTACGGTTGAAGAATTTAACCCGCCAACCCGTCAACCTGACATGATTGACACCTCTATTACGATACTTTTTTGTTTTTTTGTTTGTTCCGTACACATTTTGAAATTCTCTCAAAGTTGAGGGTTCCAAACGAAAATTATTTGCTCAGAACCTTCTTAATCGGCAGAAGACAATCGTCACAACCGTCGCTTCCGCCTTCCGGCCCGACGGAAACCTAAAAACCATCAACAAAAATGGCAACAACTTCATTTCCACCGCTCTGCTCTCCGCCGTACCTCCGCCGCATCCGGTGCAACAATCTCTCACCGCTTCCCAATCATCTCCGGCGATCCAAACCCCTAATTTGCACTTTCACCTCCAATCTCACCAAATCTTCTTCACGAACGGACTCCTTTTCACCGGTCAGAGTCCAATCGAGCGGCGGTTCCGGCGTTGTTCCGGATCTAGGGCTCGTTCAGCGCGCAATTCAATTGGCTCTGTTATCGCCGTCCACGTGGCAATCGGCTATTGTGAGTAATTTGTTGATCTTCGTAGCGGGATCGCCGATTCTCGTGACCGGATTGTCTGTTTCCGGCATCGCCGCCGCGTTCTTGCTCGGTACTCTGACGTGGCGAGGGTTCGGACCGTCGGGGTTTCTTCTCGTCGCCGTTTACTTCGTTATTGTAAGTTTTTTTTTTTTTATTGAAATTAATCTTCTCAGATCAATCAAATTTTGCTCCTATTTTTAGCAGGTGAAAGGTAAATTTGCCATGTAATTTTGTGTTTTCTAGGTTGGACAGGCTCGGCCCGTTTATTTTAACTATCAAAATCATGCTAAACCTTTTAATATTATATCACAAAAACGGTTACAACTCAACATGAAGTACAAGGGAGGCGGGCAACAAGCTGCGCCGCCACCCCTTTCTGAATAGCAAAGCCTAACCGAGTGAAAACCACATTCAAGCCCCCAGGACTCGCCACATTCCCATTCATGACCTTCTGGACGCGGGTCAAAGTATCCACAGCTTCCGGGGCAAGGTAGCCGAAGGTGTCAAACGCAAAAGGCACGAACACATGCTGATTCGCCAGACACGCTTCCTCATGTTTGCGCACTTTCCCGGCAGCAGCATTCATGGCCGCCTGGCCTGGCCGGAAACCTGACTCCTTGAACCCCACGAGAGGGGAAACACCAGTAAGGTCGACACAGGCATGCTTCCACCCAAAGACAAGGACGTCCGCCGGTCGAAGGGAGGAACGCCCGTCCAGCGGGTCCGACAAAAAGTTAACTGGGGCTTCCTTCTTTGCAGATATCCCGGCTCTTCTGAAAATGTCAAATAAGACGTCCCGAACCAGGTCATGCCGGTATTTGAAACCGGGCAACTCTTTGCAATGGACCGCGTGTTCCCCATAAGCATCCAGGCATGCCTTGCGGCAGACTGGACATCTCTCATCCTTCGGGTACAGTGGGATCATAAGCCGATATTTAAGAATCGTCCGATACTCGACTGGCGACATGTGCTGCCCCAACCCCTCAATAGGGAGGGCGAGGAGGAAATCTTGAGCATGTGGTTGGCGGAGGCATTCCCACACCGCCTTATCCCTGGATGACATCCCGAAGGCAGTTTCCATATCTCCCACGGCTTTACCAAAAAGGACATTCGCCAAAACATGTTGGGCTTTGGGTGGGGCGGTGTCCTTGTTAGAGAAACCGCTAAGATCAAAGCCCGGAATAAGGGGACGGAGGCCAGCCAACGCGCCTGTGTATGCGGAGTCCATAGGGCACACCCCACACTCTCGAAGGATGTGGTCCTGGAGCGCCCAAGATTGGGCCCGCGAGGCCACGAAAGCGTAGGAGGATGCCTCGACAGCCGAGTAGACCCCAAGCCCACCCAGCTTGATGGGCAAGGAGGCAATCCGCCATTGGAGGTCCCCAAAGAAAGCCCCACCGCATACGACAATATCTCCAATGGCCGCGCGGAGGTCGTTGTCAAAAGCCACGGCAGCCAGAGCCACATGAACGGGAGGGCAGGTTCTGAGACCAAAGGAAAGTTTGGCGATACCCATACACGACCGGAGCAGGAGGAGGGCACATTGGGGATCACCCAGTTTGGGGAGAAGTTGAGTTTGGGTCTGGCTCGTCAAAAGTTGAGTTTGGGTCTGGCTCGTCAAAAGCTCGAGTCAGCCTGCTTGTTTACTTTTAATTTGTTTCTCAACACAATTTTTTTTTTTTAACGGCATTTATTAAACACCAAAACAAAAAGGGATACAGACCACAAGACTCCAGCCAGGAGCTGGAGCAACGCCCCTGAACAAACAAAACAAGACAGACGCACCAAAAGGAAAACAAACAACTACATCAGATTGTATCCCTCCCTAATAACCATGTTCGATCTGCTACAAAGCCACAACGAGCAGAAACTTTTTATCTCCTTTATGACACCAGCCACAGTCGGAGGCTTTTGGTTAAACACCGCCTCGTTCCTCGTTCTCCATATGACCCAAGCCGTGGTATAGATGACAGCCTGGACAACCTCCATTTTTCTCCTTTCAATCCCCGAAGAACTGTCGAAACGGAACAGATCAATGACCGAAAAAGCAAAAATTTGGGGAATGTTACACCAACCCGAAATGATACTCCAAATGTAAGCCGAGAACTCGCACGAGATCAGGAGATGCTCCACTGTTTCCTCTTCATTTCCACATAACGGGCACAGGACAGAACCCAACCTCACATTTCTTTTCCAAAGGCCGTCGAAAGTGGCTAGCCTACCAATATGTGCCCTCCAAACAAAGATATTAACTTTTAAAGGAATCAGCTTGTTCCAATCAATCACGAAGACTGGGGGCGTGAACCTTTTGCGAATAAGACTCTTTAGGCCAGCTACTGTAATCGAAGCATCCAAGTTGCAGACCTCAACCAAATCAGTGTTGAGCTTATAGAAAGCCTCTTTTAAACGTGCTAGATTCCGCCATACCCCAGAGAAGGACCTTTTGCACGGAATAGGCAGCACTCCTCTCGGCAACCCATGGATCTCGACTATAACTTTTCTCCATAAACTCTCCGGCTCAGCACGAAAGCGCCACCACCACTTCGCAAGAAGACACACGTTAATATCTCCGAGAGGATCAAGCCCCAAACCTCCCATATTCTTCGGTTTCGTAATATTCTCCCAGCTCACCCAGTTGATCTTAGCTTTGTCTCTTGATCCGCCCCAGAAAAAAGTTCTCCTAAGGTCCTCAAGTTTCTCGATAACTTTGACCGGCGCCTTGAAGAGAGACATATAATACGTAGGGATACACTCCATGACGGATTTTAACAGCGTGAGTCTGCCCCCTATCGATAAGGTTTCCGCTTTCCATCCCGACAACCTTCTCTCGAACACCTCAACAACCGGTTGCCATGAACTGATTCTGTTCATATTAGCGCCAATCATAATGCCTAAGTGAATAAAAGGCAGATCCCCTTTCCTGCACTTTAAAATCGAGGCAACTTCTGTGCCCTCCCCCTGATCCACATTAATAGCAAAAAGAGTGCATTTGGACAGGTTAACCTTCATCCCTGAAGCGATCTGGAAGCACCTCAAAAGCCGTTTGATATTTAACACATTATCCTTGCACCAATCACCAACAAGGAGGGCATCGTCGGCGAAAAGAACATGAAAAAGACAAAGGCCAGAACCCGGCAGCTGAACACCCTTAAAAACACCCGACTGACACAGCCCTGTTCATCAACAAATGAAAACACTCCATAACGATCAAAAAGAGGAACGGGGCCACAGGGTCCCCTTGCCTCAATCCCCTAAAACAATTGAACTCTTTAGACGGCGATCCATTAATTAAAACCGACGCTCTAGACGCCTTTAAGATACCCCGCACCCAAACTCTCCATCGATCCGGAAAACCCATGTGGAGAAGCGCAGTGTCCAAAAAGCCCCAATTGACCGAATCATACGCCTTCTGGAAATCGATTTTAAACAACATACCTTTCCGTTTCGACCTTTTGAGCCAGGAGATAACCTCGTTCACCACGAGCGGTCCGTCCAAGATATTCCTCCCGCTCACGAAAGCCATCTGGTTTTCAGAAACAACTTCCCCGATAACTTTTTTCAACCGGTTTGCAAGCACCTTGGAGATAACCTTAACGATACAGCCCACAAGACTAATAGGGCGAAAATCAGCAAACGTTTGCGGGTCAGCACATTTGGGGATTAAGTGAATAAAGGACGACCCGCAGCCTGGACTTAAGCATCCCCCTTCATAAAACTCGTTCAACACATCCACGAAATCTTGCTCGAAACAACTCCAGAATTTTTTGAGAAAAGCAAAGTTGAAACCATCTGGGCCCGGGGCTTTGTTGCTACCGCAAGACCACACGGCTTCTTTTATTTCAGCCCTCGAGAAGTGCTCGACCAGTAAATTCGCCCCACCATCAGACAGCTTTTTGATCCCGTCCAGATCGAAAGCTGGTCTAACCCGAAGAGGCTCCTGAAAGTGTTCTTTGAAGAACCTCCAGGCGCTAGATTTCAGATCCTCAGGTTTGAAACACCACCTGCCATTCACAAACAGACCATTAATTCTATTGTTAGCTATATTAGTTTTCAAAATTCCGTGGAAAAACGATGAGTTCTCATCGCCGTCTACAGCCCAACGAACACGAGATTTCTGCTTGAGATCCTCGTTCCTTCTTTTATTTATTTGCAGCATCTCCTTCTTTACCTCAGCCCATCTGTCCACCTCAAATTGGCCCAACAGCCTAACCTCAGCCTCCTTTTCGAACCTATGGCTCTCCTCCAAAAGATTTTTCATCCCCTCTTCTTCAATGGCTCTCTCCTTCGGCTGCCAAGATCTAACAGCCTCCTTAACCCTTCTCAGTTTCGCCGCCAAACGAGAGTCACACCTCAGCCCCTCCCCCCTTTGGCTAGCAGCCTCAGAGACCACACACTCCAAACCCGGGTGAGATAACCAACCAGAGAAAAAACGAAAAGGTATGGGACCAAAATCGAGAGTAGAAGTCTTCAACATGAGAGGGCTGTGGTCCGATAAAAAACGGGGTAGCGCGGTGAGGGAAGCGTCGGGCCACCGCTGTAAAAACATCGAGCACACGAAGATATGATCGATCTTACTAAATTTTGTTCCCCCTCCCGAGGAGCAGGTGAACTTGCTCCCACCCATCGGAAATTCCTCCAATCTTGCGTTAAAAATAAAGTCGTTGAAATTCACAGCCCCTATCGGGTTAAAATCCGAATTAAACCTCTCATCAGCGCTACGAACCTCATTGAAATCTCCAGCCATGACCCACCATCCCTGAAGATTATCCCGAAGGTCAACTAGCTTGTTCCATAGTTCCACTTTGCCTCTTTGGTCTTGAGGGGCGTAGATGTTTGCTATGTTAATCTGCGTTTGGGCACACACCAGCCAACCTGACACCACAAGCACGTGCCGCTCCTTGTGGACAGAACCCAGATGGAAAGCCGACGGATCCCAGGCTGTAAGAAGCCCTCCAGACAGCCCAACTGAATCGACCCAATCCAATTGACATTTGGATCTACCCCAAACAGGTTGAAAATTGAGGTTATCCCCATTATTGCATCTTGTCTCCTGAAGACACACCATGGTAGCCTTATTCTCCATTTTTAACTTCTTGATCCACTCCCTTTTCCCAGAGTCCTTCAACCCCCTAATATTAAGGCTCAGCAACTCCATTAACAATCATCGGTATCCATCTCCTCAGTCACCAATTTTCTGATTTCGTTGTCGTCGTTCCCCACCTTCAAACCCACGACCGACGCCACCTCTCTGGTTTTCCTAACCTCCTCTTCCACAATCGAGTTTGGATTCCCCTCCTCTGTCTCTTCGGCATGGTTTATACCTTGAGTTTCCGACACTATCACTTGCGAGGTCGATCCGCCAATTTCTGGAGGAGATGAGTCTAGATCAGACCCAGCCTCCGATCCTTGAGATTTTGCTCGTGATGGAGAGATTTTGCGGCTTCCCCCTTTCCCTTTTCTCTGGCCCCTGAATAGGCGTCTTACTCTTATTCCAAGTGGTGGGCTACCCGAAACGGACCTAGCCCTCTTTCTAGTTTCCAGGCCCACATGGCCCGCCCCTTTTAAAACTCCAGGCCCGAAAACGTTATTCCCATCCAAAGAAATAGGCCCATTCTCCAATCCACAGGCCCATTATGGAGAATCGGGATTTCCTCCACCCCACGTGGCCTGCCAGCCGCCAAAGAACTTTCGCCGACTTCGTGTACAGAGCCCCCTTTTCCCACTATTCCTTCCCGGTCGAAAGTCTCATTGGGGCCCTCCGTCCCCCCATGCAACATCTCTTGACTTTCCCCATGCAACCCCTTCGATCCCTTCAATTCCGATGACTCCATCTCCGACGAAGAAGCCCCCGAGTTTTCCGCCGGCGGTTTCTGGGCAGAGACGAAATCCGGCCGCCAGTCTTCACATACCTCGCTAATAGCCACCCTGAACTTCCTCCCCTTCCAACTGACTACACAGGAGTCATTGATCACCGATTGAGTAGACACAATAAACCCGAGATAGTCAGCAGAAAGATCACTGTTCTCCATGTTTGCCTCCGAAGGTTGGCAAATAGGCCCGACTAACTTTCCGATATCGTCAAACAGCCTGTTGCTCCACAGGTCCGGCGGCACTCCCTGGATTTTCAACCAAGCGACCCGTTCGAAATTGAAGGACTGTCCTCGCCATAAATCCAGCTTCGAGAACCAGGGCTCCCAGAGAGCGTTAACCGCTAGGATGTTGTTAGCGTCATCAGCACTATCAAGAGTTATAAGCACCAGTAGGCCCCCCAGATACCGTATACGCCACCCCTTCATGGGAAGCTCCTCCATCCACTCACTAAGATTGCACAGCCTTCTGATGTCCAAGGCTTTACCCAGAAGGGACCTCCCAGACCAGGCATCAAGAGTTTCCGACGAGAGCTCCGAGACCACAATGACCTTTTCCGGGGGCTTTGAGTTACCCACTACAGTAGCGAAAGAGCGGTCAGCCACAGAGGTGGGAGGAGGAGCCCCCACCGCGCGTCCCCCCATTCCATATCGTTGCCCCACAGAAGAACACGCCGCCATCTTATCGGTTCTTCTATTTACCGGTTTCCCGTACCTGTCGAAACGCTCAAGATTTACCGACAGTTGCAAGAAATCCATACGAATCCCGTTCAGTCTCCTCTCCAGTTCCCACTTGTCATCCACATTAACGAACTTCACGAAACCAAAGGGATTTCCACCTTTGTCCACCCTAGTGGAGATAAACACATCGGCCACTTGACCAAAACGACCAAAGCTTTCCCGTAGATCCTCCGGTTTAACCCCTGTGGGGAGGTTAGAAACAAAGTAGGAAGTGAGGACCTTTCCTTGAACCGCTTTCCCCTTCTCACCATTCCTTCTTCGACCCCTTGCCTCAGTCCATCCTTCGTCATCTCCTCGTCCTCTGCCGCTCATTTTCACGCCACTCAATACCAACAAACAAAGACGGAAACAAAGGTTTCTAACCCCGTTAGAAGCAGCTCGTATGCCATAAGAAATAAAACTAATAGTTTTCACGCCACTCAACACAAATTGATATAAGAAATAAAACTAATAGTTGTAAGGTAATGAAAATTTTATAAACCACAAAACTTATAATGCAAAGTTCAATAAAAATTCTAATAATAATTAGTAGTAAATTTATAAAAGTAAAGATAGATACTTAAACGAAAGAAGTAGAGCAAGTATGGTAGATGGCTTGACAATGTTATTAAAGAGACGGCTAGACGAATAGTTGAAGGGAAGCAATGAAGTTCTGGGAAAGTGAGATTGAAAAGGGGAATTGGGGAGGCGGAAGGTAGAAGTCATGAATATAGATCTATAAAGTGAAAATGTGCATGCATAGTTGTATTTTAAATTTTAATATTTTTTAAATATATATAAATTTATACGATGCAGACGAGCAAGCCAGGAGCCAAGGTGAACTTGGCTCGGGTTTGGATCGTTTACGAACGAGCCAATTTCGAGCGAGCTTTTTTTAAGCTTTTTCCGAGCGGGCCGTGAACTTTTTTAGCAGCTCTATATTCTCTCTAAAAAAGTCAAACCTGGTATAATATGTTTGACCTTGAAAGTCAAAATACCTCTCTGAATTGATGAGATAATTAGAGAATCTTGTGATTTTTTTTTGTATTTTCTGTTTGTTTCATTCTTCCCTGTTTTATGTTGATGGAGGTGGGAATGTGAAATGGGGTCTAATTACTGGTGTTAGGATGTGTGGCTAAACCAGAACTTCTTAAGTGGTCAACATACAATTTTTTCTTTGTAAAAAAAAGCTCAACTTTAATTTATAATTTTTTTTTTTTAAAAGACGAAATATGGGTTCAATTTTTTTGTATAAAAATTGAAACAATTTACTGACCCCGAGGAGTGGGGGTGGTTAATAGACTATTTTGATCCTCCCCCTGGTGCGCCCATGGTTATATAGTTATACTATTGATGATCAGACTAAAAGTGCATAAAAAGTTGTCAAAAGTAAAAGATTTCCATTGTTACTAGCTTATTTTGGACTCTGAATTTGCTTCCAAAATGCACATTCAAACTTCTGTAAAGTTTTGACAAATGAATAATCATCTTAGACTGTGTTCTTTATCATTTATTTATCATTCTGGTCTTGAATTAACTTTAACCATGGTCAAAATCGACATAAAAGATGATGAAATTGTAGGGTACGGCGGTGACCAAGATAAAAATGGCTCAAAAGGAAGCTCAAGGTGTTGCGGAGAAGGCAAAAGGTAGAAGAGGGCCCGGGAGTGTGATAGGTTCAAGTGCTGCGGGTTGTGTTTGTGCACTCCTTTCGATTTATGGAGTTGGTGGCAAATCATTTTCTCGCCTTTGGGAACTTGGGTTTGTTGCTAGTTTTTGTACCAAGTTGAGTGACACCGTCTCTAGTGAGATAGGGAAGGCGTATGGCAAAACCACGTAAGTAATCCTAGTTTTAACTTCTATGCATCTCGTTCATATTGTAAGGAGTTGAGATGGCAAGTTCTCGCCTTTAGGAACCCAGGTTGTATTAGATCTCTAACGGGTGAAACAAGTACAACTGAAGCAAGTCAAATGGGTCAAACGGGTTGAAATTTGCCAAAAGAGTATATAATGCATAAAAGCTCCTAACTCATATAAGTTAGAAGGTAGATTGTTATAGACTTGATGTTTTTATGATGTAGATACCTAGTAACAACATTTAAGGTTGTTCCGAGAGGAACAGAAGGGGCGGTTAGTGTTGAAGGGACCGTTGCTGGCATTCTAGCTTCTATTCTTCTGGCCTCTGTCGGTTGCCTTCTGGGCAAGGTACATGTGAAAGCCGATCTTTTTGTTGTTTAGCTTCACCATTTTATCGACCGAATTTACATATTTTACTTATCGGGTAAGCAATGTTTTACGTGATAGTAGATCAGGGTTGCTGAAGCGGTCATCTGCGTGTTCGCATCACAAATTGCTAACGTCGGTGAGAGCGTGATAGGAGTCGTACTCCAAGATAAAGACGGGTTCGAATGGGTAAGCTAAAGCTCGATTTTTATGCAGTCATTTGAAACATGTTTGGTTTTTTCATGAAACTAATGGTCATATGCTTGCAATTGTAGCTCAACAATGATGCAGTCAATGTGATCAATATATCTCTAGGTAGCATACTTGCCATCTTGATCCAGCAACTTGTACTCCAATACTCAACCCGAATGCCATCTTTGGTTTGATGTTCTCGAGTTTTTTGTAAACCGGCTAGTGTTGGTTCTAGTTACCGATTCGCTATTTCTGTATCATTAGCATCTAATTATACAATGGGTCGTTTGGACCTATTATTTTACACGACTCGACTCATGCTTTCGCCTTTCGTCCCCTTTACTGGCTTATCTTCAAACATGTGACCCCTTTTGTGAATTATTCATCCTTTGCATTCATCTATTATTACACAACCACCTTGATTTATCCAAGGTGACAACGGAAAGGTACCGAGTTCAAACCGACCCCTACGAACACATACCGCTTGCAATACCAGATTGAAGATACAGTTACAAGTTACAACACTAACAGATCCACACAACAACATGCATCAGAAGTTCCGTTAGAAATTCCGTCTCCTTTTTAAAGAAGCTGTATTTTGTCGAGAACCATAGAAATTTGGCGTTGGCAGGTGGCAAACATCCGGGACAAAAGTATCAGAACCTAACTGTTGGTGGTGATGATGTGGACGGTGTTTCGGCCAGCAGAGTCCGGAAGCAGTAGGCGGTGAAGACATCTCTGGGACGGCCCAAGATGCATCAGGAACCTGACCCAAGCAGTCTGAACCGTACAGCTCGATATCCATGGCTCGTAGAACCGGTGAACCATCTGGCTCTGCTAGCTTCCCACTATCAGCCTACAAATCATTCAGTCATAACAAAGATGACAAGTATGCTGGAATCAAGAAAGTTGTTCATCTTTTATCATAAAAATTAACTAAAAAATATACCTGTCCTTTTATTGCAATCTTATTTGAGGTTTTAATGAGCTTTAATATGTTTAATTTGTATTATGTGTGTATAAAAATTCAAATAACTTCTGTTAAATAATAATTGAAAAGTAGAGATAAATTTTATATGCCTTTATATATCATATATGTACAAACTTTCTATTAAAAATAATCCCATTCTTAAGCGTCAACAAAACATGATAATGGAGCGTAATGATGCATCTCCATTGCAATTCAATATCATGTTCCTATGGACTATTGGATTCGGATCATTTATCATCAAGTGTAATTTAGAGAAAGGCGATGTATTACCTTCGATGATCCATTGTCTAAGTAATTATAATCCTGATTGAAATCCGTCAATGAAAGAAAGTCATCGAACTGCCACTGTTGAATACTGTCAGCAGAAGAACCTCCGGTAAAAGTCATCTTAGAAGGCACAAAATCACCAGCTCCTGCAGCTTCAACAGGCACAACTTTGTTCGATTGTCTTGTTGCTGACGTTTGAACAGTCCTTGCTGGCACAGAATGTGATTTTTCGGCTTCAATAATCTTCTCATGGGAGCTCGATTTTTCTGTGGAGAGCGATGCACCAGCATCAACAGCTTCAAGACCAACTTTCACTCCCGTAAGCAGAAACCTTTGATGTGATGAAACTAAAGAATTGACCGTGTGTATGGAAACATCACATTTTCTGCACAGTAAAGCCCTGTCTTCAAGACAAAAGAAGAAGCCAGCTGCTTCCTGTGCAATTGGAAAATTGTTTTAGGCACATGTGAATTCGACTAAATGGTTCAAAATTGTCATTTGATCCTAAATCAAAATTAACATATTATTGTCGACTAAAAGTCCTCCCTCTCATGTGAATTCGGACAACTGAATCTGTGCCAAGACAGGAGAGAAGTTTCTTAAACCAATCATAGATATTCAAATCTAAGTAACTACATACGGGCAAGACCCAAACTTTATAGGTACTAGTTAGGCAGTTACAAACAGGTGGGTCAATGGAACATATATGTCATATTGATAAGATTGTCTTCACGAAAAACTGTAATATTCATTTAGAAATTCGCCAAAGGGCTGACAACTATATGGCCTGTCCAACAAAACAACTCTGCTTAGAATCAGGAATTCAATCAATTGAGCATTCCCACCAGCAGAGAAACTGTAACAAGAAACTATCCAATCTATTTTGACGGAAAAGGTCTTCCTGCTTACCAACGGGATCAGGTAAAGCCAGGTGGCCATCAAGAGGGTCAAATGGCAGAAAACCAATGGAAACTGGATTCAAACTTGAGACCTCTACTCGAGGTACTCAAGCCACCCCTTATAGGTTCTCTGATTACAGAGTGTTGTAATCCATAATGGTCAATCAGCTACTGGTTCAAATTCAGTCACTGGCAACAAATCCATAATGATTCATCTATCTTCATAATTTCCAGCCGAATTCATTATCAATAACTTATTTTCTACACATGTTGTAGCTTGTGGAGATTAAAAAAAAAAAACAAAAAAACATCTAAAAGATTATAAAATCCAGTTAATATTCCTAATTTCAACACAAGCTCATTACGGATCATCAATTATCTCACCTAATCATGCCATAACTGATTAAACTTCACCGTTAACCATATCAAAATATCAAATCAATACAGACAAAATTCAAACAGCCGATTAAATTTCACAAAAACTCAAATATACGTATCAAAATATACCTGACGCACATCACACTTCTGCATATGGAATAAACAAACTAGAGCATCTAACGATAACAAAATTCCAATCATTCGGTCAAAATGATCCATCTATCTTCCAAATTTCCAAACAAACTCATAATTAACCATCAATTATCCCGTAAACATGTCACAACTCGTTGAAACTCACGATCAACAATCCAAATCAACAAATAAGCGTAAAAATTCTGTAAAAATTCTCAAAATCAGATATACGAATTGAAATCTACCTGACAAATATCACACTTCGGCATTTGAGAACCAGAATTCGAAAGAGGAACCCTCTGATGCTTACTGGCGAGCTTATTAGCAGCATGCACCTTCTCATCGCAGGACCAGCACAACGCCGCCTCGTCGGCGCAACACAACACCGCCGCCTCCGCCGCGCCACATACGTTACACTGAATCTTCATCGTTGAAATCTCGCGAAATCGTGCGGAAATTCACGGATCTTATCGTGTATTGAGATTGATTTAGGGTTTAAGGAGTAGATGGAGCCGAAAGGGGAAAGAGGTGGATGAGCTAGTGGAGGTTTTAAAAGAACATGTACTGATTCGTGATTCCAAATATTAATTAAAGTCTATTTATTTATTTAGGTAAAAGATAAATATAAAAAATAATAGATAAGAAAATAAATAAGTAAATAAATAAATACTCGTATTTTCTAGCCTAATAGTATAGTGATTATTTTGCAAAGGCACTATTAAGTAGAATTAGACTAAAAAATGTTATTTAGAAAAAAACGGATACGAAAATAGATGATTTTTTTTTCTATTATGGCATGCGACGGATGTTTCACGTGTGTGAGCGTTAAAACGCAAGCTCGACTTATGAGTCGACTTAAAATATTTGCATGAATGTAATATGGGTAAATGCCACAAAATATTAATATACTTTTTGTTCTATATCAGAAAATCATTTAATAATTTTTTACACATTAAAGTGCCTTCACGTGTTAAATTTAAATGAAATGTTAACTTTATATATTTCTAACTATATATATTTATATATTATAATTTTTTATGAAAAAGATGTATATAGTGTTAGTCACTTGTTATGACTTAAGTTTAGATGTAAAACATTTCAAACCTATCTTATTTTGTGTAAAATAAAATAGCATCAATTATCAACCTAATTTTAGATGTAAAATATTTCAAAACTATTTTATTTTGTCTAAAATAACATTAATTATGAAAATGACGTGAGTTTAGATTAATTGGATTCAAATCACATATTCTAAATTCAGTGTTTTTTAAACTCTCGACTTCTCCATCTATTATCATTAAACAAAAATCAATTAGAACCTTACATATGAAAAGGACGTGAATTTTGATAATTGTTTTAATGTTATTTATACAATCATGAATGCATCGATGGACGATGGATTCGAAAATTGTGATTGACTCCATGAAAACCCCTTTTTATTTTTATAAGAAAAAGATAAATTTCAATCTCAAAGAACATATATTCTAGAAACATCTAAATGAATGAATTTCACTAATATTAATTTTTTTTCATAAAATTGACAACTCTTATGAAAGATAGAAACATCTGTTAATTATATCAGAATAATTTAATTAAACTATATTAAATAACTAGGTTAGTAACACGTGTATTACACGAGTTGAGTTCATAATATTATATACATATAAAAAATTTAAAAAAAAAACACGGTTAAAATAATCAAATTTGTTGTGTTTGACAAATTGTTTTAGTTTTCTTAAAATAATCAAATTATTGAGTAAAATGTATCAAAATTCATATTAAGTTTGTCAAAAAAAAAAATGGAAATTTAGTTATGATAAAATTGGTAATTATACTTAATTGATAATCTAATAAATTAATACTTGAATGTGGTTTTGAAATGTGGCAATGTTGATGTGGACCTTCTAGAAATGAGACATGTGGCACAAATTTTATTCCTTTATTAGGATTAGATTATTCATAATCTTAATCCTAATAAAGCACTAAATTTTTTGTCACATGTCTCATTTATAAAGGGTCCACATAACCACTGTCACATGTCAAACTCACAATAATTACCAATTTAGTAAATTATCAATTAAGATTAATTATCAGTTTTGTTAAAACTAAATTTTATTTTAAAATTTTAATAAAATTAATGTAGATTTGATTAATTTACTAAATAATTTTAGTCTTTTTGTGCAAAGTAATTAATAATTTGTCAAACATAATAGATTATTTAATGTTATAAGAATTTATGTCAATCATAATTTTTAAATTTCTTGATCATTATTTTTTCTTTTGTATTTATCTAATATTAATAATCTCTATTCAACCCGTATAGTACACGAGTTACTAGCCTAGTTCACATCTAAAATACTAAAGTGAATATAGAACAAGGAGAACTACAATAACAATGAACACGATTGGAGATAGAGTCAGAGTGAAAAATACATGACTTTATAGTGGAGTGAATTTAGATTCTAGTAGATGTGATCATGTGATTCGAAGCCAATCAATCAAAACTATGTATTTTTATTTTATTTTTAATTAAAACAACATAGTTTTAATAGCTTTCACATATAAGTTTATGACAACACCATGTTTATATTAACAAATAAAAAACTTACAAAGAAATTATAATTTTATTTATGTTTAACATGTGAAGAGGCTTTAATATATAAAAAAAATTGTTGAGTGAATTTTGTGAGACAAAAGGAAAAATATGTTGAGTTTTTATGTGTAAAAAGTTGTTAATGAACTTTTATAAGAAAATACAGAGAATATGTTGGTTTTTTATAATATTTACTCTTGTAATATATTAAATGATAGTTAGATTTTATTAATCTCAATTATTGATTATTGGTCAATATTAATCTCAACTACGTTTTTTTTTTCTCTACAATAATTCCAACTTTTTAAGTATTGGACTATAGCAAACTTCAATTTAAAAAAAAAAACAAACCCCCGTTAGTTTTTTCTGACTATTCATCCTGCTTGTCATTTTTTTTATCTATACGTCAATTATTTTCCTTTTTCTTAAATCCAAAATTTGAATCCATTGATGAAGCGGATTCATTTCTTGTAAAGTCTCGATGGAGATGTAGGCTCAATTCGGTGGTATGAAGTTAGCTTGGAATGAAAAATGTACAAATCAATCTATTTCCCCTTGTGATGTCATGTTGTGTGTGGCTTTATATAATAATTTATTAAGATTTAATGTAACAAAATGTGACTTAACTATATTCAAATAAACCTATTTAAATCTACACAATTCATCCCCTGAAAACACATATGGATCACCAATTAGCAGTGCAGTGGAGCAGGCTCTTAGAGAAATGGAAATGGAGCTATTTAGATGATCGAGAGAGCGAGGGTTCAAAAGCTTGTTTGTTTGTTTGTTTGTTTTAAGATTGATCGAAGTTATACTTATACATGAGAGGCAACGTGGATTAAAGAAAAAAACATTTGACACGTAGGATACATAGTTAGTAAAAACTAACGGGGGTTTGTTTTTTTTAACGAAGGTTTGCTATAGTCCAATACTCAAAAAATTAGGATTATTGTAAGAAAAAAACGCAGCTGGAATTAATATCGGCCAATAATCAATAGTTTGATTAATAAAATCCAATATTCGTATATTAAAACATATATAATATATATTAAAACATATTTTATATATGTGTATTTTTTTTGTCATTGTCATCTCCCCTCTTAGGGTGGAGGGTATCATTGGATTGTAGTGTCGCTTCAAAACCACTACCCAATCATTTTTTGACAACTCAAATAACAAAAATGAAGCATTAATGAAGCCTTGTGAGGTGGGTATGGTGAAAGGCTTTAAAAAATAAGCCTCAAAGCTTCATTAATTTCAATGCACACACACAACTCACGGCTTGATGCTGCTTGGGGGAGCCGTGAAGGCTTGAAAATGGAGCAGCAAATTGGAGCAGCATGATGGCGGTATGGAAGCAGCGGAGCAGCAACATGAAGCCGTGGGGAGCAGCCCCACGATACCGCCCTCCCTTAGAGGTAAGATGCAATCCATTCTTTATATTTATCCTTATAATTTAACTAAAAATCATCATTTCTTAAATTTAGCTCTCATTTTCTAAAAACCCCACATCTCATTGCTTATCATTATCCCCATCTCTATATTATTTTATTTTTTTCTCTTTCTTTTATTTGCAATCTTAACTAGTAATCATTATGTTTTATTATCAGTTTCATCTAAAAATGATTTTAGTATAAATTTTAATAGAGCGGGTTCGGGTCAATGGGAGTCTATCTAAAAACTGGTCTTTTGGTGTGGCATCCACCTATTTACTATATTTGTAACCTGGCCCGTTTTAATTATCTATGCTGAAGTCATACCCGAGTCAACCCAACCCGAGACCAACAGTAATATTATCTAACAACTCAAAAACTATACAAAATGAAAGAACATATTTATTATTACAAAAGATAAGATATTATAGTCTTATATATATATATATATATATATATATATATATATATTATTTTCTATAAAATGGTGGTTTATAAAATGGACTCAAGCCATTTTTAATCCACGTCGATTACAAAACTCTATACCTTCTTTATTTAATTAAATGAAAAACACCACCAATTATGATATCAATGAATACACATCGGGTTAGTAGACCTGATTCAACTCCCCATCTACCTTCTAAAAAGGCATTCAAGTTGCAAAGATTAAAAACACTTAACTTGCATGAGTCTAGTGTGCCCTCTTATCAAACTAAACTATCTCATCCTTCCTACTTGTCCCCCAACCACCATTGGCTCATTCAAGACACTTTACTTCTAGATAATTTTGTTCACCTACAAATTCAAATAGCTCATCCACATTCACCTATAAATACTCAAGCAAAACACTAATTTTCTCACACCTTCACTTTCACATAAATATACCAGATACGTTACAGCAACTTCTGTAAAGCCATATTTTCCTCATACTTCCACGAAATCCACCCATTTTGTCTATAAAATTCCTCTAAAAATACCAACTGACCTCACTCAATTTCGATAAGAATTCAGCCATCTAGTCAGCTTTGAACAACGACTGCTCCAGAACCTCGTTGTTGTGCAACCTTACATGCTAGGACTCATTTGAGGTACCAACCGACATCTGTTGGACCTGATTCTTTTTCCCATCTCTTCCTCTTTCAAAGTACTTCATTTTAGAAAAAAAATCTGTACCATTTGGTTTCCCAAATCGCCCAGAATCTTCCTCCAAAGTTAACCAGTTTTCTGTCAGAAATTGTATGAAAGCTCAAGAACTCTTCAAGGCTTCAAGTGTTGATCAAAGCTCAACTGTCATCTTCACTACCTTCTCCTTGCTTTCTTACAGTGAAAAAAATCCTTCATTCATATTCCTTGCGTACTCATTCTTACTTATATCTAAAAACACCTATTAAAAAGGCTTGTTGGTTAATCACCATTAACTGAAAACTACTCAACCTTTAAGTTAACATCTTAATCATCTTGTGGTTTAAGCAAATTAAACAAAATTCTAAAAGTACAGATGTACTTCGGAAATTCTGGAGTAGTTCTGTAAGAGCACAAATATACTACGAAAATTTCGAAGTAGTTCTGTAAAATTACAGATGTACTTCGGAAATTCCGAAGTAGTTCTGTAAAATAACAGATTCATTGTTAGACATTAATCCGACCATATCTTGGTCATATCGAACTGAAACTTAACAAAATCAGACTCCATGATTAAGTTCGTCGAGTTAGCTTTCCAATGGTATATAGTGTCTTCTAATTAAAACTGAGCAGCTCACAACAGTCCCTACAAAACGGACGCGTGTTTTTGTACCTTCTGTTTTGTGAAGCTGTTTCGAGCTATCTCCTAGCATTTTCTTAAAACCCATATTACACAAAAGTTGTTTGGAACACTTTAAACTAACCAATAGTAAATTTTGGTAATTTATAGATAACGTTTGATATTTTAAAAACGCACCTTAAAGTCATAGCTCAAAAGCTGTCCAAATACTACAAATGATGCATTAAACCAAAAACCAATATATATCACAAACGGTCAACGAGTTAACACATTTATTCAAGAGTCAACTAGTCTAAGTGGGTGACTTGGACATTTGACTCATATCACTAAGACTTAAGGTGTCTTTATATAGTTTAGGACGCGGATAGGTCGTCTTCATAACACTTGATTATTTCCATATCTCACTCACCACTTCAGGTGAGTACTCATAATCCATTTTCCTTTTCAAGTTTTGGGATGTAACATGTATACTTTATTCAAGCACACATTCTTTTTCTTTTCAAACTATGCAATTTCATTCTATGTCTATGTGTGATTTCTATGCTATATGTTAAACAATGTTGTCGCTATTCGAAGTCTATATTCTAGCATAATCATTAGCATACAAGCCTATGGTAACGATATTAGATTTCATTGGACTGGCAACCCACCTGAATTTGACCGATTTGGCATTTGGGTGATTGAAACCTAACTCAAGCTAAGCGTAACTTTTGAGTTAGACTAGTCATCAAGGTTTGATTATGCAATATGTGTTTATTCATACATGCTTGAGTCTACATTTGACATGTGAATCGCTTTTCAAACTATTATATGTATTCTAACATTATGTTTACTCACCAACTATTTTAGTTGACACTCTCTATTTCTATACATGTTACAGGAAATCCAGTTTGAGTCATACTTGATTGATGCCACCACATCTAGGATGCTTTGAACCTAGATTTATTAAATCAAACTTTAATCTATTTATTATGTTATGTGTATTTGAATCTATTGTTTGACTTGGAATTTGATAATGATTAAGTATTGAAACTTTAATTAGTGTCATGAACATTTAGACAATCATCACGCCCGACGTAAATTCCGTCGTCGGTTGGGATGTGACATTTGATTCGGGCTTAGGTTAACGAGTAACCTTAAAAAGAAAAAAGTTCAATAAAATACGAGGTTTTATTTTAAAAAAAAATAAGGGTTCGGGTCAACACGAGTACATCTGAAAAAGTCAATAAATTATAAAAAAATATATTATAGAATAAACTATAACCATTCAATCAATTTAACAAAACTATGACAATTTAATCTTTAACACCAATATATAAGATCATTCCGTAAGTAAAACTACAAAATAAAAATTCAATGATGAACATGAACTAATTTTTTATTTTTTTAAAGTAATGGGAGAGTTTTGGTGGGGTAGCATATGGTGGTTGTTATAAAAGTTTATATGGAAGAGGATTATTTGAGAACCAAATGGTTTTGAGAACTTTTAAGAACCATTTTGAGCCACTAGTTATATATAAGGAAATCCCCCCATGAATTTGAATGGTCCCCCCTGTAAAATGGTTCTTAAAAGTTTTTAAAACCAATTGGTTCTTATTTGAACCTAACCCTAGTTACATAAATTTAAAACTTAAACTTTAAAGATAAAAATTAATATAATGAATGGGATGTAGAGGTAAC
>JBCNJP010000008.1:56892736-56930867 GCA_039602395.1 Deinandra increscens subsp. villosa | reverse complement strand
CAGACTAAAAGTGCATAAGAAGTTGTCAAAAGAAAAAGATTTCCATTGTTACTAGCTTATTTTGGACTCTGAATTTGCTTCCAAAATGCACATTCAAACACCCTGTAAAGATTTGATAAATGAACAACCATCTTAGACTGCGTTCTTTATCATTCTGGTCTTGAATTAACTTTAACCATGGTCAAAATCGACATAAAATGATGATGAAATTGTAGGGTACGGCGGTGACCAAGATAAAAATGGCTCAAAAGGAAGCTCAAGGTGTTGCGGAGAAGGCAAAAGGTAGAAGAGGGCCCGGGAGTGTGATAGGTTCAAGTGCTGCGGGTTGTGTTTGTGCACTCCTTTCGATTTATGGAGTTGGTGGCAAATCATTTTCTCGCCTTTGGGAACTCGGGTTTGTTGCTAGTTTTTGTACCAAGTTGAGTGACACCGTCTCTAGTGAGATAGGGAAGGCGTATGGCAAAACCACGTAAGTAATCCTAGTTTTAACTTCTAAGCATCTCGTTCATATTGTAAGGAGTTGAGATGGCAAGTTCTCGCCTTTAGGAACCCAGGTTGTATTAGATCTCTAACGGGTGAAACAAGTAAAACTGAAGCAAGTCAAATGGGTCAAACGGGTTGAAATTTGCCAAAAGAGTATATAATGCATAAAAGCTCCTAACTCATATAAGTTAGAACTTAGAAGGTAGATTGTTATAGACTTGATGTTTTTATGATGTAGATACCTAGTAACAACATTTAAGGTTGTTCCGAGGGGAACAGAAGGGGCGGTTAGTGTTGAAGGGACCGTTGCTGGTGTTCTAGCTTCTATTCTTCTGGCCTCTGTCGGTTGCCTTCTGGGCAAGGTACATGTGAAAGCCGATCTTTTTGTTGTTTAGCTTCACCATTTTATCGACCGTATTTACATATTTTACTTATCGGGTAAGCAATGTTTTACGCGATAGTAGATCAAGGTTGCTGAAGCGGTCATCTGCGTGTTGGCATCACAAATTGCTAACGTCGGTGAGAGTGTGATAGGAGCCGTGCTCCAAGATAAAGACGGGTTCGAATGGGTAAGCTAAAGCTTGATTTTTATGCAGTCATTTGAAACATGTTTGGTTTTTTCATGAAACTAATGGTCATATGCTTGCAATTGTAGCTCAACAATGATGCAGTCAATGTGATCAATATATCTCTAGGTAGCATACTTGCCATCTTGATCCAGCAACTTGTACTCCAATACTCAACCCGAATGCCATCTTTGGTTTGATGTTCTCGAGTTTTTTGTAAACCGGCTAGTGTTGGTTCTAGTTACCGATTCGCTATTTCTGTATCATTAGCATCTAATTATACAATGGGTCGTTTGGACCTATTATTTTACACGACTCGACTCATGCTTTCGCCTTTCGTCCCCTTTACTGGCTTATCTTCAAACATGTGACCCCTTTTGTGAATTATTCATCCTTTGCATTCATCTGTTATTACACAACCACCTTGATTTATCACAAGGTGACAATGGAAAGGTACTGAGTTCAAACCGACCCCTACGAACACATACCGCTTGCAATACCAGATTGAAGATACAGTTACAAGTTACAACACTAACAGATCCACACAACAACATGCATTAGAAGTTCCGTTAGAAATTCCGTCTCCTTTTTAAAGAAGCTGTATTTTGTCGAGAACCATAGAAATTTGGCGTTGGCAGGTGGCAAACATCCGGGACAAAAGTATCAGAACCTAACTGTTGGTGGTGATGATGTGGACGGTGTTTCGGCCAGCAGAGTCCGGAAGCAGTAGGCGGTGAAGACATCTCTGGGACGGCCCAAGATGCATCAGGAACCTGGCCCAAGCAGTCTGAACCGTACAGCTCGACCTCCATGGCTCGTAGAAGCGGTGAACCGTCTGGCTCTGCTAGCTTCCCACTATCAGCCTACAAATCATTCAGTCATAACAGAGATGATAAGTATGCTGGAATCTAGAAAGTTGTTCATTTTTTATCATAAAAAATAACTAAAAAAATATACATATCCTGTTATTGTAATCTTATTTCAGGTTTTAATGAGCTTTAATATGTTTACTTTGTATCATGTGTGTATAAAAATTCAAATAACTTCTGTTAAATAATAATCTAAAAGTAGAGATAAAGTTTATATGCCTTTATATATTATATATGTACAAACTTTTTATTAAAAATAATCCCATTCTTAAGCGTCAACAAAACATGATAATGGAGCGTAATGATGCATCTCCATTGCGATTCAATATCATGTTCCTATGGACTATTGGATTCGGATCATTTATCATCAAGTGTAATTTAGAGAAAGGCGATGTATTACCTTCGATGATCCATTGTCTAAGTAATTATAATCCTGATTGAAATCCGTCAATGAAAGAAAGTCATCGAACTGCCACTGTTGAATACTGTCAGCAGAAGAACCTCCAGTAAAAGTCATCTTAGAAGGCACAAAATCACCAGGTGCTGCAGCTTCAACAGGCACAACTTTGTTCGATTGTCTAGTTGCCGACGTTTGAACAGTCCTTGCTGGCACAGAATGTGATTTTTCGGCTTCAATAATCTTCTCATGGGAGCTCGATTTTTCTGTGGAGAGCGATGCACCAGCATCAACAGCTTCAAGACCAACTTTCACTCCCGTAAGCAGAAACCTCTGATGTGATGAAACTAAAGAATTGACCGTGTGTATGGAAACATCACATTTTCTGCACAGTAAAGCCCTGTCTTCAAGACAAAAGAAGAAGCCAGCTGCTTCCTGTGCAATTGGAAAATTGTTTTAGGCACATGTGAATTCGACTAAATGGTTCGAAATTGTCATTTGATTCTAAATCAAAATTAACATATTATTGTCGACTAAATGTCCGCCCTCCCATGTGAATTCGGACAACTGAATCTGTGCCAAAACAGGAGAGAAATTTCTTAAACCAATCATAGATATTCAAATCTAAGCAAGTACATACGGGCAAGACCCAAACTTTATAGGTAGCTAGTTAGGCAGTTACAAACAGGTTGGTCAATGGAACATATATGTCATATTGATAAGAATGTCTTCACGAAAAACTGTAATATTCATTTAGACATACGCCAAAGGGTTGACAACTATATGGCCTGTCCAACAAAACAACTCTGCTTAAAATCAGGAATTCAATCAATTGAGCATTCCCACCAGCAGAGAAACTGTAACAAGAAACTATCCAATCTATTTTGACGGAAAAGGTCTTCCTGCTTACCAACGGGATCAGGTAAAGCCAGGTGGCCATCAAGAGGGTCAAATGGCATAAAAGATAAAACCAATGGAAACTGGATTCAAACTTGAGACCTGTACTCGAGGTACTCAAGCCACCCCTTATAGGTTCTCTGATTACAGAGTGTTGTAATCCATAATGGTCAATCAGCTACTGGTTCAAATTCAGTCACTGGCAACAAATCCATAATGATTCATCTATCTTCATAATTTCCAGCCGAATTCATTATCAATAACTTATTTTCTACACATGTTGTAGCTTGTGGAGATAAAGAAAAAAAAAACAAAAAAACATCTAAAAGATTATAAAATCCAGTTAATATTCCTAATTTCAACATAAGTTCATTACGGATCATCAATTATCACCTAATCATGCGATAACTGGTTGAAATTCATCATTAACCATATCCAAAATATCAAATGAATACAGACAAAATTCAAACAGTGATTAAATTTCACAAAAACTCAAATATACGTATCAAAATATACCTGACGCACATCACACTTCTGCATATGGAATAAACAAACTAGAGCATCTAATGATTACAAAACTCCAATCGTTCGGTCAAAATGATCCATCTATCTTCCAAATTTCCAAACAAACTCATAGTTAACCATAAATTATCCCATAAACATGTCATAACTCGTTGAAACTCACGATCAACAATCCAAATCAACAAATAAGCGTAAAAATTCTGTAAAAATCCTCAAAATCAGATACACGAATCTAAATCTACCTGACAAATATCACACTTCGGCATTTGAGAACCAGAATTCGAAAGAGGAATCCTCTGATGCTTACTGGCGAGCTTATTAGCAGCATGCACCTTCTCATCGCAGGACCAGCACAACGCCGCCTCGTCGGCGCAACACAACACCGCCGCCTCCGCCGCGCCACATACGTTACACTGAATCTTCATCGTTGAAAATTCTCGAAATCAAAATCGTGCGTGAATTCACGGATCTTATCCTGTGTTATTGAGATCGATTTAGGGTTTAAGGAGTAGATGGAGCCGAAAGGGGAAAGAGGTGGATGAGCTAGTGGAGGTTTTAAAAGAACAATGTACTGATTCGTGATTCCAAGAATAATTAAAGCCTATTTATTTATTTAGGTAAAAGATAAATAGATAAGAAAATAAACAAATAAATAAATACTAGTATATACTTTTAGTTTTATATCAGAAAACTACTTAATAATTTTTTACACATTAAAATGCCTTCACGTGTTAAATACTTTTTTTTTTTTTTTTTTTTTGAACAGCACTTTCATAAATCAAGCACCCTCCTAGCAAGAAGCTAGGAAGGGGGAAATACAACACAGGAGACAAGAAAAGGAAACTTACATCATGAATCTAACCCATTTCTCCCAAGTGAGATCACCCCAATTCCCTCTATGTTTAACCCAAAAAAAACTAAGACTTTTAATCTCATTTAACATACAAGCCAAGACCGGTCTTCTCTTCTCGAAAATCACCTCGTTCCGAGTCTTCCAAATAACCCAACATGTCGTGAGGATTATGGAATAGAGAATCATCTTAGATTTCCTATCCATCGGAGCCTCCTCCACAATGTGAAGCAAATCGGAGACCTCGAAGGAGTAGAAATTGGGAACTCTACACCATTGCGAGACCAACGTCCAAACCGTATCAACTATTGGGCACCCGGTTAGCAAATGAATAGATGTTTCCTCCACCTCGTTACATAACGGGCATATCGTGCTGTCAAGGGGAACATTACGACGATGAAGCGCATCCCGGGTTGCTATCTGGCCTTTGAGGGCTCTCCAAAAAAAGACGTTCACCTTGCCGGGAACCAGTTTGTTCCACGGCATGATTAAATGGTGTTGTTGCTGATCAGAATGAAGAAGGATCTTACGGAGCGCCCCCACCGAGAAGTTCCCACCTTGATCACCCTTCCACATAACGTTGCCTCTTTCTAAAATTATCAACCCCTGAAGATCATTTCCTGCATCCTTAAAGAACTTTTCAACTTTAGTGATATTAACCCATACTCCTCCTGTCGCAATTTTTTTTGGTATGAACACATCTCTGCCCCTATCACAGTGGATACTCCAAATGATTTTCCTCCAAAGGCTATTTTTCTCTTGGTGGTATCTCCAAAACCATTTCGCGAGGAGACAATAGTTAGAAATACCAAAAGGTGTTAAACCGAGGCCTCCGTCTTTAATGGGTTTTTGAACCTCCTCTTTGGAAACCCAATAAATGGGTTTCCTCGGATCCGAACTATTTCCCCCCCAAAGGAACTTAAGCCGGATACTTTCCATTTTTTTAATCACCTTGAACGGGGCTTTGAATAGCGAAAGATAATAGGTTGGGAGGGCATCAAGGACCGCACGGATAAGAACAATTCGACCCCCAATACTAAGGTTTTTCGCCTTCCAACTAGAGAGCCTATCTTGGATGATTTTTATAACGGGATCCCACGATTTCACACGGTTCATGTTGGCACCCACCTTAAGCCCCAAGTAATCAAACGGAAGGTTGTCACTTTTACATCTCAACAAGCTAGCCATATCCCCTATCTCACTTTGATCCACATTAATACCATACAAGCAACATTTTTTAAGATTAACTCTTAGCCCGGACACCATACCAAAGATCCGAAGTAATCTAGCAAGATTAGTAACATTCGCTCTACTCCACTCACCAACAACTATGGCATCATCGGCGAAGAACATATGAGACACCCGACCCTCCAAATTAGGAAATTGAATACCTTGTAGGATACCAAGATTCGAAGCCTTCTCGAACATCCAATGAAAGGCTTCCATAGCGATTAAGAAGAGGAATGGCGAAAGGGGGTCCCCTTGTCTTACTCCTCTACCACATTGAAACTCAAAAGTAGGAGATCCGTTGACAAGAACCGACGTTCGGGAAGCCTTTAGAAGACCACGGATCCAACATCTCCATCTCTCCGGGTATCCCATTTGATTTAGGATAGAGTCGAGGAAGTCCCAGTCCAACGTGTTAAATACTTAAATTTAAATGAAATTTTAACTTTATATATTTCTAACTATTAATATATTATAATTTTTTATGAAAAAGATAAATATAGTGTTGTCACCTGTTATTACTTAAGTTTAGATGTAAAACATTTCAAACCTATCTTATTTGTGTGAAATAAAATAGCATCAATTATCAACCTAATTTTAGATGTAAATTTTATTTTGTCTAAAATAACATTAATTATGAAAATGACGTGAGTTTAGATTAACTGGATTCAAATCACATATTCTAAATTCAGTGTATTCTAAACTCTCGACTTCTCCATCTATTATCTTTTAAACAAAAATCAGTTAGAACCTTACATATGAAAAGGACGTGAATTTTGATAATTGTTTTAATGTTATTTATACAATCATGAATGCATCGATGGACGATGGATTCGAAAATTGTGATCGACTCCATGAAAACCCCTTTTTATTTTTATAAGAAAAAGATAAATTTCAATCTCAAAGAACATATATTCTAGAAACATCTAAATGAATGAATTTCAATAATATTAATTTTTTTTTCATAAAATTGACAACTCTTATGAAAGATAGAAACATCTGTTAATTATATCAGAATAATTTAATTAAACTATATTAAATAACTAGGTTAGTAACCCGTGTATTACACGGGTTGAGTTCATAATATTAGATACATATAAAAAAATTAAAAAAAAAACACGGTTAAAATAATCAAATTTGTTGTGTTTGACAAATTGTTTTAGTTTTCTTAAAATAATCAAATTATTGAGTAAAATTTATCAAAATTCATATTAAGTTTGTCAAAAAAAAATTGGAAATTTAGTTATGATAAAATTGGTAATTATACTTAATTGATAATCTAATAAATTAATACTTGAATGTGGTTTTGACATGTGGCAATGTTGATGTGGACCTTCTAGAAATGAGACATGTGGCACCAATTTTATTGTTTTTTTAGGATTAGATTATTCCTAATCTTAATCCTAATAAAGCACTAATTTTTTTTGTCACATGTCTCATTTATAAAGGGATCACATCACCACCGTCACATGTCAAATTCATAATAATTACCAATTTAGTGAATTATCAATTAAGATTAATTATCAATTTTGTTAAAACTAAATTTTATTTTAAAATTTTAATAAAATTAATGTAGATTTGATTAATTTACTAAATAATTTTAGTCTTTTTGTGCAAAGTAATCAATAATTTGTCAAACATAATAGATTATTTAATGTTATAAGAATTTATATCAATCATAATTTTTAAATTTCTTGATCATTATTTTTTCTTTTGTATTTATCTAATATTAATACCGTATAGTACACGAGTTACTAACCTAGTTCACATATAAAATACTAAAGTGAATGTAGAACAAGGAGAACTACAATAACAATGAACACGATTGGAGATAGAGTGGAGTGAAAAATACATGACTTTATAGTGGAGTGAATTTAGATTCTAGTAGATGTGATCATGTGATTCGAAGCCAATCAATCAAAAGTATGTATTTTTATTTTATTTTTAATTAAAACAACATAGTTTTAATAGCTTTCACATATAAGTTTATGACAACACCATGTTTATATTAACAAATAAAAAAATTTAGAAAGAAATGATTATTTTGTTCATGTTTAACATGTGGAAGGGGCTTTAATATATAAAATATATTAAAAGAGTGTTGAGTGACTTTTGTGAAAAAAATAAAGGAAAAGTATGTTGAGATTTTATGTGTAAAAAGTTGTTAATGAACTTTTATAAGAAAATAAAGAAAATATGTTGGTTTTTTATAATATTTACTCTTGTAATATATTAAAGGATAGTTAGATTTTATTAATCTCAATTATTAATTATTGGTCAATATTAATGTCAACTACGTTTTTTTCTCTACAATAATTCCAACTTTTTAAGTATTGGCCTATAGCAAACTTCAATTAGAAAAAAACAAACTCCCGTTAGTTTTTTCTGACTATGAATTCTGCTTGTCATTTTTTTATCTATGCGTTAATTATTTTCCTTTTTCTTAAATCCAAAATTTGAATCCATTGATGACGCGGATTCATTTCTTGTAAAGTCTCGATGGAGATGTAGGCTCAATTCGGTGGTATGAAGTTAGCTTGGAATGAAAAATGTACAAATCAATCTATTTCCCCTTGTGATGTCATGTTGTGTGTGGCTTTATATAATCATTTATTAAGATTCAATGTAACAAAATGTGATTTAACTATATTCAAATAAACCTATTTAAATCTACACAATTCATCACAATTCATCCCCTGAAAACACATAACCAATTAGCAGTGCAGTGGAGCAGGCTCTTAGAGAAATGGAAATGGAGCTATTAATGTGGCGACCCTAAAACTTTTGCTTTCTTTCCCCAGCAATGACGACAGCTGAAACTGCGAACGCTACTACGCAAGAATAATTTTCGGGACGAAAATTCCAATTACAAGGGGATGATGTGACATCCGAGAATTTCAAGGTTTACTTCCGTTAGACAATTCCGTTAGTTACGTTATAAGTGTTAACTTAGTAACTAATGCTTAACTAGGCCGAATACATCCACGACCTTTGGTTGATCACCAAACCCGCCCATATGTGTTATGTGTTCATTTACTTATAGTTATTATGTGCAATGTGATTTAAATACATGATTTAGTATTGTGAATAGCATGACAATCCATGAACTGTACTTATCTTGCTTAAAATGTAAACTGGTCACTTTTGGGTTTCCAGCGAAACTACCGGGCGAAACTATAGTGTCGCCCGGTTAGCCAACCCTCTGACTAACAGAGCCAGTTTCGCTTGGCCAGCGAAACTGACCAGCGAAACTAGCTCCTGTTATATATTAACATAAAACCCTAGAGATCCCATTTTGCACCATTTACTCAAAACACACACACACACTCTCCTGGAACTTCTGGTCAGCCAAGAATCACCACAAGCCGACGTGATCCCAGCCTCGAGACAACATCCATTCGGATCCTAGATCGAATCGTGAGTCTCCCAAAACCATTTTTATGTGTTCTTTATGTGTTTTCTTAAAAAGCATGCTTAAACCTCTATGGAATCACCTGATCTCTTGATATGTTGCTTAGGAATGCTAGATCTATCCTAAAGTCAGTAACTTTACGTTTGAAATCCATCCATAATGAAGATTTATGCCATTTTAGTCATTTTAGGTTTAAAATGTGTTTTTGGTGATTTGATGATGAAAACCCATGTTTAAGGTGTTAAAGCTTACTGTTTTATGTTGGTAAATGAACATACATGCTAAATATTGAATCACATGAAGTATGGAAGCTGTTAGGTTGATTTTTAGACTGATTTGTGAGTTTTTCGCGACCAGCGACACTGTGTGTTCTCTGGGCGAAATTATGTAGCGAATTTATGTATATCTTCATCCAGCGACACTATGTAGCGAAACTGTAGTGTCGCCGGGTAAACCAACCAGACCTGTCCGAACGAAACTACCGAGCGAAATTCCCTGAACGAAAGTTCAAACCTGTTTCGGGCGAAACTAGGCTAGCGAAACTGTGCCAACAGTTTCGAGCGAAACTAGCCTAGCGAAACTGTGTCATCGGGTATTGCCTAGCGAAAGTGCTGCCCGTGCACACAGCGAAACTGCCTAGCGAATCTATGCTAGCGAAACTGTGACCAGACCTAAACCCAAACTTGTGCAACTTACTTGAATGCTATGCTACGACTTACATGAATATACTAGGATGAAACATGTTTGATTTCTGATTTATGTGAACCCTTGTTTATGATCAACCATCGGTGTCGTGTGTCTTTATGTCGTGTCGTAGTTCCAACGTGCTATGTTATGGGCCATAGTAACGATAAGTTAATAATTAGACACAAAACTAATACTTAAGACCTAAACGTGTTCATAGGTCTTCGATAAGCAATCAATATTTGGATTATTTAGCAAGCGTAGCAGTGCAACCCAAGGTGAGTGTCACTAACTCGTTTACTGTGAGCCCGTTTGGGACACACTGAATAACCTAATGAAAAACAATGCTGACAACTTTATGAGTGCTATGCACTACTTGATGAAACTGAAAACTTAGAGTGCTATGCACCTACCTGATGAACTTGAAGTGTTTTATGGGAAACACTTGTGGATTACTTAAACAACTAATTCTAAAACGAAACTGAAAAATGTTTTCGGGATTCATAAGAACCCCAAAGTAAACCGTTTTAATATGGCTAGTGTAGGTTAAAGTCTAAACCACATGATATCACATGATTTATAAGGATTGCCTTTTTACTGAAAAAGTCCTCAACTTAATTGTGCCATTAATTGTAAAGCGAGGGGATGTTGGGTAGATCTACTGGAGTTTGACAAACTCCGCCTCGTGACACTGGAGGTGCACGGAGGTACAATATCAGCCTATCTGACCGTGGTCCCGAGAGGACACGGGGGAGGCAAAGCCGCGATGACGTAGGTCCGTAAAACAAAATAGATGATGGCGCTGCCACTACAATTATCCGTCAGCTTTGGTACGAACTTCCTTAGTGCATGGAAACCGGATTAGCTACCCGCGATATCGGTTGACCACTTTAACTTCTACTTAACTAGTGCATATTCGATAATTCAACAATTGGAAATGTTTGCCAAACTAATACTTATTATATGTTGATACATACGCTTATGAGACCGGGCCAATGCATGACATGCCCACTGTGAACTCACCAACCGTTAGGTTGACACTTGCGTGGTTTAAACTTTTGCAGATCGCTAAGGAGTATCCGGATCGGGTTGGCATGGCACACGGAGACATTTTATTTTTAGTTAAACTTAATTGAGAATTTAAAACACTGATTTTGTAAAGCACGTGGTTAGTGCTAAAGACAATGTTTCCGCTGCGTACTGTTAAACGGTTTTTATTATTAATGTTTGGACTTTACTCTGATTCGTTTAGTATTTGTAACTAATGGTTGTGGTCCTGGTTTGCTCGCACCCCTTAACGGTATAAACTCCGTTAGTGGTTGATTTGGGGGTGTGACAATTAAAGAAGATGATCGAGAGAGCGAGGGTTCAAAAGCTTGTTTGTTTATTTTTTTTATTTTTAAGACTGATCGAATTTATAATTATACATGAGAGGCAACGTGGATTAAAGAAAAAAACATTTGACACGTAGGATACATAGTTAGTAAAAACTAACGGGGGTTTGTTTTTTTTCTAACGAAGGTTAGCTATAGTCCAATACTAAAAAAATTAGGATTATTGTAAGAAAAAAAACGCAACTGGAATTAATATCGGCCAATAATCAATAGTTTGATTAATAAAATCTAATATTCGTATATTAAAACATATATAATATATATTAAAACATATTTTATATGTGTATTTTTTTGTCATTGTCATCTCCCCTCTTAGGGTGGGGGTATCATTGGATTTGAGTAGTGTCGCTTCAAAACCACTACCCAATCATTTTTTGACAACTCAAATAACAAAAATGAAGCATTAATGAAGCCTTGTGAGGTGGGTATGGTGGAAGGCTTTAAAAAATAAGCCTCAAAGCTTCATTAATTTCAATGCACACACACAACTCACGGCTTGATGCTGCTTGGGGGAGCCGTGAAGGCTTGAAAATGGAGCAGCAAATTGGAGCAGCATGATGGCGGTATGGAAGCAGCGGAGCAGCAACATGAAACCTTGGGGAGCAGCCCCACGATACCGCCCTCCCTTAGAGGTAAGAGGCAATCCATTCTTTATATTTATCCTTATAATCTAACTAAAAAACATCATTTCTTAAATTAGCTCTCATTTTCTAAAAACCCCACATCTCATTCCTTATCATTATCCCCATCTCTATATTATTTTATTTTTTTTCTCTTTCTTTTATTTGCAATCTTAACTAGTAATTATTATGTTTTATTATCAGTTTCATCTAAAAATGATTTTAGTATAAATTTTAATAGAGCGGGTTCGGGTCAATGGGAGTCTATCTAAAAACTGGTCTTTTGGTGTGACATCCACCTATTTACCATATTTGTAACCTGACCCGTTTTAATTATCTATGCTGAAGTCATACCCGAGTCAACCCAACCCGAGACCAACGGTGATATTATCTAACAACTCAAAAACTATACAAAATGAAAGAACATATTTATTATTACAAAAGATAAGATTTTTTAGTCTTACATATATATATTATTTTGTATAAAATGGTGGTTTATAAAATGGACTCAAGCCATTTTTAATTCACGTCGATTACAAAACTCTATACATTCTTTATTTAATTAAATGAAAAACACCACCAATTATGATATCAATGAATACACATCGGGTTAGTAGACCTGATTCAACTCCCCATCTACCTTCTAAAAAGGCATTCAAGTTGCAAAGAGTAAAAACACTTAACTTGTATGAGTCTAGTGTGCCCTCTTATCAAACTAAACCATCTCATCCTTCCTACTTGTCCCCCAACCACCATTGGCTCATTCAAGACACTTTACTTCTAGATAATTTTGTTCGCCTACAAATTCAAATAGCTCATCCACATTCACCTATAAATACTCAAGCAAGGCACTAATTTTCTCACACCTTCACTTTCACATAAATATGCCAGATACGTTACAACAACTTCTGTAAAGCCATATTTCCCTCATACTTCCACGAAATCCACCCATTTTTGTCTATAAATATTCCTCTAAAAATACCAATTGACCTCACTTAATTCCGATAAGAATTCAGCCCTCTAGTCAGCTTTGAACAACGACTGCTCCAGAACCTCGTTGTTGTGCAACCTTACATTCTAGGACTCATTTGAGGTACCAACCGACACCTGTTGGACCTGATTCTTTTTCCTATCTCTTCCTCTTTCAAAGTACTTCATTTTAGACAAAAAAATTTGTACCTTTGGTTTCCCAAATCGCCCAGAATCTTCCTCCAAAGTTAACCCAGTTTTCTGTCAGAAACTGTATGAAAGCTCAAGAACTCTTCAAGGCTTCAAGTGTTGATCAAAGCTCAACTGTCATCTACACTACCTTCTCCTTGCTTTCTTACAGTGAGAAAAATCCTTCATTCATATTCCTTGCATACTCATTCTTACTTATATCAAAAAAACACCCATTAAAAAGGCTTGTTGGTTAATCACCATTAACTGAAAACTACTCAACCTTTAAGTTAACATCTTAATCATCTTGTGGTTTAACCAAATTAAACAAAATTCTAAAGGTACAGATGTACATCGGAAATTCTGGAGTAGTTCTGTAAGAGTACAAATATACTACGGAAATTCCGAAGTAGTTCTGTAAAATTACAGATGTACTTCGGAAATTGCGAAGTAGTTCTGTAAAATAACAGATTCATTGTTAGACATTAATCCGACCATATCTTGGTCATATCGAACAGAAACTTAACAAAATCAGACTCCATGATTAAGTTCGTCGAGTTAGCTTTCCAATGGTATATAGTGTCTTCTAATTAAAACTGAGCAGCTCACAACAGTCCCTACAAAACGGATGCGTGTTTTTGTACCTTCGGTTTTGTGAAGTTGTTTCGAGCTATCTCCTAGCATTTTCTTAAAACCCATATTACACAAAAGTTGTTTGGAACACTTTAAACTAACAAACTGTAAATTTTGGTAATTTATAGATAACGTTTGATATTTTAAAAACGCACCTTAAAGTCATAGCTCATAAGCTGTCCAAATTCTACAAATGATGCATTAAACCAAAAACCAATATATATCACAAACGGTCAACGAGTTAACACAATTATTCAAGAGTCAACTAGTCTAAGTGGGTGACTTGGTTTGACTCATATCACTAAGACTTAAGGTGTCTTTATATAGTTTAGGATGCTAATAGGTCGTCTTCATAACACTTGATTATTTCCGTATCTCACTCACCACTTCAGGTGAGTACTCATAATCCATTTTCCTTTTCAAGTTTTGGGATGTAACATGTATACTTTATTCAAGCACACATTCTTTTTCTTTTCAAACTATGCAATTTCATTCTATGTCTATGTGTGATTTCTATGCTATATGTTAAACAATGTTGTCGCTATTCGAAGTCTATATTCTAGCATAATCATTAGCATACAAGCCTATGGTAACGATAATAGATTCCATCGGACTGGCAACTCACCTGAATTTGACCGGTTTGACATTTGGGTGATTGAAACCTAACTCAAGCTAAGCGTAACTTTTGAGTTACACTAGTCATCAAGGTTTGATTATGCAATATGTGTGTATTCATACATGCTTGAGTCTACATTTGACATGTGAATCGCTTTTCAAACTATTATATGTATTCTAACATTATGTTTACTCACCAACTATTTTAGTTGACACTCTCTATTTCTATACATGTTACAGGAAATCCAGTTTGAGTCATACTTGATTGATGCCACCACATCTAGGATGCTTTGAACCTAGATTTATTAAATCAAACTTTAATCTATTTGTTATGTTATGTATATTTGAATCTATTGTTTGACTTGGAATTTGATAATGATTAAGTATTGAAACTTTAATTAGTGTCATGAATATTTAGACAATCATCACGCCCGACGTAAATTCCGTCGTCGGTTGGGATGTGACATTTGATTCAGCTTAGGTTAACGAGTAACCTTAAAAATAAAAAAGTTCAATAAAATATGAGGTTTTATTTATAAAAAAAATAAGGGTTCGGGTCAACAGGAGTACATCTGAAAAAGCCAATAAATTATTAAAAAAATATATTATAGAATAAACTATAACCATTCGATCAATTTAACAAAACTATGACAATTTAATCTTTAACACCAATATATAAGATCATTCCATAAGTAAACCTACATAATAAAAATTCAATGATGAACATGAACTAAAATTTTTAAAATAAAAAAGTAATGGGAGAGTTTTGGTGGGGTAACATATGGTGGTTGTTATAAAAGTTTATATGAAAGATGATCATTTGAGAACCAAATAGTTTTGAGAACTTTTAAGAATCATTCTGAGCCACTAGTTATATATAAGGAAATCCCCCATGAATTTGAGTGGTCCCTCCTGTAAAATGGTTCTCAAAAGTTCTCAAAACCAATTGGTTCTCATTTGAACCTAACCCTAGTTTACATAAATTTAAAACTTAAACTTTAAAGATATAAATTGATATAATGAATGGGATGTAGAGGTAACTTATAAGATTTTTTTTATGCATCCCTTAAATTAAAATATAAGAAGAATTAATACTTTTAAAGCTCTTTTCTAAATATTGTTATTATTGTTTTAATATTTAAAATTGTCATGTCATATTATCTCGAAGTTTATAGGGTTCATTTTAATTGGTTATTAATTATTTGCCCCATTTCTTCTTATTGGGTTAGTATTTATCCTTTTTTGTTTTTTTTTATTAACGAGATGTTTACCACCCCGCGCTTTGCTGCGGGGTTGAATTTGTATGCTGAACGAAAGTTAAAAGTTAAGGGGTATGAAACGTAAAAGTCTAAAAGTCTCGTGGTGAAAGTATAAAATTATAAAAGTATATTGAAAACGAAAGTAGAAAAGTTAAAAGTTTCGTAACCAAAGTAGAAGACAACAGAAGTTCAAGTAAAAAACGTTTAAAAAATAAAAGTTAAAAAGTTAAGGGGGGTATAAAACGTAAAAGTCTAATAGTCTCGTGGTGAAAGTATATAACTATAAAAGTATACTAAAAAACGAAAGTAGAAAAGTTAAAAGTTTAGCGGCTAAAGTAGAAGACCACAAAACTTAAAACAAAAAAAAACTTTAAAAGTATGAAAACATATGTGGCTAAACTATGAAAACCTAAAGTTTACTATTTCCTTAAAGAAAAAAAAAACAAAGTGTTAATGTTTAGGGTAGAAAATGTTAATATGCCAAACTTCATTAAAGAAAAAAAACAAAGTGTAAAAGTGTTAATACTTAGAGTAAAAAAATGTCAAACACAAAAACTTTTAGGGTCAATATAAAAAATGTAATGTTACTATTCATCCTAATTTCCATTGTATATATATATAATAAGTATTATTCGTAAAAATGACTTGTAAGTTGTAATAATAAGTGACAAATGAGTTACGTATTGATTGTTGAAAGAAAGTCGCACAAGTTATAGTGATTTTTCATTAAGATATATAGATACTATCTAATTACCTTATATATTAATTGTGATGACTTGCGTGTACACTAGAGTTAAACTATTCATTTCAAATATAATTTTTTTATTTGATGTTGCGACGTGGTTCTCTCCACCTAATCTCCAACTCTTTTCTCTCTCTTTAAACACATCGGCATCAAACTTTTCTCTCTCTCTCTTTTAAACACACCAACATCAACCCCTCTCTGAAAATCCGGTGACGTCCAAGCTATCGTGTCTATGTTCCGGTGACGTTGAGCAACCACTGTCACCGAGATCTGACCCCGTCTCTAAAAATCCGGTGACGTCCAAGCTCTCAGGTCGATGCTCTGGTGACGTTGAGCAACGACTTCTCTCTCCAAAGCCTCTTCATCTCTCTCTCTCTCTAAAATATATTACATCACTGGAGAAGTGGGTTATGTCTCCGTCAGGCGCTATTGACGTCGTAGCGGCTGCCGGAAGGCGTTGCTCCGTACATAGTTACCGGCGAATGGTGAGTCGATGGCGGCGGGTTTTGTAAAGAGAATATGCTTCCTCGATGAGGACCCGTATCTGATTTTCGTTGCTTCGATTGTGCCGCCGATGGTGGCGGTGGTGGTGCCGACGGATTAGGGTTTTGTGGATACTAATTTTTAGGGGTTTTCATGGATCTGGTGGTGATGACGTGTGGTTGTCGCCGGCTACTGTTGTTTTACGGTTCTTTTTTGCTATGTGTTGTATCCTGCTTATGTTCTCTGGTTGTGCTCGGTTTACCGGCGGCGTCGCTAGGGTTTCTTTTTGAGCGAATGGTTACTGTTATCGCCGACGCCGGTAAGGTTTTTTTTTACTTGATGGTCACTGTTTGCTTTTGAGATCTGATTTGTATTTTTGCGTTTGTTTTCAAACAAATTTCTATGTTTACTTCTGATTCTTTAAACCTTTTAACAGGTTCAGATCTGCTCTGATGTTGCTGTTACGAGTCTGGTTTGATTTTGGCTATGATGACGATTCAGATTGATCTGAGCCTATGCCGGTGTTTTCTCCTGTTCTATGATGTTAATTGTTTCGAATGTGGTTGGATATTCATGTTGGTTTTGATGAAAATTCAGATTGATCTGAGGCTAGCATCTGATCAGAGCCGTTAAGGCGATGATGATCTCGGCTTTAGCCGGTTTAGATCTGTAATTTGGACAGAGATGGTTAATCGGACCTCAGTCCCGTTTGATGTAAATGGTGGGTTATGCCTTACTGATTTAAGATATGTCCGCTGATTTGAATATAAATGGTTTGACATTTACATGTCATAGTAAGGCTATGATGAGTTTTTCCTTTACGGTTTTAGACTTAGTGGTTTTGGCAACGACACTATTTTCGGATTGTTGTCGTTACCCCACTTGAGTCCTATATACGATCTGAGCGGTTACCGCAGTGATGATTGACATATAAACTGAGCCTTATTTTAATTTGTATTTTTTTTCCTGAATGTGGTTGGATATTTATGTTGGTTATTACCTTATATATCAATTTTGATGGCTTACGTGTACACTGGAGTTAAACTATTCCTTCCGAATGTAATTTTTTTATTGGAGAATGTTGACGGTGCGACTTGGTTCAATCCTCATATTCATCTCACCTATATGTCCAGCTGATTTGAATATAAATGGTTTCACATTTACATGTCATAGTAAGGCTATGATGAGTTTTTCCTTTACGGTTTTAGACTTAGTGGTTTTGGCAACGACACTATCTTCGGATTGTTGTCGTTACCCCACTTAAGTCCCGTATACGATCTGAGCGGTTACCGCAATGATGATTGACATATAAACTGAGCCTTATTTTAATTTGTATTTTTTCCTGAATGTAGTTGGATATTCATGTTGGTTATGATGAAAATTCAGATTGATCTGAGGCTAGCATCTGATCGGAGCAGTGAAGGCGATGACGATCTCGGTTTGGGCCATTACACACTTTTTAATTTTTGTTTGTTTTTATGTAACATTATACCAATGCGATGGGGCTTTGCTGTGAAGTAAAGCTATGTTTGGTTTTCTCACCAGAAAAGATGCCAAAAGAATTCTCAAGCGCAAAGACAACGATGCTGGTGAAAAAGGTAACTGTTCCCCCAAATTTTCTAATTTCATATTCAGTTGTTTTGTTGTAAATTAAATCAGATTAAATTCGAGTTGGTAGGAAGTGTAATTGTTCTTCTGTTCATAGATTTTTCTTAAATAGGGCTTGAAAGGTTAGTGGAATAATGTTAGGTTTCAGGTTGATGTGGCTCTTTTGTTGACTTCTTGCTGAGTATTAAGTATTTTTATTGTTGGATTATCTCTGTGGATTTCACATTTTAATGTTCAAAGTGATTTATTGTTTTGGGGTAAATGTAATCTAATGGATCATGTCTGTTCAAGATTTTTGATAGTTGTAGTTAGTTGTAACTAGACATAGTTAAATGAGTTACTTTTCTATGGTAGTATGGTCCCGATCAATATTTAATTTGTAGGGTTGTTTTATTTATATGAGGTGAATTTTTCATAGGAATGGTGTTAGTTGTGTGTTGCTAATAATTTAGTTCCTAGCATTACTGGATACATCTTGGTATTGGTTTGCTGATATTATATCTTAGGTTTTTAGCTTTTAGTTGTCTGCTTTTACGTTTCGTTCTCGCATAAAGGGATAAGCTCTTTGCTTAATACTGATTATATGTCTCAGTCACTGTTCATGGTTACTCTTGGTGTCATTGTTGTCCGGCGAAGGCAGTTTCATGGTTAGTATTATCTGTCCCTTTTCTAATTTTTTTTGCTTTTTTACTTTTGCGCTTCTGATTTTTAGAATGTATGTGAAGTTCTAATCCTTTGGTCTATTCTGCTTGCTGTATTTTGTAACTGATATGAGTGTGTTTAGTTATGTGGTGATTTGGATATTGAATTGTTAATCATGTACTTTCTAGATGTTGTCTATCTACTTTGTGACATTTAGTTTGCTTCCATCAGAAATGGCTTAGATTCGTAGGTATATGAAGAGATTATGTTTAGCGTTGTAACTGATGTGTTGTGCATTACATATTTTTTTTGTGATTTCAGAAATGAAGAAGAAACTACGGACATACCAATACCGATTTGCCGAGATGGCCATGATTTACTCAGTTCAGGTCATGATCTCCAATTTACTTTGTGCAGGTTGAGATTTATTTTAGGTTTCTTAAGTCAGTGTTGCTTGCTCCGATATGAGAAAGCTCAGGTTAATTTTTATGTTTGTTGCAGTTGCTTTTGTTTTTTCCCTGCTTATCCTTCTCCATCATTTTTAGGATTAAATGTATTAGTCACATGCATATCGGTTTTTGGCACTTTTTCTACTTACTGATCCTTTGAATATCTATTTCATGGTTCATTATGGTTAATGATTTCATGGTTCATTATGGAAGGAACATTGTATTTTATCATTGATGACTTGATGTGTGTATGATTTGTTTGTTCACGCGAGTTTGTTTCATGTTTTAATATCTATGACCATGGTAATGTATGCTGATAAAAAATGTCAAACCGCAGCAACGCGTGGGACTTTTGCTCGTAAATAATTATAGAGTTTATATTCCACATATCATCATTATATTTTTTTTCCAGCCAAATTAAACAATATGCATTTATATTCCTACAAATTAACCTTTCTAATCTTAATCCTAATCTTCATCATATCATCATATTATCATATCATATTATATCATATCAACATATCATATCATCGTCATCATACTATTATATAAAAGAAAATATTTTTAACACGTGTCATTCTCACGCTGTATCTCACAATAATTTTCCCTCCCAAATAATTCCCTCTTATTTTTCCTAAAAAATCTCAAGTTTCTATAATATATGGTTTCTTAATTAATCAATTAAGAATAATCCCCTATTATTTTTCCTAAAAAATATCAAGTTCCTATAAGTTCCTATAATATATGGTTTCTTAGTTAATCAATTAAGTTGGATTTATTGTAGGGATAATCACCATCTTAATTAATCAATTTTTTGGACAAACATATTTATATAATTATAATATAGGGATTCCTAAATGTTGTATGGTACAATATGTACTGGATATAAAAGATGCAAATCGGCACCTTATATCTATATTTATAAAAACAAAAACTTAGAGAAAATGAAAAAAAAATCTTTATAACTATAATATAGGGATTCCTAAATGTTGTATGGTACAATATGTACTGCATATAAAGATGCAAATCGACACCTATATCTATATTTATAAAAACAAAAACTTAGAGAAAATAAAGCCTCTTTAACCACTTAAATATTAATTAATCTATCAACTTAAATAAACATAAAGCCTCCAATTCAAACAAATTGTATAAACATTATAACATTTGACGATTAGTCACAACATCCTGCTAATCAATTGTTAATTCTCACATTTGATATCTTATTAGATATACACCGCTAAGAGGCGTATCAATTATCACTCAACATGATAGTTTCATACCTTTAGGTACAATTTAATATTTTATTCGGTTCATATAGTTTTATAGATTATAAAGAAATAAACGAATTTGGTGCAAAGAGAAAACTTTCAGAATAGTTTGATACCTTTATGTACTATTTAATATTTTATTCGATTCATATAGTTTTGTAGATTATAAAGAAAACGACCGAATTTGGTGCAAACAAACCAGACGTTAAATGTAGTATATAAATTAAATATTTACTAATTTGTAAATTTGAGATGTTATTTTATTTTCAGTTTAACAGTTTCTCATTTATACAAGTTCCATAATTCAGTTAAATTTTCAGAACTCCAATATAATTATTAATATTTTAAAACCAAAACCGTACGATGCACGGGGTATAAAAACTAGTAATAATTCTAATAAAGGAATGAAATTTGTACAACATGTCTCATTTATAAATGATCCACATCATCACCGTCACATGTAATGCTCACAATCAATTACCAATTTAGTAAATCATAAATTAAAATTAATTACAAATTTTGTTAAAACTAAAATTTTATTTTAAATATTTGATATAATTAATATAGATTTGATTAATTTACTCAATAATTTTAGTCTTTTTAAAAAAATATTCAACAACTTGTCAAACATAATAAAGTTCTTAAAGTATTAAATTGTTATTTGATATATTACAAGAATTTTATATCAATTATAATTTTCAAATTTCTTGATCATTATTTTTTCTTTTTTATTTATCTAATGTTATGAATGTATTATATATATGACTACAAACTTCATAACATAATATCTATATATCCAAATCAAATTTAAATATCAGATACAATTTCTTTAAGTAAAAACATTATATATTCATCTTAAAATAAAAATATCAGCTTATAATTTTTAAATAACCATTACTAACTACTAAATAATTTCATTTTATATCCTAGTTTTTTTTAACTAATGTGTCCGATTTTAAAATATAAACCGCTAAGTTAGCTTTAAAACTTCATAGTTCAAGTAAAATAATATTTTTAAAGTCTAACTATGTCATTATTTCATCATATTCGTATAAGGGGGAATTGCAATTGTCCATTCGTAGGGGGAATTGCATATATCCCCGTTTTTGGGATCTAATTACGTATTTACCCAGACTAAACTTAAAATTGCATATATCCCCTTTTAATGGTAAAAGACTAATTTGTCCTTCATTTTTAATTAGGGTTTAATCAATATCTTGTGTATGTTTCTCTTTTTCCCTGTCTAGAAACCAAACGACGCATCATCATCAGGGGAACCACGATTTTTCATCATCATCAGCCTTGCTCGTCGCGAATCATCTGGATTAACAAACGATTTCTTCATCTTGATCGTCGCTCATCATCAGCCCTTTCTCGGCACTTCATCTTGTTCGTCACGGGATTTCTTCAGCGCATCAGGTTAGTCGATTTTTGGATTTAGGTTCATGTTAGTCTTTTTTTCTGGTTGCCAGCTTCTGGTTCATAGATTGCTGTGGGTTATTCATGCGATTTTGTTATTCATGCGATTTCTGTTTAATTTCTGCTCGTTTTAGGTTTCGATTTCTGGTTTGATTTCTGCTCGTTTCCAGCATGATAACTGTTATCGGCTTCTAGTTATTGGGTGAGTCGAATCAAAGGACATTGATTTCTTAACCATGGACGAGCTTATGCGTATAATCATCAAGACCTGACATGAAAAGACCTTTCCTCTGGATGTCAAGTCCTTAGACCCAAGAATCGACTAACCTGATGCGCTAAAAAGACCCCCTGGCCCAACTTATAACCCCAGTTTTTTTTTTTTTTTGTTTCACAAATGAGACTTAAACCCAAGATTTCTTGATAAATGGTCATACACCTTTGCCACTAGGCTAAGATAAGTGAATTTGTTTGATGACTGATAGTTTAATTAATTTACTTTGTTTTATTACAAAAAATAAGCTGGTTTTGTTTTTAGTTTATAAAAAAAGTAACTATTTACAATAATCTTGTTATCAGGGGAATTAAATTGATAATTCCGTCTCAACATAAATACATCACAACCTGCATCGCATTTTGCAGAGATCAACCCCCAACCCTTTGGTCGTAAGACACCGCTTAATTTAACAAGCGGAAATTGATTCGATTGGTCGTGTATTCTTATCACATGTACCTTGTGAAACATGTTTCGAAAGGGGTGTCCGAAACTCCGAATGGTGTTGGCAGAATGTTGTCATGCTGGTTAACAATCTAGCATCAAACCTAGGATCAAAAAGTTATCGGGGGTGGGGGGTTGGATCAAAAAGTCTTACAACCAATAAGTTGTGGGTTTAAACCTTACAGATGAGAACTTTAAACATAGAAGGCTATACCCGTCTGACATTTCTACTAGTGGCGCGATATGTTCCATATGAAGGAGCATAGACTAAAGAAAGATGATTTCGCATATCCTCTATACAATCTACTCGTTTATCACAACATAAAATCGTCTACTTACAAGCAATTGAACTAAAAAAAACTTAGATCTTACTTGGTAACAAATGGTTAGGCAAAAAGATTTTCAAACCTGGAGCGCGTGAAGAAACTTGTATGGTATCACCGTGATGGACAGGATGAACAGGACGAGAACCATCAATGAAGATTAGTCCGTCTTTCGTGTACCAATCAATATCCATGGATTGTTTAGGTTTTATTGTTCCGTGCATTAAACTCAAGTGGGTCGCTTCTTGCGAAATGGGCTCTCTCACCATATACTGGAGATCTTTGGACAAAATCGGCATAGGGAATCCACCAGCTGATAGCATTGCTGCTGATGACCCGGTAGCAGTCGAGACTCTCAGACCGCTAGATCTGCAGTTGACTAGAGGCGAACTTGATTGACTGTCGTTCCTAATCCTTTAAAAAAATCAAGAATAAGCTGAAAAACATGAGGTTTCTAAGGATATTAGAGGAAAATAGGTTGATTTTCATTGTGTTGTATATCATACGAGTCATATCGTTTTTAGCTAAAAGGGGAACCGGTCAAATAGGTTAAAACTTAAAAGACACCACCAACGTCTGTTTTTAACGCATATAACATCCTTATTCGTGTTACTTAAAAATCTAGATTATTTTTGTAATAATGTTGTTTGTGTATTCATAACTAACTCACTACTTATTTATACAAAATATGACAAAAAAGTTTTTGCAGGTCAATCCGGCCGAGGCTAGCTGTTTAGACAAATACTAAAAAATTTGTTTCAACCTGAACCTGTTTTGACCCGTTACCCAACACTAAAAATTGTACAGGAACCTCTGATACCTGAAAGAGAACCTAGATGCAGAAGCAGGGCATGGATCTGCAATTAAAATGTCGTTAAGAGCGTATGTTGACAATGGCATCGAGTTCACACAAATTGACATTCTTGATAGTTCAGAAGGAGTTCTTTGACCTTCCAAGATGTTACTTAGTATCTGCAAGATCCAATAACATACATGTAATCTTGTTACTTTACCTCTAACGGGTCAAAACAAACAAAAATAAGTAAAATAGCCTAAAATGGGTTACACAAATAGTAACCAAAAAGTCAAAAACTACCCATTTTGACATGTTATCCACACATCCAATTTGATACCTCTAGTAACTATCATACCTGTTCAAAGTTTTTAACAGTTGCTGCACAAAGATAACCGGTGCTTCTAGTAGCATCAAACTCGTCACCTAATTCTTTCACCTAAGCAAATCACACGGGCCACGAATTTCTCAAAATGATGAACCGGGTACAAAAGCATAAATCAAGGGTATATTATATATCAGCACGGTTTATTGAACATAAATCATATGGCTTCAAGAACAAGCTAACCTCTTGTGGTTGAGTGGGGTCAGAGTTTACTCCCAGTAATGGGATTGAATCATCCAACAAATGGCTTGCCTGCAAAAGTGTTCCATCACCGCCTACAGTCACAACGAGATCCACATTTTGAATTGGTCGTGAAAGATTGCTACGAAAAGTAGCATCCCAGTCGATGGACTTTCTTTGTAAAATACTTTTGCAAAATTCTACGGCATCTTTATGAACTCTGCTCCTATCATTCAGATAATGCAATACCTGTGGTGTTTAAAAAATTGAAAAATAAATCTCAAGAAACTGTTGGAATAACTGAATTGAACAACACAAACATTGCATTTGCCCCTAATTACCCTTAGAAACCAAGAAAACTATTCAAACTTTAAAACCAAGTTCCTTATTTGACTCAATCTCTCCTGTCAAAATAAGCAATAACATATAAAGACTCGATATACTTCCGTAATTATCTTGACAAAATCTTTTCACATATGAATCAATTAGGACTAAATCCAACAAAAACTCATGGAAATAATGCATGATTTGAAGAGATAAAACAGAGAAACGAGTGAAAAATCATCCTTCGTTACAGCATGATCTATCAAACAAAGACCCAAAAACAGATATTCACTTGGGCATTTTATCAAACAGTTGATGTGCATTATACCCTAACGATTTATATCGACAAGAACCAAATCAAAGGTAGATAAAACGTGATGTGAAGATCCCAAACTACAACAATCTTGAAACTAACATGATAAAATCAAGAGAAAACAATAGTGAATACCTTAGGGTTTGTAGAACGAGAGGCCCCGTTTGATTGATGAAACGGGTAGGCATCCAACGACTTTAGGAACAGCAAAACACGCCTTCTTCCCATCGCTAATCAGAGCTCAATTGGCGGGAAGAAATAACGAACCGAAACGACTGTAATCGTGGCGAAGAGCAACCTGTTCATACGTGTTAGCTGTAGAATGCTCTTGAATTCTGCCAACAATATTTAATATTTAAACATGCAAATTAGCGAGTCGATGCCTCCTTTTGGTCTTTCTGAACTTATCTATTTAACTAAAAAAGCGAACTATATCTTAACAAAAATATATTAATATATTAAAAAGGAAAAATTAGATATATCCCTCTAGTTTGAATCTTAATTGCATGTTTATCTAACCCATATAATATATTTATCCGTATTTAATAAATTTTATAGTTTGAATTTTAATTTAATTGCATATTTATCTAACCCATATAATCAAAATCAATTGTATATTTATCCGTATTTAATAAATTTTAATGTAATGACAAATATACCCCTCAACATTTCAAATCCAAATATAGAATATTAAAGCAGATCATCTCCTCCCTCTGCCACTCTCACTCTTGACTGTGCATCTCCTCCCTCTGCTAATCGAAGCACCAAGCAGCAATCGGTGCGTCCATTCTCTGAAAACAACAAATCGATCGGTGATGAGAAATCATACCCTATTCAAAGCAATCGTATCCAAGCAAATCCAAAAATAATACTCAAATTAACCTTGAACACACCTGATGAGATCCAATAATTTCATATATATCCTTATAAACTTGTAAAATATCATATATGCCCAATCAAAACCAAAAATATCATATATACCCAATTTAAATGAATTTTTACTTTATGATTATTATACCCCTTAGTGTGATTTTTATAACCTTTATATTATTTTTATAAACACTGAAAACAACTACGTGATGATTACATCTCTTGAAACCCTCACAATCATATGTCTCGTTATATTTAATATTTTTTATTAGATGATCGAATTCGAGATATGTGTTTTGCATCCTTTGAAGAAGAATCAAGAATGTAAATTTTTTTCAAACCAAAGAACGTGGAACCTGAAATACTTTCGTATTGCATCTAGGGGGAGTTGATTGTGAAGCTTTTTTTTCTTTCTATTTATGCATTTTTTTGTCCGCGATTGAATATTTAACACTGAAAGTGAATGAATGGATATATGATATTTTAAATTTTGAATGGGTATATATGATATTTTTAAATTTGTAAGGGTATATATTTCTTAAACTTTTTTAATTAGTGGGTAAATATGAAATGTTAAACTTTTAGACAATTAAGGGTAAAAAAAGTCATTTTTTATATCAGTTTTTAATGAAATGGGTAAATTTGATAATTTAACTAGTTTTTAAAGGTATATATAATATTTTAAATTTTGAATGGGTATATATGATATTTTTAGAATTTATAAGGGTATATATCACAGAACCCTTAGAAACATACGAAACCAGAAGAAAATAACACCTAATAGTTAAAGCCAATAAGAGTACTCGATCTGATAGGAAATGCCATCCACCCATTTATCCAAAGTGGATTAACCCTAGACAGATCGAAGGAGGATCTACCCCCTGCTGGCCGAAAAAAACCTCAGAAACATAAATCCCGTCGCAAATTAGAAGCCAACCATGTGTTACATAGCCAATCCAACTTTAAAGATCAACAATCAAAGATCAAAAGGAAGATAGACAAGTTGGTTTAATCGAACCGTGAGGGGGAGAGAAGTTTCTTTTAAACCTAAAATGTTTATATCAAATTTTGAGCAAATGAATTTTATTAGGGATGGTGAAGAGTTGTGACAACTGGAGTTGTGACAATTGCCAAATTTCCAATTTGACACCGTTAACTTTTCTCGTTAGTTCCGTTAGCAAACTCGTAGTCTATTATATAAATGTTTATATATTTATTTATATTTAAATTACTAAACTTTTCCCGACTTTATGTATTTCTTGAAAAAAAATAACATTTCATGAGAAACCGAGTTTCGTCCGCGATTTAAGTTTATGTGCGTACACATTAACTAAACTTTCCCCGACTAAATATTTCATGTTAAATGAGTTATAAACAAATGAAAACATTCCTAGTGTTTTATTTTACAAGTTTTGGGTTTAAACCCCACTTTTTACTTGTTTTGGTTCATTTGTGTGTGAGATGGAATTTGAGGGACCAAGTGTGTAATTTTCTAAACATCAAAATCTGTCCAAACACCCTCCTCCTCCCCATTCCACGCTTAGTTTCTTCTCCCTCCTCCCCTCTCACCTTACGGCTCACACACACTTGTATTTTTCTTGAAATCAAACATCAAAACAAGCAAGATTTTGGGTGTTTAAGCTCATTCAAGCATCAAGAAGACTAGGAAAAGCTCCATCTCCATCTCATCTTCTTCAATCCGCCATTTTCTTCTCATCTTGTAAGCCCTAGAAATCTCCAACTCGATATTTGTTAAATGCATGTGTTAATCTTGTGTTTGGGTGCAAATTGGTGTATATACATGCTCATGAATCATGATTTATGATAAGATAAGTTAAATTATGATTTGGGACTGAGTATGAGTTAATATTAGGGCTGTGTTTTTGAAAGAAAAAAAATCTGCCATTGTAGGTTCTTGCTAAATGCTTGTGTTGTTAACATGAAATTTAGGTAGAATTGCTTATGTGCAAGTGTTGAGCTTAGGTTTTGCTATGATCATTGTATGATTGTTTTGAGGACTAATAATCCATGATAAAATGTTGTTTATGTTATTAAAAGTCTTTACAGGAAGTTTGATGACCAAATTGTTAACCGAAACCGTTGAAACACAACTTTTGCAATTTCCCGTTTTTGGACAGATTCTGTCCAAAATTTGGGTCATCTTGCACAGGTCATAACTTGCTCAATTTTTATCGAAATCGGTTGATTCTTTTTCGGTAGTACAGTTCCATGTCTTAGCTTTAAGTCGGCTATTCCCACGTATTCTAAAACCTCCGTTTGGTCACCCAAAAGGCTGCTGCAAGTTATGTGTGCAGGGCTGTATTTTTCAGTTAAAAGTAAACTTTGCATTTTGGTTGGACATGATTCTTGTGTTTTATTGGAGGGTTTATTGAATGAAAATGTTGTTTATATATTAAAACCAATGTTGCAGAAATCACGATTAATCGGTGATTAATCAGCGATTAATTGCTTAGCGGTACCTCACCGTCTACGATTAATGGTTTAACGGTTAGCTGGTCAACGACGGTCAACATCGGTCCTTGACGGTCCTTGGCGGTCTTGGCGGCCTTGACGGTTAGCCAACTTTAATAATTAAAAAAATAAAAAACTTAAAAAATTGTATTTTTTGACTTTAATATTGTAGTTTTTGATAATGTGTTGTTTTTTGGGATTATTAAACGTATTCGACTTTAATATTGTATTTTTTTTTACTTAAACGTTTATATAAGTACTAGTAAATTACTTTTTAAGGTTATTTACTTATTTACTTATTAACTATACTAGGATATTGACATGTTGGAATATGTAAATGTTTGTATATATAGTGTAAGGTTCATTTGAGATTTTTTATTTTATTTTGAGAACTAAAATATTTTCTAGGTTTTCCAATATTTAGGAGTTTTTCCAATGATAATCTCTATATATATTTATATTTGTAATAATTTAAGGTCTCCGATTAATCGCTGATTAATCACGATTAATCCGATTAATCGCTTAACACCAGTCGACCGTCGAGCTACCGCCAAGAGATTTCTACAACCTTGATTAAAACTAAGATCCGGAAGTTTTGGTAACCAAAATTCATGTTTTGATCAAGTTATAAATTTATTTGGTTCAGTTTCACTACTTTGACTTTCTGCAACAAAGCTGATATTTGGTCAACTTCAGACGCGCATAACTTTCTCAATTCTTAAACTTTTGAGATGATTCTTTTTGCAACATGTTTAAAACATTGGGAAGTATATGCCGATAAAATTTTAGAACCTAACTCCAAGTATGGAGCAAATTATGCATGTCTCCAAATGGTGTATTAAAGACAACAAAAGCTGATTTTGTCAACTTCCAACGCGCGTAACTTTATCAATACTTAACTTTTTGACTTGATTCTTTTTGCAACATGTCCTAGATGTTGAGTAGGTTGTGGCTGCAAAATTTTAGGAGTTAACTCCAAGAAATGAGTAAATTAGGCATGCCACCAAATGAGTGTTCAATGTTTGACTTTTAAAGCTTATATGTATGCATTTTGACTTGGGATTTAAATCTATGTTTTTCTCCTAGTTTAGGACTTGTGTTTAAGCGTTATGACCTAAATGATTGCATTAAAACATGATTGATTGTTGATAAGCTATATTTGTCCTAGTGACAACCTCTAATCTGGTTAGACCATATTCACCAAAATAGGTCATTCACAACCAACCGTTAAAATCAAGTGCTGAGTCCCAGTGCACCCTAAGGTGAGTTTCACTACTTCATTTAGTTATATCCGGTTGAGGATGATAACACACAACTGGTTGCATCCGGTAAGGGATGGCAATGATATGACAAATGTACTTTTTCCGTTTATATGAATATCCGTTAAATATCACATGATTCACTGAATTACATTTTAATTACAAAAAGTCCTTACTTTCTCGTGCCGTTAATATATAATAGCGAGGTAATGTTGAGTTGTATTATTGGGGATTGACACCCCGGCTCAGCGGTGCACATGATGCACCCTCCCAACTGGCAGTCGGACTGAAAACAATATTAGCCTAGAACTATCATGATCGGGAAAGACACGGGGAAGGAAAATCGCACAGGCTAAAACCTGTGACGCATAGTCAGCTTCGGTTGCGAACATTCAGGTGAACATAAGCATAGGCTAGCTACCTAACGATGTGGATATTACTTGTAACTTACGAATTGGTCTTTCATTATTCGTATACATTCTTGGTCTACAGGTAAAGTGTAGACTGCTTTTGTGAACTCACCAGCTTTTGCTGACACCTGATTGTTGAATGTTTTTCAGGTTGCTTGGAGGATCTTGGAGGCACGGGCGTTGGCAATACTTGTCTTTTGTGAAACCTTTTGGGAATTGTATTTCAAATACTTTAGTAATTACTTTTGCTAAACCGCAACCTTGTAAACTTTTAATGCTTCCGCTGAATTGCAAATATAAACCCTGATTTATTAAATAATACACGACTGGTTTATCCTTTAATTATGGTTTGGCTGTAACTAAAGACTTGGATCCTGGTCTGGATCACACCCCACACGGTTATTCTCCGTTAGTGGAAATTGGGGGTGCGACAAAAGTACTTTTTTCTAATGGTTGGCTAAGAGTTTAGGTTTAGGTCTAAGGTAAAATAGTCAATCCATTAATAAAATCAATAAAAATGGGTAAATATGCAATAAAGATTAAAAGTAAGGGGATATATACAATAAAAATTTTAGATTGGATAAATATGCAATTAATTAGTTTTATAGGGGTATATATTCAATTGCCCATATTAAAAACTGTATTTTTTCCGACCATAAACATATAATTTGATGATGGATTACAAAGTTTAGAATTTATTTTGCTACTTGAAAGTAAAATGCTAATAAAAGTGCATCCTAAGTGTTATTGTGTGTAACGTGAGTAGGTATATGAAACACGAAGGTGACCTACTTCTTAAATCATTTAGCCTTAACACAATCGCAATGTCTCCCTCGCACACCATGGGGAGGCCATCGTGGCTACGGTAGAGCACTAGACCATCATTGCACTTGGTGCGGTGGGAATAACCACGGGACCGAGCACAGAGCTTGGTAATCGACCGATGGTGGGTCCACCCCCCCCCCCCTTAACGGATATATGACCGTAATTTAAAAAAACTTGTTTTTTAATTACTTTTTCTATCCTATTTAAACCAATACAATACATAATTTTTTACACCACTCTCTCTACCACTCTCTTCAACATCTAAAAAAATGAATCTCAACTACTACTTCAACACAAACTAACAACATCCTTCAACCCCTTCTTCTCAACAAAATGTTTTCCAAACAAGTGGATACGTTCCCTTTGTTGCGTTTCCGATGATCGCGGCTCCACAACTAAGTGGTTGCAGCCAAGAAAACCCACAACCTACCTATCTACGCACCGACTACCCACCCTCGTCTCAACCCGATTCTCAGCCCGATGATGCCAAATTTATGATGGAAACCCAACCCAATCCCAAACCCAAGAAGACATTTAAAAGTCTACTAAAAAAATAGGGCAAACTTCCAAACCGATCCCGCAAGAACGAGAAGGTCCCCGAGCGTGTATACCTTGGGATCAAACGCAAGAGTTTACACTAACACGTTGTTGGATCTATGTCTCCGAAGATCCGAAAAGAGGTATTTTTTTTAAACTTTCTAACGTTATATTTTTTTAACTTTCTAACTTTATATTTTCTTAACTTTCCAACGTCATTTTTTTAAACTTTCTAAGTTTATATATTCTTAACTTTCTAATGTTATTTTTTTAACTTTCTAACGTTATTTTTTTTAACTTTCTAACTTTATATTTTCTTAACTTTCTAACGTTATTTTTTTAACTTTCTAACTTTATATTTTCTTAACTTTCTAATGTTATTTTTTTTAACATTCTAACGTTATTTTTTTATAACTTTCTAACGCTATTTTTTTTCAGGAAACTCATAGACCCACCTTCATTTTTAGCAAACAATCACTGATCGTTGGTATAAAGAGTTGAAGCTCAAACCCGACACCCGAACGAAGCACCAACTGAATTCAAAGTGGAGCCAAGATGTGAACCCGAAAATGACATTGTTCAACAACATTTTCATCAATATCTCCTCGCAACGTAGAAGTGGCCAAAGTGATTCCGATATTTTGAAGATGGCACAACAACGTTACAAATTGGAAAATAATGGTGCCTCCTTCGATAAATTTGATTGTTGGGAAGTTGCTCAACTATCCCTAAATGGCAAGCGGGGACCCAAGCTCAAGTCTAAAAATCTAAAAGAAGCAAAACCTCTAAGTCAAATTGAAAAACCGAGGTGGTGATCAAATACCTTGGTTGCGGAAGCGGATCGAGACTTTGTGTTCTCGTTTATGTAGAAACAAATGAACACCCGGATATGAACAACGAATGGTGTTTGAGATGTGATGATGATGATGATCAAGGCTAGTAAAACATGGATAGATGAAGAACAAGATAGATAGATAAACAAGGTGAAGTAGGTGAGTTCATGAACCCTTACAAGCTTCAAAGAACCATGACTAACTCTCTCTCAACACTCATACATACTTCATCAAGTCTTTCACAATGAAAGACTTACTATATATACTACAAGACTCACTAAGGGCATAATAGTAAAATACTAACTAGTGACAATATTTAAACAATAAATAATATTCACTAGAGCCTCTTCTTTGTTGAGTCGTGTTGTCTTGACTTGTCATGTTCTTCACCGTGTTGTAATGACGGTATATAATAAGTGGTCGTTGAATATTAATCACATCTATCCAAATCTTGTTGGCTCGGTATCTCGATTCCCAACAATCTCCCCCTATTTGGTAGATGGAATACTCAACACTTGTGACATTGATTCTTGTATTCTTGTAACTTGACTTCAAGGTGACCCTCATTTCTCCTTTGTGAAGCTCCCCCTACAATAAACATCTTCTAGCCCGAAACCAAAGACTATAAATGTACAGGGTGTTTACAAAACTCAACACAATGGCTAGCTACTTGAGGATTCAATCATAACTCAAGTGAGCCAATATTGTTGAAATATCAAATCAATATTTTCCACATAGACAAACCACTTCTTTTGTGCTATTAACCTTGCCTTGATTTTTACCATAATGGCAATGTCGCAACTGTTACGGCTTGAGGACTCTTCAAAGATTAAAAATCACTTTGCTTTCTTTTGCTAAAACCGTTACACAAAGTCTCATTATCTTCATCACATCTTCTCCCCCTAGACTTTTGCAACCCGTAGCAAAATAAATACGCATGTTGTTATAATCAAAATCCATAAGACAACCTTTGCAATAATATTCTGTGAAGTCTAGTAACTAATTATCATCTCATATGAACTAGTGGCCCCAACCTGATGAAGAGATGTATGCTACAAGATTCATGACTTCAAGGGACTATTGTGATTGTAGGTTGACAACATAAGTAAGTAACCGGACCCGAACCCCGTAATCAATCTCTAATAGAAGCTTAACCAGCCATAAAATTGAGATTAGGAGCTTCACCAAAATCGAAACCATAAACAAAATTTTCGAGCAGAAGAAAAACATAATCTTGATCCAACCCATTATCGAAATCTCGCAGTGATACGTCGTTGATCATAACCCGGCAATACAGCTTTAAACCGAGTAACAACGAAACATAGATTTATCACTCAACAAAGATCTGACCTGAAACATTTCTGATTGGAAATATGTGTTTTCGGTGACCACAAGTGAAACAGACGCAGATTCCGGCGACTGAGCATAACTCAGGTGGACTGATATCGAGCAGAAACTCAGACAAGCCGTGAGGTGTAACTGACCTGAACAAAATTCCGGCGACCAGAAGCATATACAGTAGCTTTACCGGTTGAAGTGGATGTTTACCGATCACCACCGGTTACCTGCAACTTGAACAGAGACGACTTCCGATGATTGGACTTCACGTAGTCGTTGTTCCGTTTGAACAGGGATGATTTCCGGTTAAAGTAGGTTGGAGCGGAACAACGATTTTTCCGCTTGAATAGAACTTCCGGTCGAACTAGGGTTTTCCGGTTGAAGTGTACTTTCCGGTTGAACATAAAAGTTCCGCTTGAAGTGAGCTTTCCGGTTGAAGTTACTTTCCGGTTGAACTTCAAGTTTTTCCGTTAACAATCAAACGGAACGAGGAGAGAGACTGAACAGTGCCCGATGCATTTTCTGCCATCTCCGACAAGGAACTGTTACCTTTTTCTTTCTTTTCCGTCACACACAATAGAGCTAGACCTGTTTCTCCTTTCTTTTTCCGACACACGTAACGAATACGAAACCTCACCGGTCCGTTGCCATCACCTTCTTCATCGATGTTGCAAAAACCCATCACCATCAACTTTACGTGAAGCCCAGTCACATCATCTTCTTTGGTATGAACCCGGATCCATCATCGATCTTTAACAACTCGGAACTAATCTGTTCTCTATACCTCGCTTCCATCTTCATCGCCATCTATAACTTGAACAAACAGAAACATGAAGATGATCGAGTTGCGAACTCGTGTTACATCTTTTCTGAGTTCCAATGATCTTGTCAACATCCTCAGCAACTTTTTTTTTTTGAACAGCCAATTTTATTAAAACCCCAGAAGCCAATCTAACCAGGAGCTAGAAAGGCAACCACCAAACAACCAAGATGATTACATGTATTTACAGTTCTCCCAATCAATACAAGAGCCTCTACGACATCTATTGTTAAACCAAGTAAAACACCAAGTTTTGACCTCACTGATCACCTTAGAGATATTGGGACGAGCCCCTTGAAACATCACAGCATTCCTTTCATTCCAAAGCATCCAGCATGAGGTGAGCACAATTCCTTGAAAAATCTCCTTCTTTTCAGCCCCAATGTTTTTGTCCAAGTGCAAGTTGAGGAGGTCATCGAAGGAAAAAGCAATGATAGGAGGCACCTTACACCAAGTCCCAATCCAATTCCAAAGCATCGCGGCAAAGTAACATCCCATAAAAAGATGAGTAACAGATTCGTTTCCATCATTGCAAAGTTTACACAGAAGCGAGTTGATAGGGACATTTCTGACCGAGAGAGCATCAAGGGTCGCAATCCGATTTCGTTGGGCCCGCCACGCAAACAGACTCACCTTGTTTGGGACTAACCTGCTCCAATGCATCTTAGGGTGCTGAGAGGACATACCCTGTTGTCTAATGAGAAGTCGAACGTTCTTGACCGAAAAGACCTCCGAAGGTGAGCCCTTCCAAACCCAATTGCCGTTGGAGTCCACAATCCATCTTTCCATTCCTATGTTGCGCCGAGACAGCTCCTCATTCACCACAATTTTTGCGTTGCTCTTCAATTTTCAAAGAGAGAAAGCTTGGTTGCGTTTTGAGTGAGATGAGAGAGAGAATGGCCATGAAAAGTGGATCAAAGATTATACAATGAAAAGACAGGAAAAAATTACTGCATCTTTTCCACCTTTTTTCGGTTCTTTGATTGTGGAGAGAGAGAAAGTGATAATGGGACAAGAGTTGACTTAAAAAAACCAAGACAAAATACTTTCTGCAAAGTATATCATGCTTTTGTGGCTTCCAAGTAAAAAAAAGTTTTGATGGAATTAACATGTTGTTTCAACTTTCTTGGGTAAAGGAATTGGATTGAATGGACAACACATGAATCAGGGATGAAGTATTTTAAATATCTTGAGAAACACAATTTGCTCAAAATGTGGATATAGACATCCATAAATTTCGTATATCAAAGATGATATATATATATATAACGAATTTGGACATAGAAAAATATCCATATCTTTTCTCAAGATTAAAATACCGACTAACATCAAGGTCACGATAAAAGGAGTATTTTGGTGTGACACAACCTCAAGAAACTCAAGAGCATAGTAGAAAAATAGATTTTGACAGATATGGAGGGAATTTTAAAAATCTTTTCAAAAACAAAAACATCTCCATTTGTTTAAAAAAACAAGCATATGAACACAAAGTTGAGATATCAACGGTGAAGTTGCATTATCTCGACCGTGGCTCTGATGCCAATTGAAAAACCGAGGTGGTGATCAAATACCTTGGTTGCGGAAGCGGATCGAGACTTTGTGTACTCGTTTATGTAGAAACAAATGAACACCCGGATATGAACAACGAATGGTGTTTGAGATGTGATGATGATGATGATGAGCAAAGCTAGTAAACCATGGATAGATGAAGAACAAGATAGATAGATAAACAAGGTGAAGTAGGATAATCAAATATAACCGAATGATTACAATTTACCTACCCCACGCATCCCGGGTATCATGAACTTACTAGGTGAGTTCATGAACCCTTACAAGCTTCAAAGAACCATGACTAACTCTCTCTCAACACTCATACATACATCATCAAGTCTTTCACAATGAAAGACTTACTATATAAACTACAAGACTTACTAAGGGCATAATAGTAAAATACTAACTAGTGACAATAGTTAAACAATAAATAATATTCACTAGAGCCTCTTTTTTGTTGAGTCATGTTGTCTTGAGTTGTCATGTTCTTCACCGTATTGTAAGGACGGTATATAATAAGTGGTCGTTAAATATTAATCACATCTATCCAAATCTTGTTGGCTCGGTATCTCGATTCCCAACACAAATGAGTATTGCACGCGTGCTTCAGATGCACGTGCTACCCAATACATTCTCAACGACGTTGACTTGGATGAAGAGGATGATATCACACCCCAACCGACGACGAAATATGTCGGGGTGTAACGATTGTCCAGATGCACATAACAACTAAATTAAGTTGTAATACTTAAACATGCCCTTTTTCATTAATCAGTTTAAGATATTGTACAATAAAATTTAACATGCAGAAATACATATCAAACTGATTTAAAGTCTTTAATCTAGGTCCAACAATCATATCGTGATCACATTAACATTCAAGTATATATTCCTGCAACATGTATAAAATCAAGTGTCAACTACAAAAGTAGTTGGTGAGTAAACACAAGTTTATAAAATATATTTCTAACATACGCGATAAATGTGATATGAGATACATTCAGATATACAGTCAATCAGTTAATGAAACAAGTAATCATAACAAATTAACCTTCAATCACCTAAGACTTCACATCATAATTTCCTCATATAGAGGGAGATTGGCACATAAGGATGGCATAATTTCCTCATACAGAGGTAGACTGACATACAAGGAGGTAGACTAGCACATAGATATTTCCATAAACAAATCCACATATAATTCATTCAATCAACATATAATCGCGTAACGTTTAGAGAAATGATTTTGAATCGAGATACATGTTACACCCCAAAAATGTTAAAGATATGGAGCTATGATTCTTCACAAGTTAGATTATCATTCGAATGAATCACCATTAGAAATAATAATACGAATTGAATATTGAGTCATATCCCATTTTAAAAGAAAGGGGGATTTTTAGTGAATACTCACCTGATAAGTAGCTCGGCTACGAGAGATAGAACCAATTTGCGAGAGATTAACAACCTGGAGATTATCCTAAAAAAACGGACATGCTAAATGAATATAGGAACTTATGATGACTATAATTATGAGGAATTTAAGGAGTTTAGGTTCTATTTGTTCAAAAAGACCAGTTTACCCTTTTATCGGTAAATTATATTTTATTAACTTTTGGACCCATAAATATTTATTACATATATAAACATGATCTAAGACCAAAAATCAAGTCCCAATACCTCCTAGTTTGTTTAATATTAAATAATATATCATATTCAAAACCCTAATTTTGCAGTATTTATCAAATAAATATCAAAAAATTTCATAAAATTGTATAAACTTAGGGTTTTATATTATAATATTCCACAAAATATCAAACCTTAATTCGACACCGTTTACTCAATTTTGGCTTAACAACGTTACAAAAACCCTAATTTTGACCAATTTTTAGATAAAAATACCCAACCTTCCCAAAACTTGAAATTAACTTAGGGTTTTCTTAAAACACATTATTTTTGGATTACCTGCAAAAATTCCGA
>JBCNJP010000008.1:56853227-56892236 GCA_039602395.1 Deinandra increscens subsp. villosa | reverse complement strand
TGGTAAGTAAAAATATCTAAACGAGTTTCGAAACAGGGTGACCGGGAAAGAGGAACGGATCTTTACTAACTGACCTAACTGAAAATTTGGAAATCTTCCCCAACAAAATATATTAATATACAAACAATGACTAGGGTTTTATGTCTTAACCCATTCTCCCGTTTTCGAGTTTTAAGAAAAGAAAAAAAAGCTTTACCCAGGGTTTGAACCCGGGACATCCCAATTAAAACTCAGGGCGCCTACCATTGAGATATATTGGATTTTGTTATTAGAATGGCGGTCAGTTATATTTATTTATGGGATCATTAGGATTTTCGTTTAATAACGCTCCACTAGTAGTACAAAACCGATGGGGGTCACTTGACCCCCCCCCCTCCCCCCTCAACGTCCTTATAACGTCCCAACACCACTATGTAATGGCCATAGCGCATTGGTCTGAGCCTCTTGATTGGTCCATTTTTATTCCTTTTTTTTATTTAAGGAGAATTTTTGAAGGTTTTTTAAAAATAAAAATAGGGGACATTATGGGGGGTTTATGCACTATACACTTTAAGCCATAAGTCTCTTTGCCTACCGTCACATAATGATTAACATCCCATACATGGACTTTATGAGTACACATAATCTTAAGACACCTTGATGGTATAATAGTAAAGGTAGAAGTCACAAATTTTAAACCTCGTCCGATTGGCTTATGTCACTTAGGACTAAAAAATGAAACCAAATAAATCAAATTAGAGGGGATGATGGTAGAAATAGTAGAATACCTATGGCATTATGGCATTTTGATAATTAATATAAAACATTTTGGTAAAGGGAAGCTAAATGCACCCCCTCCACCCTAACTTTCCAACTAAAAACTTACGAGTTCAACCCTATACAATACATGTGTAATGATTTTAGCTTTTTAAAAATAAACTAGTTATTGCACCTTAAGATAATGATTAAGAGGTGGCTAGTTCCACGTACCTAATGAACATTTATTAGGTGGATGGTGGAGACATAGTGGAAAGATGTACATGCATGTGAGTGTCATGATTTGATTTATTCCTCAATGTTTTCCTAAAACTAAAACCATCAGTTAATTTGTTTTTCTTACATTCCTAAAACTAAAACATTAGTTTATTAGTTTTTTTTTAACAACAAACTATACTAATCAAATGCACTTTGTTGATTAAGTTTAAATATATTTATTTTTAATCAAATCATATCAAATCAAGATTTCTTTGAATCACATGATATTTTAGCCATTTAATCCTATTTGTTTTCTTCCATATTACCGAATGAGAACCATATCTCTAGTAGGCTATGTGTAGTCATAACATCTTTCTTTGAATATTTTTTGAAACGTGTCATCCTAGTCAGCGAGGGGTTTTATGACAAAAAATGGTGTAGTCATAAAGCTCCATAAGAGTAAAAGTAATACTCCCACCGAGGGAGCTCGGTTGTGAATTTGGTGAGCTTGGGAAGCTTGGGAACACCAAAATCCACTCAGTTTCACCGAGCTCGGTGAGCTCCTTCGGTGAATTTTCACCGAGATACCCTCCTATTTCACCAAACCACCTCCTCTATCTCTCTCTTCCAATCTCTTTCTCTCTATCTTTTTTAAATTTTTAATATTAATAAAGTGTTTGGTGTTATGGGCTGGGTATTATTTAAGTAAGTATGGAGAGTTTGGGATGATGATATGATAAAAAAAAGTTTGATGTCTTGATATCTTGGGATGATGATATGGGTATTAGACAATCATATTATAAAAAGAAACGTTCAAAATATTCTACACAATTATTACATATCGTCCAAGTATTTCTTTGTATTTTTATTTTTATTTTTTTATTAGGTCTTTGATGTATACGGTTTACGGTAATAAATTTTAGGTGATAATGATTGTTGTGGCGTGGGAGCCATAGTGTAAAGTTTAAGTATTCTTTTAGTCATTAATTATTGAAAAAAGATTATTTAAAATTCCTGTTTATTCCGTTAATTTATTTTGCTAGTTGAAACGTGTCACATTTTGTAATTAGTTTTGACGTGATTACTCAATGTTTAATTTGAAGTGTGTTGTTGTTTGATTGGATCTACATGAGTCACTAGTATATGCATTTATTTTTATAATATAGTAATTATAGGTTTAGTCTAATCAAAGATGTGATATGTTTCATTAGATTTTCATTCTCATATATATTATATTTCACTGCTACATATTATATATACAAAGTGTAATAATGGAAAGTATAACTATAAAAGTTTATTATTATACTTTTAATATATATATATATATATTATATATATATATATATATATATATTATATTAAGAGTAAAATAGAAAAAAAACCACACTGTCTTACTTAAATAATTTCTAATAGTTGAGTATTTTTTAATTAATTAATTATATACTCTAATAAGTGTAATTATTAATTAATCTCTTAGTGTAACTATTAATTATTTCTTTCCAATTTAGTATACTTGATTGAATTATAATTTATTTTAATTAAAAACTAACTTTTTTAAATTAAATTTATACTAACAAAATCATTTTTATAATCAACTCATAACTTTATATGTTATTCTTCACGTACTCGACAATCGCCAACCAACCACCAATTCGTTTAGATTTTATCGACTCTAACCTTAAAAGGGAGGGAGTGGTGTTTCTATTTCCCTGATCCATAACGTTAAATCCCCGAATTCCCCATGATATAACTCCATGTATCCCTCCAACAAACCTACATATAACATACTTTCTCTTAAATGACATGTTTGGACTCAACAACATTGTCTCTTCATATACATATCTTCAATTTCAGATGAAACCCGGATATTTTTATAAAACCCTGTGTCAACCCGAGAGTCTCAAATCATCCAAATACCATTGAGCTACCGTCGACAACAACCCTACATGCATAGTAGACTAAGAAATACTTTTCAAAAAAATATCTTTTAAAATATCTAATTTCGTATGCTTAACTCCATATAATTTTCAATAACCCACAACCCTAAATGCATAGTAGACTAAGAAATACTTTTCAAAAAAATATCTTATAAAATATCTAATTTCGTATGCTTAACTCCATATAATTTTCAATAACCCTCAAACCACATATAATCCCCCCAACAAACCTCACACATGTATATATATATATATACATCTCTGTATACACCAATTGGGCGTCGGTTGCCACTCCTCGAGTCTCGCGAGTAATTTCGTGATCTCCTTCTCAAAATCACCTTTCCGGTCGAGATCTTTCTCCCTCCCATACGCACAATCTGCTGTTGATCCCGATCCGGATTCATATTCATGTAAGTTCACATTTCTCGTTGCTAATTGAGTAATTTCTCCCAATTTGTAGCTACACGTTGTTGATTATACACATCACGAAGCTCCGATCTTCTTCTCTGTTGTACGATTCGAGTTTTGGTTCGTATGATGATGAGGAGAATTCGTTTATTTTGCTTAGATCTGGTTTAGTGTTTGATGTGCGGGATCGAAGTTGTGTTTTACTGAATTTGATGCTAGGAAATGCGTAATTTGGTGTAGATCTGGTTAGTTTTGAGTTTTGATTCGTGTTTTTTGTGCTTAATTTGCGATTTCACGTATGGATTAGTTGACATTTTGTTAGATTTGTGATCTGTTAGAAGTTAGGTTGTGATCTCATTTGATCAGTTGATTATAAAGTATAAACCCTCAGTTCTTGTGCTTTCTGGAAATTAGCTCATCTTTTTTCAGTGTAAATTTAATAACTTGTGGAATAGTGATCAATTAGCTTCTGATTTGTGTATGTTGTTACTTTACATTTCTGTAGAATGTGATCTGTTGTATGGCAGTTATGTGCTTTTTATGATGTTAAATTAAGTTTGTTTGCTCTCCATAGTGTTTTTAAAAATCATGAAAGTTTTATTTATCGTGCGGATTTTTAATCAAAAGTGATCTATTGTTTGGCAGTTATGTGCTTTTTATGCTGTTGAATTAAGTTTGTTTGTTTGTTCTCCATAGTGTTTTAAAAACTTATGAAGGTTTTATTTATAGTGCGGATTTTTAATCGAACGTGATCTGTTGTTTGGCAGTTATGTGCTTTTTATGCTGTTAAATTAAGTTTGTTTGCTCTCCATAGTGTTTTTAAAATTTAAAGATCATGAAGGTTTTATATATCATGCTGATTTTTAAATTTTAATTGAACTTTTGATCTGTTTACCTTGTGACAGCTCCAGTATGGCTAATTATGAGCCAAAGAACATCCTTATCACTGGAGCTGCTGGCTTCATTGCCTCTCATGTTGCCAATCGGCTAATCAGAAACTACCCTGATTACAAGATTGTGGTGCTTGACAAGCTTGATTATTGTTCCAATCTTAAGAACCTCAACCCGTCCAAATCGTCTCCCAATTTCAAGTTTGTTAAGGGGGACATTGGGAGCGCTGACCTTGTCAACTACCTCCTGATCACCGAATCTATCGACACCATAATGCACTTTGCTGCACAGACTCATGTTGATAACTCATTCGGCAACAGTTTTGAGTTCACAAAGAATAACATCTATGGAACCCATGTGCTTCTAGAAGCCTGCAAGGTCACTGGACAGATTAGAAGGTTTATTCATGTGAGCACGGATGAGGTCTATGGAGAAACAGAGGAGGATGCGGTTGTTGGTAACCATGAAGCGTCACAGCTTCTTCCTACAAACCCGTATTCGGCCACAAAAGCTGGCGCAGAAATGCTTGTTATGGCTTACGGTAGGTCATATGGATTGCCTGTTATTACCACTAGAGGAAACAATGTTTATGGCCCGAACCAGTTTCCGGAAAAACTAATCCCTAAGTTCATTCTCCTGGCTATGAGAGGACAAGTTCTTCCGATTCATGGTGATGGGTCTAATGTAAGGAGTTACCTCTATTGTGAAGATGTTGCTGAGGCTTTTGAAGTGATTCTTCACAAGGGGGAAGTTGGTCATGTTTACAACATTGGGACCAAAAAGGAAAGGAGGGTGATTGATGTTGCAAAGGATATGTGCAAGCTTTTCAATATGGATCCCGATTCAAGCATCAAGTTCGTGGAGAACAGACCGTTTAACGATCAGAGGTATTTCTTGGACGATGAGAAATTGAAGAGCTTGGGTTGGTCTGAAAGGACCTTATGGGAAGAGGGTCTGAAAAAGACCATTGAATGGTATACCAGCAACCCGAATTGGTGGGGAGATGTGTCTGGAGCACTTCTGCCGCATCCAAGAATGTTAATGATGCCAGGTGGTGTTGATCGACATGTTGATGGACCTGAAAACTCTGAGTTTGATTCAGCTGATGTGGCAATCAATACTTCCCAGATCGGTGTCCAGATGCCTAACTCAAAAGCCAGTGGCGTTTCTGCTAAGAAACCGGCTTTGAAGTTTCTCATCTATGGGAAAACAGGGTGGATTGGTGGTTTACTTGGGAAGTTATGTGAGAAACAACAAATTCAATACGAGTATGGAAGAGGTCGTTTGGAAGACCGTTCACAGCTTTTGGTTGATATTCAAACTATCAAACCTACTCATGTTTTCAATGCTGCTGGTGTCACCGGCAGACCAAATGTTGATTGGTGCGAATCTCACAAGACAGAAACCATCCGGACCAATGTCTCGGGCACACTCAATCTTGCAGATGTCTGCAGAGAACATGGACTCTTGATGATCAATTTTGCTACTGGATGCATCTTTGAGTATGATGCTAAACACCCCGAAGGCTCTGGAATCGGTTTTAAGGAAGAAGATACTCCCAATTTCATGGGGTCCTTCTATTCGAAAACCAAAGCTATGGTAATTACTAGTTACTAAATTGGTTTTTTTCCCTTTCCTTTTTTCAGTATTTTGTTGGTGTAATAATGATCACTTGTTCAGGTGGAGGAGCTTTTGAAAGAATATGACAATGTGTGCACCCTTAGAGTCCGAATGCCGATATCATCAGATCTCAACAACCCGCGCAATTTCATCACCAAGATTGCTCGTTACGATAAAGTTGTAAACATACCCAACAGCATGACGATCTTGGATGAGCTTTTACCAATTTCAATCGAGATGGCAAAGAGGAACCTGAGGGGAATCTGGAACTATACGAACCCAGGGGTGGTAAGCCACAACGAGATTCTTGAAATGTACAAGAAGTACATAAATCCGGAATTCAAGTGGCAAAATTTCACACTGGAAGAACAAGCAAAGGTGATAGTGGCGGCGAGAAGCAACAATGAGCTGGATGCATCAAAGTTGAAGAAAGAGTTCCCGGAGTTGCTATCGATCAAGGAGTCGTTGATCAAGTACGTATTCGAACCCAACAAAAAGCAGTAATAAGAAGAATAATGATATGATATGATGATGATTCTTTATAGAATTTGTAGAACTCAAGATTCACTTGTGTTTGGTTGGTTACCTGCTAGTTGTTCCTTCTTGTATGGTTTGGATTATACATCTGTAATGTTTCCTAGTATCATCACACTGAGATTATAGGGGTATTTTATATTCATCGTCGTCTTTTGTTGTTACACGACTACAGTTATTACGAGTGTCTTCTTTTAAGTTTTGTTAAAAACAGCATGTACTATTGGATTCTCTATTAATATTTCGTATTTCTTGGCCATAAATTGATTATGTGAAATCTTGTTTTCTTTGTACTATTGGATTCTCAATAATATTTCGTACTTCTTGGCCATAAATGGTCTCTGTGAAATCTTATTTTAACACGTCTCATGGGTTTTTAATGGGATCAAGGACCACACCGGAGTATGGTTAGCAATGATCCCTGACCTGTCCTTTTTGTTTCTAAAATAGATTTTCAACTCGTACGTTTTTCGGGTATACAAAACAGTTGTAATTGCTATAACGTTACCTAATGAAAACGAAGAAAGAAACTATGTAATAGCCTAGACGATTATAGTACATTTTGATATAAAACAACAAAAAAATTACGGTTACCATTAAACTTGGACCTAAACATTATATTATACAACTATACATATTTGACCATCAGTAACGATCCAAACGATTAACACATTGAACGTAAAATTATATTACATGATTGTACTTATTACTTTGCATTTTGATAGAGAACCAAAAAAAATTAAATAAAAACAAGAATGTTGTCCCGTGGCTTGCCACGTGTCAATAAATCACGTGGACATGGAGCACGTGGACATCTAGACCACTCACATAGTCACAGAGTGATGGATTCAATATGAAGCTAGGGTACGATCTAGCATTTATAACTAGAAGGACTTGTTCTAGTGGTTATTAGCGATGAGGGGAGACTTGGGATTGAGATGTCACAAGTTCGATCCCTGAGCTCTCAGGTTTTACCACCCGGCCACTCACGAAGGTTGATTTTTCTTTAAATGAGCTCAATTGATGTGTAAATATTCCCTGGTTTTCCGGGGCCTTATAGTTGACCGGAAAAAAAAAATCTAGCATTTATGGTGTAATAAATTCATAGAATTTCTCATGAACACATACATTGCACTATTTCTCTCTCTCTCTGTTTTTTTTTTTGGAACGGCATTATTCGTCACCTATTTTTGTGTTTTCTTGAATATAACTTTAACATTTTTTAATGTGAAATTTTAATTTGTCACCTATTTGAATTTCTCCGAGTTAATTTACATATTTAACTTTTCACCCGATTCATTTTGATTTGATATATATTTTGCCTCTCATCTTAAAATTTTCTATGGCAAAGAATTATTCATATGAACTGTGTAATGGTATACTGTATAAATTAATAATCGTGGGACCGGTTATGCTGTTGTGCATGTTTAATACCATAGTGATTCAGATGGGATCTAGAATGAACATCATCTTTAAAAACAAATAATTTCTTCAAAAGAAGGTGATCTATTATTTTATTCTACTTTCTAATCATAAATAATTATTTTATATAAAAAAATTTATTTTTTAATTTATCACAAAACAGATCACCCATCTTTACACCATTATGTACACACACTTCTCTCAATCACCACCATCATCATATCACGGATCTTTCACATGCATATTCTTACAAGTTACAAAACCATAACACCATTAGCTGTTTTAACACGTGCCCCTGATCAAGATTTCAACACATGATCTTAGTAATGCAACAAATGCTATTAAACTTAAAAGCTTGTAGTCCGTATACCTGTCACGTTATTATAATTTGATCCTAAATTTTTTAAAGAATACGATATATCTAAAAAAAAACTAACATTCAAGAAGCTTCAGCAAGATCTTTAAGAAACTGCACCACATCATCCGAAGTCGATAACATGTACCGAGCATTTGTACGTGCCCGTCCTACCGCACACGAGAAATAGTTATCTGCTTTAAGATCTAGAACGTTCCATGACACCTTGTCTGGTGGCACCAATGCCGGTTTTCCATCATTCTCAAAACCACTGTTCCTGTTACCGTTTACTGTTCGTTTGTTTTCTAGACTTTGAGGAGGTCGTTGCTGACTTTGAGACGGTTTCGACCAACTTTTACACTGTTTTTCGTCTCCCAGACGTTTTGTGGTGCCAGTTAGTTTGGGTCGTGGAATACCCGTGTTGTTATAAGGAAGCTCTGGCTCGAAAAATGTGAATATATCCTCGTCCTAGAAGTATAAATGTAAATCTTGATCAATCATATTAACATTGTGAAATGTTATATGTTTATGCACATAGATAGGTTTAAAAATGGGTTAAATACCATAAAAGCTATACACTTTCTTATTTTCATGAAAAAGTCCTCAACCTGATTTTGGTATATTAAAAACTACTTCAACTTGTAAAAGAATACATGTAAAAGTTACTAAACTAAAACATTACAGTCCTCTTAAATGGGTCATGATAAGATGCCATAAGTTTTTTTCTTTCTTTTTGCAAAGATGTTTAAGGTGATTTTATCAACTTTTTACCAATTTAAGAGCTAAAATGTCATTATTTATAAGGAACACACAGACAAGTTTACTTTAATTAGTTAATATATTGAATTAGTTATATATTACTTTAATTAGTTACTTCAATTTATAAGATTTATAGGAGGATATATGCAATTACCCCTTAGTTTAGCCTTTTTTGTGTATTTTTTACAAGTTGAGGTATTCTAATTTGAGTGTCTTTTTTCTGTGAAAAATAAGTGTAGTCTTTTTATTTTTTTTATTTTTTATAATATTAACCTTAAACAATTCTACTACTTACCTTCCCTAGAAAATGGCCAATGCATAGGACATAGTCGATTGGGGATGAAATGGATTTGCTATGAACTATCTCGCCTAATATACGAACAATTGTGATACCCTGCAAAAGATTGTTCCAATGGGTTAGAATCCGACCCATATGAGTTGATCTGGGTTATGTTTTATCTTTAAATCTTTAACGGGTCAAAGTGGATAAATCAAAGAACCTGCATACAAGAAAACGGGTCGAAACTTGATCAACATGTATTTTTAATGCATAACCTCCTAAAATCATTTTCTTTGAAAATTTAGATTGTTTCTTTTTTGCATTTACATACTACTAATTAACTGTTATAAAATTTAACTCAGCCACATGGTCATAAACAAAGTAGGGCGCTAACCTTGGTAACACCAGCCGCTCGAACCTCAACAGAGCGGCTACCTTGTGTAACATCCACAGATGTGTTAGATATCGGGCCCGTCCACAAATGCTGTAGCATGTCTCGGGCTTGAAGCCTCCCAAATTCCACATGTGCATTCCCGTTTTCATGACCCAACAACCAACAAAAAAAAACACGTTGTTTTAATAAAGGATCATGAAAACATGTCGAAATACCTGCGTACTTGTAATTCCATACCAATGATGTTTCACGAAGCTCAAAATGTGATCGAGGTGTTCTTTCAGTAAAATACTCGAAGACATGCTGTCATAAAGATTATAAAGTTATCATAGATAGTTTGGGCAGAGCCGGTCCTGAGGATTTAGGGCCCCTGTTCGAGCTAAAAAAAAATGGGCCTCACTCGAAAAATAAAATTGCAAATAGAAAAAGCTGTTAAATAAGGAAAAAAAACAAGTTATAGCAATAAACATAAGAAAATTATAGTTTTAAAATGACATTCTAAGTAGTTAACCAACAAATCATGCAGTCTTCATAGCTCATATCTTTTTCAAATTAGATTATTTTATTAGTTTAGGTTTTAAACTTTAAAAGTTTTATTTCTGAATCAAAGATGGTCTCTTTTTCAAATTAGATTATTTTATTAGTTTAGGTTGTACCTTAAAGAAAAATTCAAAGGAGGTTGGTTTCTAGGCCAAAGATCAACTTTAATGGCATAGGCTGTATTTCTGAATCAAAGATGGTCTCTTTGGTTGTTCCGTTTACTAAGATCGAGATCAAGAGGCTGTTTGATCTTGCGGAGGTGATAAGGCGCCTGGCCCGAGTGGCTTCAATTTCTCCTTCATTAAGTACCCATTTGGATGCAAAAGCTTTGATTTTTAATATCTTGTTGTGTCGTGACAGTGACAGGCTTAATTGTAGATAATTCTACACCCATTTAGATTGCAGTATTTTTGAGCTATCTTTCTTACTGCCTACACAATATATAAACTAATATCACTGGCGGGCCCAGGAATATTTTTTATGGAGGTCGCTTATTCTAGGTGCTCGAATTTCCATCATCTCGTCATTTAATTATTCATGTCGGGTCGGGTTTTTATGACTAAAATTCCAATCAAAGTATCAATCAACCATCACCATCTAAATTTCATGACATCCTAATAAGTTTGATCTCATTAGAACATTAGGTCAGATAAGTTCATTTTTTTTTTAATTATAAAACAACATCCATCTTAATATTGGAAGAATTGAAGGGTAGTTTGACAAATGTGTTATAGTTTGAAATATATAACAAATATGTTGTTAATAATCCAAAACCTTCACGTTTTAATGTGTCTATCTATATCTCAAATTCTAAATGCTTTTAAATCTTCTATTATCTTATAAACCGTAAAAAATTGTATGTATATTTTGTAAATGCTTTATTTTATTGGTTTTTATCTAACGTAATTTATCAAATGACGTTTCAGTTTTAAATTAAATTTTTATTTAATGCTGTCAAAAAATCAAATACTCAACTGCCCCATAGTTATTTAATGTTGTTCATTTATTTAATGTTATTTAATGTTGTCCAATGTTATATAATGATATCCCTCATGTGTAGCAGTAAAAGAAAGAAAGTTTTTAAAAATATACGTTCCCAAGTATTGAACTTAACAAGAAGCCTTCCACAAGGCTATGTGCCAACTTTAACAAATTTTGAAGACCATTGAGCTACAACAATTTTTGTTAACTAGTTGGGGGTCATTTGTATATATTTAAGGGGGCTAGTGAGATTTTCCTTTGAAGACGTTCTACTACTAGTACAAAATCGAGGGGGTCGCTTGATCCCATACCCTTCAACGTAGGTCCGCCCCTATTCATAGGTAAAAGTTCACTTGGATCTTAGTTTTCTTAATCTTTATTCTTCAAATGTGTTTATGTATGATACAACCAACATCACTCTTACAATCAAGGTTTTTTTTATTTAGTTGTAGGTAAATTATTTTTTTATAATATTAGGTAACTCATCTATTCGGTCCATTCAGTATATTCTTTCTTACATATATCATTTAGAAATGTATGAGATTTTATATCTGGCTTCTTGATTTATATATAGTGTTTTGTTCTTACTTGTCATCCTTTATACAGAATTAAATGGACTTTAGTTGAGATTTTATATCCGGCTTCATGATTTATAGTGTTTTGTTCTTACTTGTCATCCTTTATACAGAATTAAATGGACATTTAGTTGTATAATTTTGATCTGAATGTTTAAGTTTGATATGCTGCATCCTTATTAAGTTTCAGGATCATACCTTATTAGTTATAAAAAAATCCTCAAATCTTATTTTAACTATTTTTTGTGATCTTAAAGCTTAGTACATTTTTATGTGGAATTACTAGATTCATCTCAGTTGTTAGTGTGTTCTACTGTTTGAAACAAAATTATGTCTTTATCCTGATATGCTGAAATCATTTCTTGCTTGCTAATAATTTGTAATACTATCTTCTACAAGAATCGAGATGGTAGAAGCTCCTAATGTTCTTCTATACAGATCATTCTCTTGTGTACGAATATGTAAGAATATACGCCTTTCACTTCGGGCCTTTGTCTCAATGAACAGCCTAACAAAACTGCCATGTCTATAGGTGAATTTGAATGCATCCAAATCACAAAAACAACTCTGTTTATAAAAATTTAGGGGTTTCTATTCATGGATATTTGGAACTGAATAAGGTTGTAAGGTGTTGCTTTTGGGAGTTTATGAGAAGAAACATCCAAGGAATCTCTTAAGAAACATTTGGGGTATGAACACTAAATTTATCTCCATTTACTTGCTCTTTCAAATACAGCTTATCGTAGTGGATATACACTTGGTTCCACTGTTAAAATCTAAATATCAGTCAGCAAAATACATGTGTGAGATATAAATGGATTTTAAGATGCTTACATATGTTTGGGACATAATTAGCACTTATAGTCATTTCATTACTTCCTGAAAGATGACCTACAATTTTGGAGATTTAAATCTGCTCAAATTTAATTAAACATGTTAGTCACGAATTCAAAATTTTTAAATTGTCAACTGAAGCATGTTTTTTGTTATATGTGGGAGTTTATCATGATAGAGTGGACAATTGGACATAATATGAATGATGATTCTCTCTATAACTAGATATATTAGATATATTTCAACCTCTTAGGCAAGAGTGGTATACCTTGGGCAAGAATGATATGAAATTGAAAGTGATTATCCTAATCTCGTCGCCTAACAACTTTTAACCAACTTAGATTCTGATTTAACATTCCAGTCCCTGAAGTATCAAGTAGATACCAGTTTAGTCCCTGTACTTCCTTTAACGTGTTAGTTAGATACTGAACTTCACAATAAACGATATTAGTCCTCTTTATTACTAAGCTACACACAATTAACCCATTAGTTAACAATAAAATTATTCAGTTATTAATACGAGGAGTGCAAAATAAACACCTCTGTTGCAAAAAAAAACACCTCTTAACTTAAGAGGAGTGCAAAAGAAACACCTCTTACGTTAAGAGGGGTGCAAGACAGACACTTCTTAACTTAAGAGGAGTGCAAAAGAAACACCTCTTATGTTAAGAAGAGTGCAAGACAGACACCTCTTAAGTTAAGAAGAGTGCAAGATAGACACCTCTTACGTTAAGAGGAGTTCAAGAAAGACACTTCTTAAGTTAAGAGGAGTGTAACAACACAAACACCTCTTAAATTAAGAGGAGTGCAAAACATACACTTATAAAATTTATCTATTTCTCATCTTTCGTCTGTATATAATTTATACATTTCTCGTCTCCCGTTTGTTAATGTTTTTGTTGTTGTTTTTCAGAATATGTTGTAGTTACTTAAACCACATAAGACAACTTTAATGTTTGTCATACGTGATCAAACAAAGGTAAATTTTGTCTCTTGTATCTTATGTTGGGGTAGCATAATCTTGATTTATATCTCTTTATTCATTAGACACCTCTTGAAAAGCTAGAGTCTGCTTTGAGGGAAGATATCAACAATGTAACTTTTTTTTTCATTATACATATTTATAATATTTACAATTTGTTTAGATTTTCCTTACCACCCTTCCTAACCAAACTAATTACGAATGATAATATGTTATTTGGTGTAGATATGTGATTTTGTTTCTAAGCTAGAAGTTCACAAACTCACCCCACTGAGTCAGTTTTTTTATGTAAGAACCTAGATGTATCATTTATATTGTATTTTTCAATCATTTAATCGAACATAATATAATGCCTATCAATCATGTAATAACTTCTTATTGTTTGAGTGAGCAGGTTCAGTTTGATTTGCTGCCTAACTATTTAGTGAAAGAAGAAGAATTTAAAAACAAGGTATGCATGAGATTCTTAAAGACCTTTTGAAATTATTGTTAAGAGTGCAGATTATTATTAGAGCAGGTTCAAAGATGTCAAAATTTTAATGATGTAACCTGCTAAATTTATGTTAACGGGATCATGTTCTTGATGACAATATAGTTATTATTTATCTACCTTTTACTAGTCTTTAAAGATGGTTGATTGGAGGCAAAGGTTTTTTGATGGCGTTAGGCTAAATCATGTTCCTGCTTTAGATTTTTCACACGATATCTGAATACTATAAAGGAGAACCAAACCCTTGATGCTCACAAGGTAATGGTTATATTGTTATAGACCCTTCCAATCTGGAAAATATTTTATGTTTTCTTTTATTACTAACAATGTATTTATTGAAAATGCCATTTACAGAAAGTATAGCAATCGATGAAGGTCCTATCGAATTTGAAAAAGATTGCTGCTCTAAATATTAAACACGTTGATCTGATGAAAGACTCCATCTTCCATAGTCTTTCAGCAGTTACTAAAGGCAGATAATCTTTTATCGCGTTAATAACGGAATTATGCAAGCGCTATGATCAGAAAAGAAAGGGTTTTCAGCTTAATAAGAAAGTAAATTTCAGATTTTGCACCAAAGAGGTGGTGGATATCATGGCCATGGAAGATAGAGGCACAAGCTTTGAAAAGTATGAAACTTCTAAGTTTCCTTCAAAATTTCCTCCATTTGTGATGAGCACAAATGGATCAACCATCACCACTAAGGAGACTGAAGGGAAAATTGTCAACAATGAAGGTGGAAGATGATGATGCCAAACTGAATTTTAGAAGGCTCGTGACCTTCTATTTGATTGTGGAAGTGCTCAGTCCAAACAGAAACAACAAGGTCCCATGTAGCCAATAGTGGACGGTATCAAATCTTGACGCATATAAAAGCGTTAACTTGGCAAAGTACACCGAGGACTGCCTGCATAGCGCTATGGAGGATGCCAAAGAGTGGTGGTTTGAGAAAGGTGGAACCGGTCAACACCTTTTCATTAAGCTGCTCCTGTTTTAAAGGAATGTTGTACAATATCGGTTGAACTATTCTCGTCATTTTACATGCATATATATATATATAGGGTGAGGTTCATTGTAGACACTTTCACATGTGAAATAGCTCTTTTTCACATGTGAAATGCTCTGAACAATTAGAAAAAGGAAAAAAAAGAAAAAATGAAATTATCACAACCACTAGATCAAGAGATCTAATGGTGAAATAGGGTGTCTACATGTCTACACTTATGAGAGTGTCTACAATGAACTTTTCACTATATATATATATATATATATATATATATATATATATATATATATATATATGTATGTATGTATATCATCAACACATTTTACTGATAAAATTGTGCTCGTCATTTTGTATTGTCTTATTTTTATTATTGTGTTAGGCTATTTTGTTTGAACGCATTTTGGTTCTGCGGCCGAGTTATTTGGAGGACGTGAGCGCCATAATCCAGAAGTGGAAACCTTTTAGGAGGGATGAAGATTGATTTAGTGAGAAATTTGATAAACTAAAGTTCGGTTTCGGTGATGGTGATGGTGATGGTGATTCAGATCATAAAGCAATTTGATAAGTGGATTGAGTTTACTTATGTATTTTGATTTTTGTGTAAGTCTATCCAATTATCATTTTTCCTTTTCTTACCAGGTTTTACTGTGCCCATTTTGTCCATCCTGTGCGGCTAATAATGTGGATATGTTTTCTGGTAAAGGTAGTGACTCTCGTAGCAACCCATCCTCTAAGTCTAAGAATACGGATACTAATGAAAATGATAATAGTGTTGATCATGGTATGTTTTGATACAAACGTTCGGGATTTGGATTGTATTTTTGGTTTTCGGGTTTCTAGGGTTGGATTCCTCGATTCTACTCATACCCAACCCTAAAAACCCGAAACCCAAAAATACAACCCAAATCCCAAACGTTTGTATCAAAACATACCATGATCAACACTATTATCATTTCCATCAGTATCCGTATTCTCAAACTCAGAGGATGGGCTGCTATTAGAGCCACTACCTTCACCAGAAAACATATCCACATTACCAGCCGCACATGATGGACAAAATGTGCACAGTAAAACCTAGAAAGAAAATGAAAAATGATAATTAGATAGACTTACTCAAAAATCAAAATACATAAATAAACTCAATCCACTTATCAAATTGCTTTATGATCTGAATCACCATCACCGAACTTTAGTTTATCAAATTTCTCACTAAACCAATCTTCATCCCTCCTAAAAGGTTTCCAATTCTGGATTATGGCGCTGACGTCCTCCAAAGAACCCGACCACAAAACCGAAACACGTTCAAACAAAATAGCCTAACACAGTAATAAAAATAAGACAATGTAAAATGACGAGAATTTTTTATCAGTAAAATGTGTTGATCATATACAAATATATATGCATGTAAAATGACGAGAATAGTTCAGCCGATATTGTACACCATACCTCTAAAACAGGATCAGCTCCAATGAAAATGTGTTGACCGATTCCACCTTTCTCAAACCACCACTTTTAGGCATCCTCCATATCGCTATGTAGGCGGTCCTCGGTGTACTTTGCCAAGTTGACGCTTTTATATGCGTCAAGATTTGATACCGTCCACCATTGGCTACCTGGGACCTTGTTGTTTCTGTTTGGACTGAGCACTTCCACAATCAAATAGAAGGTCCCGAGCCTTCTAAAATTCAGTTTGGCATCATCATCTTCCACCTTCATTGTTGACAATTTTCCCTTCCTCTCCTTAGTAGTGATGGTTGATCCCTTTGTGCTCTTCACAAATGGAGGAAATTTTGAAGGAAACTTGGAAGTTTCATACTCTTCAAAGCTTGTGCCTCTATCTTCCATGCCCATGATATCCGCCACCTATTTGGTGCAAAATCTGAAAAATACTTTCTTGTTAAGCTGAAAACCCTTTATTTTCTGATCATAGCGCTTGCATAATTCTGTTATTAACGCGACAGAAGATTATCTGCCTGCTGAAAGACTATGGAAGATGGAGTCTTTCATCAGATCAACGTGTTTAATATTCAGAGCAGCAATCTTTTTCAAATTCGATAGGACCTTCATCGATTGCTGTACTTTCTGTAAATGGCATTTTCAATAAATACATTGTTAGTAATAAAAGAAAGCATAAATTTTTTTTCCATATTGGAAGGGTCTATAACAATATAACCATTACCTTGTGAGCATCAAGGGTTTGGTTCTCCTTTATAGTATTCTAGATATCTTGTGAAAAATCTAAAGCAGGAACATGATCTAGCCTAACACCATCAAAAAACCTTTGCCTCCAATCAGCCATCTTTAAAGACCAGTAAAAGGTAGATAAATAAAACTATATTGTTGTCAAGAACATGATCCCGTTAACCTGAATTTAGGAGGTCACATCATTAAAAATATGACATCTTTGAACCTGCTCTAATAATAATCTGCACTCTTAACAATAATTTCAAAAGGTTTATAAGAATCTCATGCATACCTTGTTTTTAAATTCTTCTTTTTTCACTAAATAGTTAGGCAGTAAATCAAACTGAACTTGCTCACTCAAACAATAAGAAGTTATTATAGGATTGATAGGCATTATATTATGTTCGATTAAATGATTGAAAAATACAATAGAAGTGATAAATCTAGGTTCTTACATCAAAAACTGACTCGGTGGGGTGAGTTTGTGAACTTCTGGCTTAGGAACATAATCCCATATCTACACCAAATAACATATTATCATTCGTAATTAGTATACCTTGGGGAAGAAATAGAGGGTTTAAGGTATGTTGGGATGGAACAACAAAAGAAGAAATGGATTGAAGAAATGGACCTGTTGTGATGAAGGAGTATGATAATTTGGTTGGTTCTAGGTTGATGAAAAAGAAAATTATATGAATTTTGATCCTTGGCCTTAACTCGCTAACAAAAAGGGTGTTGCTGTTGATGTTCTTGATCTTTAGGTTACCAATTTCCACTGGAGGTATATAAATAGTCTTGAAATGCAATTAGTGATGGTCTTGTGTGGTTTTAGATTTGATATGCTCGCATTGTTGGCAATAAAACTGAACTCTTTGTTGTTTGGTTCACTTCTTATGAATTCACATACACACTTGATACACAGTTCCTTTGACCAATGAGCTAAGTTATTCATTCTGCCCTAACTCACACTATAGGTTTCTTATCTTGACCAGTGATACATTTTGTTAAAATCCATTGGTTATTTAGGGTGGGGGGTATGGTTGGTTTTTAAGTCAAAGGAGTTAAATCTTTTATTCAATAGGATGATGCCAAATCAATGTGACTAGGAGAGAGAAAATTGAAGCCAAATTTTTTTTTTAGAAGGGTATGAAAGCCAAATTCTTCTTGTGACTTGGAATTTTTTTTATTTCATTTTCGTTAAAATCACATTTTATATATTTATATTAAATAAGATAAGAATAAATAGATAAAAATTTATACTAAAAAATACCACACATTAAAACACAATACATTAATACAACTTATTTTAAAATGCGATACTACATAAACAAAAAAATAAACTACGCGTTCAACTCCTCCTCAGTCAAGTGGATGTCCATGTTTGTCACGATATGCTCCGTAATATCAAATCTAAGTTTAAAATGTGTATAGCCATCGTTCAATTCCAATATAACGTTGTCATCGACAACCGGCTGAACTGGAGGATCGCGAATGTGCACCGGTGATATGGCTCTGCCCTCGTCTTTGAGAATCATATTGTGAAGTATCATGACGGCATACATAATGTTCTTCATTTTTTTTCTTCTTGTTGGACGACCCTTTCGATCAACTATTGCCCACTTTTCCTTTAAATTACCGAACGCGCTCTTTCGCATCTTTTCTAGCCCCCTCTTGTATCTTCTTCATTTCTTCTCCTTGATTTCAAATGGATGCCGAAGGGACTTCAAAAAGACAGACCAAGTGGGGTAAATTCCATTAGCAATAAAATATCCACGTTTGTATTCATGACCGTTAACAATAAAAGGACATCTTGGAGCAACTCCGTACAATTCGTTCTTAAGCAAGGGCGACTGGTTTAGCACATTTATGTCGTTGTTGGAACCGGCAACGCCAAAGTATCCATGCCAAAACCATGTATCTTGTGACGCTACTGCCTCGAGTATTATCATTGGTTTTGGAAGATCACCCCGATGATATTGAGCTCTATACTTTGTGGGGCAATTTCTCCATTACCAATGAGTGCTATCTATACTACTGATCATCCCTGGTTGTCCATGCCTCTCCAAATATGCATCATACAAAAGCGCAATATCGTGGCTAGTAGGTAAACGTAAGTATTCATCTTTATATAATTTAAGTATGGCATCACAAAATTAATGAAGGCATTAACAAGATGTTCTCTCGGAAATTTCAAATACTTCATCAAATTCATATGGAACATTTCCGTACGTAAGCTGACGGATAGCCGAAGTACATTTTTGCAAAGGTGTAAAACTTTCCCTTTTACTAGAGTCAAGAGTGGTATACCTTGGGCAAGAATGATATGAAATTGAAAGTGATTATCCTAAACTCGTCGCCTAACAACTTTTAACCAACTTAGATTCTGATTTAACATTCCAGTCCCTGAAGTATCAAGTAGATACCAGTTTAGTCCATGTACTTCCTTTAACGTGTCAGTTAGATACTGAACTTCACAATTAACGATATTAGTCCTCTTTATTACTAAGCTCCACACAATTAACCCATTAGTTAACAATAAAATTATTCAGTTATTAATAAGAGGAGTGCAAAACAAACACCTCTGTTGCAAAAAACACCTCTTAACTTAAGAGGAGTGCAAAAGAAACACCTCTTACGTTAAAAGGAGTGCAAGACAGACACTTCTTAACTTAAGAGGAGTGCAAAAGAAACACCTCTTACGTTAAGAGGAGTGCAAGACAGACACTTCTTTTTGTTGTTGTTTTTCAGAATACGTTGCAGTTACTTAAACCACATAAGACAACTTTAATGTTTGTCATACGTGATCAAACAAAGGTAAATTTTGTCTCTTGTATCTTATGTTGGGGTAGCATAATCTTGATTTATATCTTTTTATTCATTAGACACCTCTTGAAAAGCTAGAGTCTGATTGAGGGAAGATATCAACAATGTATCTTTTTTTTTCATTATACATATTTATAATATTTACAATTTGTTTAGATTTTTCTTACCACCCTTTCTAACCAAACTAATTACGAATGATAATATGTTATTTGGTGTAGATATGTGATTTTGTTCCTAAGCCAGAAGTTCACAAACTCACCCCACTGAGACAGTTTTTTGATGTAAGAACCTAGATTTATCATTTCTATTGTATTTTTCAATCATTTAATCGAACATAATATAATGCCTATCAATCATATAATAACTTCTTATTGTTTGAGTGAGCAGGTTCAGTTGATTTGCTGCCTAACTATTTAGTGAAAGAAGAAGAATTTAAAAACAAGGTATGCATGAGATTCTTAAAGACCTTTTGAAATTATTGTTAAGAGTGCAGATTATTTATCTACCTTTTACTGGTCTTTAAAGATGGTTGATTGGAGGCAAAGGTTTTTTGATGGCGTTAGGCTAGATCATGTTCCTGCTTTAGATTTTTCACACGATATCTGAATACTATAAAGGAGAACCAAACCCTTGATGCTCACAAGGTAATGGTTATATTGTTATAGACCCTTCCAATCTGGAAAATATTTTATGTTTTCTTTTATTACTAACAATGTATTTATTGAAAATGCCATTTACAGAAATTATAGCAATCGATGAAGGTCCTATCGAATTTGAAAAAGATTGCTGCTCTGAATAATAAACACGTTGATCTGATGAAAGACTCCATCTTCCATAGTCTTTCAGCAGTTACTAAAGGCAGATAATCTTTTGTCGCGTTAATAACGGAATTATGCAAGCGCTATGATCAGAAAAGAAAGGGTTTTCAGCTTAACAAGAAAGTATTTTTCAGATTTTGCACCAAAGAGGTGGCGGATATCATGGGCATGGAAGATAGAGGCACAAGCTTTGAAAAGTATGAAACTTCTAAGTTGCCTTCAAAATTTCCTCCATTTGTGATGAGCACAAAGGGATCAACCATCACCACTAAGGAGACGAAGGGAAAATTGTCAACAATGAAGGTGGAAGATGATGATGCCAAACTGAATTTTAGAAGGCTCGTGACCTTCTATTTGATTGTGGAAGTGCTCAGTCCAAACAAAAACAACAAGGTCCCAGGTAGCCAATAGTGGACGGTATCAAATCTTGACGCATATAAAAGCATCAACTGGGCAAAGTACACCGAGGACTGCCTGCATAGCGCTATGGAGGATGCCAAAGGGTGGTTTGAGAAAGGTGGAACCGGTCAGCACCTTTTCATTGGAGCTGCTCCTGATTTAAAGGTATGGTGTACAATACCGGCTGAACTATTCTCATCACTTTACATGCATATATATATATATATATATATATATATATATATATATATATAGTGAAAAGTTCATTGTAGACACCCTCATAAGTGTAGACATGTAGATACCTTTTTCACCATTAGATCTCTTGATCTAATGGTTGTGATTAATTTGTTTTTTTCTTTTTTTTCTTTTTTATCATTATTCAGAAAATTTCACATGTGAAAAGGAGCCATTTCACATGCGAAAGTGTCTACAATGAACCTCACCCTATATATATATATATATATATATATATATATATATATATATATATATATATATATATGTATATCATCAACATATTTTACTGATAAAATTGTGCTCGTCATTTTGTATTGTCTTATTTTTATTACTGTCTTAGGCTATTTTGTTTGAACGCATTTTGGTTCTGCGGCCGAGTTATTTGGAGGACGTGAGCGCCATAATCCAGAAGTGGAAACCTTTTAGGAGGATGAAGATTGGTTTACTGAGAAATTTGATAAACTAAAGTTCGGTTTCAGTGATGGTGTTGGTGATGGTGATTCAGATCATAAAGCAATTTGATAAGTGGATTGAGTTTATTTATGTATTTTGATTTTTGTGTAAGTCTATCCAATTATCATTTTTCCTTTTCTTACCAGGTTTTACTGTGCCCATTTTGTCCATCATGTGCGGCTGATAATGTGGATATGTTTTCTGGTAAAGGTAGTGACTCTCGTAGTAACCCATCCTCTGAGTCTAAGAATACGGATACTAATGAAAATGATAATAGTGTTGATCATGGTATGTTTTGATACAAACGTTCGCGATTTGGGTTGTATTTTTGGTTTTCGGGTTTCTAGGGTTGGATTCCTCGAATTCTACTCATACCCAACCCTAGAAACCCGAAACCCAAAAATACAACCCAAATCCCGAACGTTTGTATCAAAACTTACCATGATGAACACTATTATCATTTTCATCAGTATCCGTATTCTCAGACTCAGAGGATGGGCTGCTATTAGAGCCACTACTTTCACCAGAAAACATATCCACATTACCAGCCGCACATGATGGAAAAAAATGTGCACAGTAAAACCTGGAAAGAAAATAAAAAATGATAATTAGATAGACTTACTCAAAAATCAAAATACATAAATAAACTCAATCCACTTATCAAATTGCTTTATGATCTGAATCACCATCACCGAACTTTAGTTTATTAAATTTCTCACTAAACCAATCTTCATCCCTCCTAAAAGGTTTCCACTTCTAGATTATGGCTCTCACGTCTTACAAAGAACCCGACCACAAAACCGAAACGCGTTCAAACAAAATAGCCTAACACAATAATAAAAATAAGACAATGTAAAATGACGAGAACATTTTTACCTAGTAAAATGTGTTGATCATATACAAATATATATGCATGTAAAATGACGAGAATAGTTCAGCCGATATTGTACACCATACCTCTAAACCAGGAGCAGCTCCAATGAAAATGTATTGACCGGTTCCACCTTTCTCAAACCACCACTTTTTGGCATCCTCCATATCGCTACGCAGGCGGTCCTCGGTGTACTTTGCCAAGTTGACGCTTTTATATGCATCAAGCTTTGATACCGTCCACCATTGGCTACCTGGGACCTTGTTGTTTCTGTTTGGACTTAGCACTTCCACAATCAAATAGAAGGTCACGAGCCTTCTAAAATTCAGTTTGGCATCATCATCTTCCACCTTCATTGTTGACAATTTTCCCTTCCTCTCCTTAGTAGTGATGGTTGATCCCTTTGTGCTCTTCACAAATGGATGAAATTTTGAAGGAAACTTGGAAGTTTCATACTCTTCAAAGCTTGTGCCTCTATCTTCCATGCCCATGATATCCGCCACCTATTTGGTGCAAAATCTGAAAAATACTTTCTTGTTAAGCTGAAAACCCTTTATTTTCTGATCATAGCGCTTGCATAATTTCGTTATTAACGCGACAGAAGATTATCTGCCTTTAGTAACTGCTGAAAGACTATGGAAGATGGAGTCTTTCATCAGATCAACGTGTTTAATATTTAGAGCAGCAATCTTTTTTAAATTCGATAGGACCTTCATCGATTGCTGTACTTTTTGTAAATGGCATTTTCAATAAATACATTGTTAGTAATAAAAGAAAGCATAAATTGTTTTCCATATTGGAAGGGTCTATAACAATATAACCATTACCTTGTGAGCATCAAGGGTTTGGTTCTCCTTTATAATATTCCAGATATCGTGTGAAAAATCTAAAGCAAGAACATGATCTAGCCTAACGCCATCAAAAAACCTTTGCCTCCAATCAGCCATCTTTAAAGACCAGTAAAAGGTAGATAAATAAAACTATATTGTCGTTAAGAACATGATCCCGTTAACATGAATTTAGGAGGTCACATCATTAAAATTTTGACATGTTTGAACCTGCTCTAATAATAATCTGCACTCTTAACAATAATTTCAAAAGGTTTATAAGAATCTCATACATACCTTGTTTTTAAATTCTTCTTTTTTCACTAAATAGTTAGACAGTAAATCAAACTAAACTTGCTCACTCAAACAATAAGAAGTTATTATAGGATTGATAGGCAATATATTATGTTCGATTAAATGATTGAAAAATACAATAGAAGTGATTAATCCAGGTTCTTACATCAAAAACTGACTCAATGGGGTGAGTTTGTGAACTTCTGGCTTAGGAACATAATCCCATATCTACACCAAATAACATATTATCATTCGTAATTAGTATACCTTGGAGAAGAAATAGAGGGTTTAAGGTATGTAGGGACGGAACAACAAAAGAAGAAATGGATTGAAGAAATGGATCTATTGTGGTGAAGGAGTATGATAATTTGGTTGGTTCTAGGTATGATGAAAAAAGGAAATTATGTGAATTTTGATCCTTGGCCTTAACTCGCTAACAAAAAAGGTGTTGCTATTGATGTTCTTGATCTTTAGGTTACCAATTTCCACTGGAGATATATAAATAGCCTTGAACTGCAATTAGTGATAGTCTTGTGTGGTTTTAGTATTTAATATGCTCGCATTGTTGGTAATAAAACTGAACTCTTTGTTGTTCGTTTCACTTCTTATGAAATCACACACACACTTGATACACAGTTCCTTTGACCAATGAGCTAATTTCTTCATTCGGCCCTAACTCACACTATAGGTTTCTTATCTTGACCAGTGATCATTTTGTTAAAATCTGTTGGTTATTTAGGGTGTGGAGTATGGTTGATTTTTAAGCCAAAGGAGTCAAATATTTTATCTAATAGGATGATGACAACTCAATGTGACTAGGAGAGAGAAAATTGAAGCCAAATTCTTCTTTTTAGAAGGGTATGGAAGACAAATTCTACTTGTGGCTTGGAATTTTGTTTGTTTCATTTTCGCTAAAATCACATTTTTATTTATTTATATTAAATAAGATAAGAATAAATAGATAAAAACTTATACTAAAAAAATACATCACATTAAAACATAATACATTAATACAACTTATTTTAAAACGCGATACTACATAAACAAAAAAAATAAATAAACTACGCGTTCAACTCCTCCTCAGTCAAGTGGACATCCATGTTTGTCACGATATGCTCCGTAATATCAAATCTAAGTTTATAATGTGTATCGCCATCCTGCAATTCCAATAGAACGTTGTCATCGACAACTTGCTGAACTGGAGAATCGCGAATGTGCACCGGTGATATGGCTCTGCCCTCGTCTTTGAGAATCGTATTGTGAAGTATCATGACGGCATACATAATGTTCTCCATTTTTTTTCTTCTCGTTGGACGGCCCTTTCAATCAACTATTGCCCACTTTTGCTTTAAATTACCGAACGCTCTTTCGCATCTTTTCTAGCCCCCTCTTGTATCTTCTTCATATTTTCTCCTTGATTTCAAATGGATGTCGAAAGGACTTCAAAAAGACAGACCAAGTGGGATAAATTCCATTAGCAATAAAATATCCACGTTTGTATTCACGACCGTTAACAATAAAAGGACATCTTGGAGCAATTCCGTGCAATTCGTGCGTAAGCAAGGGCGACTGGTTAAGCACGTTTATGTCGTTGTTGGAATCGGCAACACCAAAGTACCCATGCCAAAACCAAGTATCTTGTGACGCTACTGCCTCGAGTATTATCATTGGTTTTCGATGATCACCCCGATGATATAGAGCTCTATACTTTGTGGGGCAATTTCTCCATTCCCAATGAGTGTTATCTATACTACCGATCATCCCTGGTTGTCCATGCCTCTCCAAATGTGCATCATACAAAAGCGCATATCGTGGCTAGTAAGTGAACGTAAGTATTCATCTTCATATTATTTAAGTATGGCATCACAAAAATAATGAAGGCATTCACGAGATGTTCTCTCGGACAATTCAAAAACTTCATCAAATTCACTGGGAATATTTTCGTACGCAAGCTGACGGATAGCCGACGTACATTTTTGCAAAGGTGTAAAACTTGCCCTTTTACTAGTCAAAATGGGCGGTGAACCACGAAAAATTTTCTTCGATATCATTAACAATTTTTTAAAACAAACGTTTGGACATGTAAATGTTAGACGTAATATATTATTACTTAATATATATATATATCGTATATATATGTATATAATAATATATTATATTATGTCCTTTAATCATTTATCTTAAATAATCAATTACCTATTTAACCCTATCTGGCATTATTTGATGGACGTAATTTCCCTTATTTGATAGACTAGAGTTTCCCCTTGGGTGTATATATATAGAGCATCTATTAGAGAGAGGAGGCTAATCACCTACACATAATATTCGATCTCTCTCCCCCTCTCGGCTCTCTCTCTCTCTCTCTCTCTCTCTAAATTCGTGATCCCTCACGAATCATCCCATCATTAGCATACACCCTAAAGGGGAACCAAGGCTACTAATATGATGGACAACCTTACTGCTGCTGATCTCAACCAGATGACTACAGGTAATCTTTACATATATATTATCTGTTTATTATTCAACGATTCAGGATTCGATCAACATGTGGTATCAGAGCATATGTTGCTCAATCGAAACATTAATCTGAATTCGTTAAAAACCCTAATCTCGAAACATATGGGTTTTCGATTCTATCTAAAAATCTCGAAACCCTAATTCGTCTTTAAGTATATAATCATACATCGGTTTTAATAACAAATCTGAAAATCTTAACATTAATCGAATTTTCGAAAATGAAAACTAACAAAAAACCCTAAAACTGATTTCGACAAGGTTGGTTTACTTTTCGATCGAAATTTCAAAATCTCGATCGAAAAAACTTAATTTTTTCGATTACATATTTAGTCTCCCGATCGAAACTGTGGCTTTGTCCTGTTCCCTCGATCGGAAAATATGACTTTTTTTTTATCAAAACCTACTTTCCGATCGACTTTTCGATCGGCTTAAGGTTCGCGATCGGAAAGTATACTTTCCGATCAACCCGCACCTTTTCGATCGACTTTTCGATCACTTAACACCTTTTCGATCGAATCATGTGGCTTAGTCCCTACTCTTCGTTCGGACCATATGGCTTTTTTATTGACTTTTCGATCGGGCCATATGGTTTTCGACCGGCTTTTCGTTTCGATCGAAAAGTCTACTTTTCGATCGGAAAGCCTACTTTTCGATCAAGCTTATTTTTCGATCGGATACCCTTTTGATCGAAAACCACTTTTCGATCAGGTACAACTTTTCGATCAGATATACACGTGGTTGTTGACAGGGGGGTTTTCTGTTAAATTTAGGGCTTAATATTAAAATTTTGTTTTGTTTAAAACCTTATATGTTTATGTTTTACAAAACTTGTATAATAAATTAATTTAGTTCCTTAACTTTTATTAGTTGTTGACAAGTAGTAATTCTAGCCAAAGCTGATTTGCTACATTAATAAATGTCATCATTATACCTAATACTGGTTAACTTATTTGAATTAAACTAACTTATTTGAATTAAATTAAATTATTCGCTTAACTTGATAACATTTTAAAACTTCGATTCTGGCCAAAGCTGATTTGTTGTTTATACAATGATTATCAACTAAAATTAAGCATTCGCCTCACTTATACGAGTGTTTCTCTTATGGCCAAAGCTGATGAGTTATGCTTGTATTTAGCGAAACTAATTTGTACATAAAGCTTAGATGCATCATTTCTGGCCAAAGCTGATGTGATGCATTACTTTATGCACATACTTATTATTTTGTTCATAATACTTAGGTGATAGGCAAGTAACCAAAGCGAAAGCTGACTCATTTAAGTAGAACCTTAATTTTGTCTATTAATTTTGGTGATTGTAATAGACTATTATCGCAACTTTATTTCTTTATAACTATGGTCTTTATCTATGCCTGCTCAATAATATTGTTATTATTAATGTTATATTATTATTATTATTAATATCCAGTAAATCACTATAACATCCTTTACTAAGTATCTTACTATTCTCCTTTTCTCGTCCACTCTAAGCCTCTACTTTCAGAGTCGAAACCTTGACTGGCACAAATTTTGCTGCTTGGAAGGATCCTGTGAATTTGGTTCTCGGCATATTTGCTTCGATCATGCACTCCTTACTGATGCTCCTGCTGACCTAACTAATTCGAGCACTACTGAAGAGAAGACTGCTCATGAGAAATGGGTCAAGTGCAACAAGATGTGTCTTTTGATCATGAAGAAGTCCATTGGCATTGCCATCAGGGGCCATACCAGATTCTGACAATGCCAAAACTTACCTCATTCTCAAATTGCTAACTACTAAGTATGATGGAAATGGTAGTATTCGTTAGCACCTGATGATGATGAACGACATCGCCAACAAGCTTAAGGCTTTAGATATGCTGATTGGCGAGACGTTTCTGGTTCACTTCATTATGACCTCTCTTCCTGCGTCTTTCGAAACCTTCAAAGTCAACTACAATGCTCAGAAGGACAAATGGAAAATGAGCGAGCTGATTGAGATGTGCGTGCAAGAGGAAGAACGTCAGAAGCTTGACAAACCAGAAGTTGCTTACCTTGTGACTGCCAACTCCAACAACAAGCGGAAGGGCAAGTTTCCGCAAAGGGAGTATCCAAAGGTTCAGAAGAAGGATGAAGGTACATCATCCGGCTCTAACATCTCCAAGAACAAACCTTACTGCAAGTTCTGTCGCAAGCTTGGACATAAACAAAAGAACTGCAAGGGTTTTAAGGAGTGGCTGGCTAAGAAAGGTAATCATATAATATGATAACTGAGTCATTTAATTTAAATGTTCCAACTAATTCATGGTGGTTTGACTCTGGTTCTATGGTTCATGTAACCAATTTTACTCAGGGCTTCCATTCAATCCAGATGCTGGAAAGAAACCAAAGAACGCTTAAGCTTGGGAATGGAAAGGATTTAGCCGTTAAAGCCATAGGAACCTTAAATTTAATAATGAAAACCGGTTTATGTATTAAACTTTATGATACCTTTATATATTCCTGAGATTACTCGGAATCTTGTATCAGGACCAAAGTTAGACATGGACGGTTTTGATGTTTCTCATGGTCATGGCAAACTTACTATCTATTTTAATTCTCAAGTATTTGGTTTTGGTTATCTGGATGGTGGCCTTTATAGATTAGAACTAGATGATACTTTCTTTAATTCTTTGTTGTCATATAATGTTCATGAAATATCAACAAAGAGAAAACCCAAAAGAGACTTAGAAACTTCATCTATGTTATGGCATCAACGTTTAGGCCATATCTCACGTGATCGTCTATCAAGACTCGTGAAATATGAAATTTTACCATCTCTTAACTTCAATGATTTTGGAACATGTGTCGAATGCATTAAAGACAAAATGACGTCGACCAATAAGAAGGGTGCCACTAGGAGTTCTAAATTATTATAAATTATTCATACTGACATTAGTGGCCCCTACACTACCACTGGAATTACATGACATAACTCTTTTATCACTTTCATAGATGATTATTCTCGTTATATGTACTTGTATCTCATCAAAGAAAAAACGGAGTCACTAACAACTTTTAAAGACTATAAAACTGAAGTTGAAAAACAATGCGGTCTTCAAATAAAAGTTGTCAGGTCAGATAGAGGAGGTGAGTATTATGGTAGACATACGGACTTAGGTCAGGCCTCTGGTCCATTTTATGAGTTTTGCAAAAGCCAGGGGATCGTGAACCAATATACCATGCCTGGTACTCCTCAACAAAATGGTGTTGCTGAAAGGAGAAACAGAACCCTAATGAACATGGTGCGAAGTATGTTAGCCAACTCAGGATTACCTCTATTCCTCTGGACCGAGGCCTTGAAAGCAGCCGTTCATATACTTAATAGAGTTCCGTCGAAATCTCTCCCTAAAACTCCTTACGAACTTTGGACATGAGAGATACCGAGTCTAAAATATATGAAAGTATGGGGCTGTCTTGCCGAGGCTAAACTCTATAATCCCTTCTTAAAGAAACTTGACATGAAAACCGTCACTTGTAACTTCATCGGTTATCCCAAACATTCAAAGAGTTATCGGTTTTATTGTCCTTCCCATGTCACTCGTATAGTAGAAACAAAGAATGTCGTGTTCCTTGAAGATCATAACATCAGTGGGAGCAGTGAAAATTCTCCAGATGATTTGCGAGAAGTACAAGACGGGGGGGGGGGGGGGGACTCTTCATCGCTTACCATCACTCCGATTACTCCTCTTGTACACACCTCCGTTGTCGACACTGCACCCACACAACCTCTCACACCACCTCCGTCACCAGAAAATGTAGACACTTCAAACGAACAACCACAAAACAATGCTGAACCCGCTGAACCCATTGTTCCCAGGAGGTAATTTAGAGTGAGAAAGCCTACTAAATCTGCTGACTATGAAACATACCTGGTTGAAATTAAAACGGATGGTGGAAAGTTCATCGATCCCACCTCTTATAAAGAAGCCATGAACAGTGATCAGTCTTCTGAATGGAATAAAGCTATGCTTGACGAGCTTGACTCCATGAAGAAAAATGACGTTTGGGATTTAGTTGAATTACCCAACGGTGCAAAACCCTCAGGATGTATGAAGAAGTGTTCATGACGCAGACTGATGGGTTTAAACCAGAAGGTCAAGAACATTTAGTCTGCAAGCTTAAGAAATCGATATACGGGTTAAAACAAGCATCGCGTCAGTGGTATCTAAAGTTTGATGAAGTCATGAAGAAACAAGGTTTCCTGAAGAATCAAGTGGACCAATGCACCTTTCTTAAGATGAGTGGGAGCAACTTTACTATACTTGTCCTATACGTAGATGACATTCTGTTAGCAAGTAATAGTTTAGATATGTTGCATGAGTCAAAGCGATTACTTTCGCTCAACTTTAACATGAAGAATCTCGGAGAGGCTTCTTACGTTATAGGCATCGAAATACATCGAGATAGAGCCAAAGGGATCTTAGGCTTGTCCCAAAAGGGCCTACATTGAGTGTGTCCTCGCTGGATATAACATGCAACACAGTAACCCCTCTAATGCTCTTGTAGTTAAAGGAGATGTTTTTGGCTCGTACCAATGTCCGAAAACAGATGAAGAAAAGGAGCAAATGAAAATGATACCTTATGCATCTGTAGTTGGTAGCATCATGTATGCTCAAGTCTGTACTCGTCCAGATATTGCTTACATTGCTGGCATGTTAGGTCGTTATCAGACTAATCCTGGCCATGATCACTGGACAGCAACTAAGAAGGTTCTTAGATATCTGAATGGGACGAGAAACTATAAACTTACCTACGGAAGAAGTGATAATATGGAATTAGTCGGATATTCTGATTCCGATTTTGCTAAATGCAAAGATGATAAGAAATCCATCTCGGGATACATCTTTATGTTAGCAGGCGGGCCCATTTCATGGAAGAGTCATAAACAACAGCTAACTTCAACATCCACTATGATGGCAGAGTACATTGCTGTTTACAACGCAACCTGTCATGGAATGTTGCTCGAAAACCTGATCACTGGACTCAAAATTGTTAATTCCATTTCTAGACCATTGAAGCTTTATTGTGATAATTCAGTTGCCGTTACTTTCTCGAACAGTAACAGTTCGACTGGCGCTGGACTATATCTCGATACAAAGTACTTGTTCGTTCGTGAACGAGTTGAGGAAAATGTGCTTTGTATTGAGTATATAAGTACTAAGGATATGCTTGCGGATCCGATGACTAAGGGTCTCCCAACTAAAGTATTCGAAGAACTTGTTTCGAGAATGGGCTTTACTAAAGACCTTAACTAGCATATCATATTTCTTATTTTAATTTAATTTCCTCTTCCGTTTGATTTTGTCTCTAAATATGTTATGCATGCATTATTGACATATAGACAGTTTATTATAAATCAACGTTAAGGGCTTATTTTGTGATTGATTCTAAATTTATGTTGAATTTTAAATTTGGGGTTGTAGTATGATTAATGGGGGTCTTGAGTTGGATAATCAACTCTATGACTGTATTTTTCTGCTGCAATTTTGGTTTAAAATTGAAATGAGTATTAAATTCTGATCAGACTTAGCTAATACCTCATTATAAATGATCATCCGGCCAAGTGGGAGAATGTTAGACGTAATATATTATTCCTTAATATATATATATATATATATATATATATATATCGTATATATATGTATATAATAATATATTATATTATGTCCTTTAATCATTTATCTTAAATAATCAATTACCTATTTAACCCTATCTGGCATTATTTGATGGACGTAATTGCCCTTATTAGATAGATTAGGGTTTCCCCTTGGGTGTATATATATAGAGCATCTATTAGAGAGAGGAGGCTAATCACCTACACATAATATTCGATCTCTCTCTCTCTCGGCTCTCTCTCTCTTTAAATTCGTGATCCCTCACGAATCATCACATTATTAGCATACACCCTAAAGGGGAACCAAGGCTACTAACAGGATGGACAACCTTACTGCTGTTGATCTCAACCAGATGACAACAGCTAATCTTTACATATATATTATCTGTTTATTATTTAACGATTCAGGATTCGATCAACAGTAAAATCTTTCGTTAAAAATACCTTCATGGTAGCGAGGATTGTCGGAGAAATAAAGATCCACCAAACGTTGGTGACCGTCGACCCAGTTACGCCAAATACTTCTTCTCCCCCTAGGTCGCTTAGACTCGACTTCGACTTCCTCATGATGAATAACGTTCACACATTGATGAGAAAATCCATTGCATCCTCGTACGAACCGTCCGAATTACTAGATGAACTACCGATTTCGGGTGGTAGAATAATTCTGGAAGGATTCACCATTATGTTTAAAAGCTTGATATAGAGTGAGAGTTGAGGGTGAAGAAGGGTGTAAAAAATGATAAAGCCGCAACCATACCCCACCTATAGATGATTAGATTTCCAATTAGGATTATAAATCTAAATTATTACTGTAATAATCTATTTTTTCAAATATAACAACTTAAGAGGCTGTGTTTAAGAAGGCCATGCTTACCTCTGTTTGGCCTTTAAACCACCACATTATCCAAATAACCATGTATAGCAAGGTCAATTTCATGATACAAAACTAAAATTTAAAAACTGTTAGTTTGAATGTAATTGCCAATATGACATTCCTTTTAATCAAAACTGTGGTTGAATGGAAGTTCCATGTATTTTATAATCTTTATGGCTTTTTGTTGTTTAACTTTTTACATTTGGATATTTAGATATTTAGATGTTTTATTGTAAAGATGTTTTATTTTAAAATGTTGCAACCGTGGGAATCTTGAGTTACAGGTTCAGTAAAGAGTAGGGCCACCCAAAGAAGCAACAAGGTGTTATATTTTTAACTGGGGTTTTAGTTTGATTTCAAATTTATTATGATTTTCTTTAGAACTCAAAGAAAGAAAGTGGTGACATTGCATTACATTAGAAAGATTTGTGGAGAATTTGAAGTTTGGCTTCCAACATGGTATTGTACTTATAAAGTTGGATTAAATTGCCAATCTTCTTTGGTACGCTCAATTTGACACGTGGAAATAAATTGGATTATAAAGTACTAGTTTTTTATCCCCGTGTGTTACACGGGTGACTTTAACAAAAACTATAAATACAATCATAATATACGATAATTATGTATTTTTATATCTTTAGTAATTAAATAATTGGTTATTAAAATATTTTGGAATGCAATAAATAAAAAATTGGAAATACAAATCACTTCCATAATTAGGAGAATTGGCGGGAAAAATTGTTGAGGATGAATGTGGTGGTGTCACATGGCAAATTGTGATGCCAAAAACTTTTCTTTTATTATATATATAGATAGATATAGATATAGATATAGATATAGATATAGATATAGAAGATAGATAGATATAGATTAGGTATAAGGTATGATGGTGTTCATCTCTTTTTATGATGTTTATTGTATTATGATTTGTACGCAATCTATTTAACATGAACTCATATTTATGGTTATTTTGATTTGTTTATATGAGTTTTCTCTGACTTATGAATCTGTGAGTTGTTTGAAGCTAAAGTGATATGTATATGAATTTCCGTGAATATTTTTTTCACCTTTATTAAGATCTGGCATATTTAAGAGTCTTTGATAGCTTTAAACAGGTTTTGTAAATTGGTTTAAGGTAAATATTTAGTGTAGCTTAATGAACTCATCAATTATGTTTCTTGATTATATATAAAATTTCTAAATATGTAGTTTATTCCTGAATCTTGATATGAAGCCCAATCTTGAGATATGAAGTTGTGTTAAAAGTTCCTTCTTGAACCAATTAGTATGGATATTGATAAAGCAAACTAAATTTGTAAAATATAAATTTCTTGTTTCATTAATGGATATTGACCAGTTTCTGCATGGATTTCGAAATCGTTAGCGGATCTAGAATTTTAGAGGTCGCTTTTCTGTAAAAATGGATATATTTTAACCATATGTTGTTTATTTCTCTAAGGTGGCGTTTGGTTCACGGAATGTAATGTAATTGGAATTGTAAAGTTTTCCTTTTAAAGTTGTGCTTAAGTTGGGTAAGGAAGGAGTTTGGAATACAATGAATTCCTTTAATCAATGGAATTTGAGTTGATGTAACTTTCCTTCGTTAAAGTGAAGGATTTCTAAATTCCATTGAGTAAAGGAATTCATTGTATTTCAAGTCCCTTCCTTACCCGACTTAAGCACAACTTTAAAAGGAAAACATTACAATTCCAATTACATTACATTCCGTGAACCAAACGCCACCTAAGATTATTCTTATGCAATTGATTGACTTTATGTATATTCAATGCCACCCGGGAATTTTACGTTTCACATATCTATCAAGAAAGACATTTTAAGTTACAAGCAAAAGAGTATGGAAAGACATGTAATATTGTACTTGACATGGAGACCATGGTTTATTCATGTATTTTTCATGTTGGATTAAAGTGTTTTTTTCTTCTAATATATTCAGGTGCGGCTCAAACGATTTGAGAGCCTAAACAAACTAACTTTTTTAACAATATACTTCTGTCTGGTTCCTAAAATCAGTAAGTTTGTTGTGGAATATAACATTTGTTTTCCTTTTTTATATGATGATATGTTGTAATGTGGATATATTTTGTATTTGATTTACAGGAAAAAATCAAGATGAAGCACCCTCAATTGTTATATGAATCAAAGTTATATAAGATATTGCAGGGAGGAAGTAATGCACATTTTCATAAGTTTGTTGCCATTTATATCATATTTTTTGGGGGCAATTTCGTATATATCTTTATAATATTTAGAGATTTCATACATAGCCTTTGAAATTTTATAAAATAATTTTATCCTTTCAAAACACTTGCAATATCTTTTAAAACACTTAAAATATCATATTGGTCCATTTCATAATAAATGAAAAAAAACCAGTTATATATAGTCACTTTTACTGAACAAATGAATAAAACATCATACTTGAGATGATCTATAGTTGTAATGTTGTTTTCCTATTCGTTTATTAAATGAAGCACATTGCCATAAGTAGCACTAGCTGGTTTTGTTTTATTACTATGGAATGGATAAGTGGTATTTATACCTTTTAGTGACTTTTGATTTTGTAGAAAGCTAAAATGAAATTAATTTTTTGACGTAATTAAATCCTTTAAATATATAAAAACTCAACTACAAAGTCCTTGGTCTTTATTTTTAACCAATAGGGCCACTCTAAAATTACCCTAAAAACTTTCACTTTGGACTATATTATTCCATGATTAAATAGACTTTTCAAAATTCAAACTTAACAAAAAAAAAAAAAAAAAAGTCCTTTGAAAAAACTTTAGGGACTTAAATATACGTAGAGTGTGCATAAAGATGTTCAAAATACTCTTCTGTTACTTTTTCTTTCTGTCGTTTTTTTTTTTTTTGTCAACTTACCTTTACATTATCATCCCACACTCCTATCACTTTTAACCACAATATCCTCCTATTCTCCTATCACTTTTTCAACCATCACTTTTTACTTTTAATATTATTTTATTGAAAAAAATGGATTTTAATAATACAAGTTTTACCTTATTGTCGGATAATAATACGAGTTTTGAAATTTATTCACAGTAACACGAGTTTTGTAGGTATTGGATTCTAATGATACACCGTTAGTTTTTTACTAACGGTGTTAGTCTGTTGCCTACGTGCGTCAGGTGCCACGTATGAGGAAAACAGTCCACGTCAGGTGCCATGTAGGCAACATACTAACACCGTTAGTAAAAAACTAACGGTGTATCATTAGAATCCAATACCCACAAAACTCGATTATTGTGAGAAAATCTTAAAACTCGTATTATTATTCGCCATCAAGGTAAAACTTGTATTATTAAAGTCCATTTTTCCTATTTTATTCAATTTAAAAAATAAAAAAAAAGCATTTAAAAAGGATAATCTAAATAAAAAAAATACATTTCATAAAAAAACGTTACATTTCTTAAAAAAAACATTACATTTCCTAGGATTAAAACTTATTATAAGTTGTTAAAAGTTTAGCTCGTATTTTTTGGGCGATCGTCTTTGCCTCTTCGTCGAATGTGTTGATCGGTTTACTAACCGCCTCCAAATCCCGACACATTTGTTCTCGCTCTTTCCACTCCTCCTCTCTTGCCTTGCGTTCCTTAATTTTTTTATGTAATTGAAGCTTCTCGAATTAGATCTCGTTAAACCTATCAAACCTCTCCGCCAAGCCACCACCACCACCATCATCACTATGAGAAGATTGGCATTATCGGCTAATCTTTTCCCCTTTTGTTTCCCAATGGGCCTTTGCATTTTGGGTGGGCTATCGGCCGAAACCTCATATGTAACACCCGTGTCCGACCCATTTACAAAACCCGACCCAAATCTAAACTATTTGTGCAAATCGAGTTTTGATTTAGCAATTACCAGTAGAAATTTGGTCTAAAACTTACATTTAAATTATGTTCAGGATACTCGATAATCATTTTTGAAAACAAAATAATAAATTTGTAAAGCTTTAGGTTAAACGATTTGCTTAAAACAAAAATAAAACGATTATTATTTTTACGCAGTTTCAGTATTTGATTTATCGTTTACCGGGAATCTCGGAGTTTTTATCTCAAAATATATGATATGGAATATCCTACAATCATTTTATAAAGTCAAAACTCAATTTTTAGATAAATTTTGGTAATTGAAACGCAAATAAATGAATTTACGGATTTTCACGCAATTTCGATAATAACTGGGAGACTCGTAAATTTCAAAAATCATATTTTTATCTTCCATAATGTTTTATAAGGTTAGTATAAGTTGCTCGTAAATTTTAGAGGATAACGAGTTAAGACGAGCACGAATGAGTAAAAAGAAAAAAAATATAGATAAACAAAAATCTGGCCACCCCCCCCCCCCTCACGGACCGCGAGGGGTATCCTTTACAAATGTCGTTGTATGCGACCACCTCGTCGACCAGAGAATTGTGTTGCAGGTCTCAAACATCCCACGTTTGATGACTTTCTCTCCACGATTTGACCCCAATTCGTGTCATTTTTCAGTTGTTAGTCACCATAACATGTGTTAGTACCTAAATGCGCCTCTAGCACTATAAATACTCGGCCATATCAATCGATCAATCCTCACCAGTTCCTCAATTAATCACCTCAAAAACCATAAAACTCGTCCAGATCTTCTTCATTGAAATTCTAGCAAACCGTAAGGTGTTAGGAGCTAAAATTCAGCAGTTCTCCATAATTATGTATGATCTACAATAACCTAGCTATCTCAGTTTTTTATAATATTAGGTCTAAGTATGGTTTCTAAAAATGTATAAAAATTAGGGTTCTTGAGCTTGTTTTGCTAAAATTGGGTAATCGGATTGGAATTAGGGTCGGAATTTTTGCAGGTAATCCAAAAATAATGTGTTTTAAGAAAACCCTAAGTTAATTTCAAGTTTTGGGAAGGTTGGGTATTTTTATCTAAAAATTGGTCAAAATTAGGGTTTTTGTAACGTTGTTAAGCCAAAATTGAGTAAACGGTGTCGAATTAAGGTTTGATATTTTGTGGAATATTATAATATAAAACCCTAAGTTTATACAATTTTATGAAATTTTTTGATATTTATTTGATAAATACTGCAAAATTAGGGTTTTGAATATGATATATTATTTAATATTAAACAAACTAGGAGGTATTGGGACTTGATTTTTGGTCTTAGATCATGTTTATATATGTAATAAATATTTATGGGTCCAAAAGTTAATAAAATATAATTTACCGATAAAAGGGTAAACTGGTCTTTTTGAACAAATAGAACCTAAACTCCTTAAATTCCTCATAATTATAGTCATCATAAGTTCCTATATTCATTTAGCATGTCCGTTTTTTTAGGATAATCTCCAGGTTGTTAATCTCTCGCAAATTGGTTCTATCTCTCGTAGCCGAGCTACTTATCAGGTGAGTATTCACTAAAAATCCCCCTTTCTTTTAAAATGGGATATGACTCAATATTCAATTCGTATTATTATTTCTAATGGTGATTCATTCGAATGATAATCTAACTTGTGAAGAATCATAGCTCCATATCTTTAACATTTTTGGGGTGTAACATGTATCTCGATTCAAAATCATTTCTCTAAACGTTACGCGATTATATGTTGATTGAATGAATTATATGTGGATTTGTTTATGGAAATATCTATGTGCTAGTCTACCTCCTTGTATGTCAGTCTACCTCTGTATGAGGAAATTATGCCATCCTTATGTGCCAATCTCCCTCTATATGAGGAAATTATGATGTGAAGTCTTAGGTGATTGAAGGTTAATTTGTTATGATTACTTGTTTCATTAACTGATTGACTGTATATCTGAATGTATCTCATATCACATTTATCGCGTATGTTAGAAATATATTTTATAAACTTGTGTTTACTCACCAACTACTTTTGTAGTTGACACTTGATTTTATACATGTTGCAGGAATATATACTTGAATGTTAATGTGATCACGATATGATTGCTGGACCTAGATTAAAGACTTTAAATCAGTTTGATATGTATTTCTGCATGTTAAATTTTATTGTACAATATCTTAAACTGATTAATGAAAAAGGGCATGTTTAAGTATTACAACTTAATTTAGTTGT
>JBCNJP010000008.1:56815661-56852727 GCA_039602395.1 Deinandra increscens subsp. villosa | reverse complement strand
CCTTCTAGTTATAAATGCTAGATCGTACCCTAGCTTCATATTGAATCCATCACTCTGTGACTATGTGAGTGGTCCAGATGTCCACGTGCTCCATGTCCACGTGATTTATTGACACGTGGCAAGCCACGGGACAACATTCTTGTTTTTATTTAATTTTTTGTGTTCTCTATCAAAATGCAAAGTAATAAGTACAATCATGTAATATAATTTTACGTTCAATGTTTTAATCGTTTGGATCGTTACTGATGGTCTAATATGTATAGTTGTATAATATAATGTTTAGGTCCAAGTTTAATGGTAACCGTAATTTTTTTGTTGTTTTATATCAAAATGTACTATAATCGTCTAGGCTATTACATAGTTTCTTTCTTCGTTTTCATTACGTAACGTTATAGCAATTACAACTGTTTTGTATACCCGTAAAAACGCACTGAGTTGAAAATCTATTTTAGAAACAAAAAGGACAGGTCAGGGATCATTGCTAACCATACTCCGGTGTGGTCCTTGATCCCATTAAAAACCCATGAGACGTGTTAAAATAAGATTTCACAGAGACCATTTATGGCCAAGAAGTACGAAATATTATTGAGAATCCAATAGTACAAAGAAAACAAGATTTCACATAATCAATTTATGGCCAAGAAATACGAAATATTAATAGAGAATCCAATAGTACATGCGGTTTTTAACAAAACTTAAAAGAAGACACTCGTAATAACTGTAGTCGTGTAACAACAAAAGACGACGATGAATATAAAATACCCCTATAATCTCAGTGTGATGATACTAGGAAACATTACAGATGTATAATCCAAACCATACAAGAAGGAACAACTAGCAGGTAACCAACCAAACACAAGTGAATCTTGAGTTCTACAAATTCTATAAAGAATCATCATCATATCATATCATTATTCTTCTTATTACTGCTTTTTGTTGGGTTCGAATACGTACTTGATCAACGACTCCTTGATCGATAGCAACTCCGGGAACTCTTTCTTCAACTTTGATGCATCCAGCTCATTGTTGCTTCTCGCCGCCACTATCACCTTTGCTTGTTCTTCCAGTGTGAAATTTTGCCACTTGAATTCCGGATTTATGTACTTCTTGTACATTTCAAGAATCTCGTTGTGGCTTACCACCCCTGGGTTCGTATAGTTCCAGATTCCCCTCAGGTTCCTCTTTGCCATCTCGATTGAAATTGGTAAAAGCTCATCCAAGATCGTCATGCTGTTGGGAATGTTTACAACTTTATCGTAACGAGCAATCTTGGTGATGAAATTGCGCGGGTTGTTGAGATCTGATGATATCGGCATTCGGACTCTAAGGGTGCACACATTGTCATATTCTTTCAAAAGCTCCTCCACCTGAACAAGTGATCATTATTACACCAACAAAATACTGAAAAAAGGAAAGGGAAAAAAACCAATTTAGTAACTAGTAATTACCATAGCTTTGGTTTTCGAATAGAAGGACCCCATGAAATTGGGAGTATCTTCTTCCTTAAAACCGATTCCAGAGCCTTCGGGGTGTTTAGCATCATACTCAAAGATGCATCCAGTAGCAAAATTGATCATCAAGAGTCCATGTTCTCTGCAGACATCTGCAAGATTGAGTGTGCCCGAGACATTGGTCCGGATGGTTTCCGTCTTGTGAGATTCGCACCAATCAACATTTGGTCTGCCAGTGACACCAGCAGCATTGAAAACATGAGTAGGTTTGATAGTTTGAATATCAACCAAAAGCTGTGAACGGTCTTCCAAACGACCTCTTCCATACTCGTATTGAATTTGTTGTTTCTCACATAACTTCCCAAGTAAACCACCAATCCACCCTGTTTTCCCATAGATGAGAAACTTCAAAGCCGGTTTCTTAGCAGAAACGCCACTGGCTTTTGAGTTAGGCATCTGGACACCGATCTGGGAAGTATTGATTGCCACATCAGCTGAATCAAACTCAGAGTTTTCAGGTCCATCAACATGTCGATCAACACCACCTGGCATCATTAACATTCTTGGATGAGGCAGAAGTGCTCCAGAGACATCTCCCCACCAATTCGGGTTGCTGGTATACCACTCAATGGTCTTTTTCAGACCCTCTTCCCATATGGTCCTTTCAGACCAACCCAAGCTCTTCAATTTCTCATCGTCCAAGAAATACCTCTGATCGTTAAACGGTCTGTTCTCCACGAACTTGATGCTTGAATCGGGATCCATATTGAAAAGCTTGCACATATCCTTTGCAACATCAATCACCCTCCTTTCCTTTTTGGTCCCAATGTTGTAAACATGACCAACTTCCCCCTTGTGAAGAATCACTTCAAAAGCCTCAGCAACATCTTCACAATAGAGGTAACTCCTTACATTAGACCCATCACCATGAATCGGAAGAACTTGTCCTCTCATAGCCAGGAGAATGAACTTAGGGATTAGTTTTTCCGGAAACTGGTTCGGGCCATAAACATTGTTTCCTCTAGTGGTAATAACAGGCAATCCATATGACCTACCGTAAGCCATAACAAGCATTTCTGCGCCAGCTTTTGTGGCCGAATACGGGTTTGTAGGAAGAAGCTGTGACGCTTCATGGTTACCAACAACCGCATCCTCCTCTGTTTCTCCATAGACCTCATCCGTGCTCACATGAATAAACCTTCTAATCTGTCCAGTGACCTTGCAGGCTTCTAGAAGCACATGGGTTCCATAGATGTTATTCTTTGTGAACTCAAAACTGTTGCCGAATGAGTTATCAACATGAGTCTGTGCAGCAAAGTGCATTATGGTGTCGATAGATTCGGTGATCAGGAGGTAGTTGACAAGGTCAGCGCTCCCAATGTCCCCCTTAACAAACTTGAAATTGGGAGACGATTTGGACGGGTTGAGGTTCTTAAGATTGGAACAATAATCAAGCTTGTCAAGCACCACAATCTTGTAATCAGGGTAGTTTCTGATTAGCCGATTGGCAACATGAGAGGCAATGAAGCCAGCAGCTCCAGTGATAAGGATGTTCTTTGGCTCATAATTAGCCATACTGGAGCTGTCACAAGGTAAACAGATCAAAAGTTCAATTAAAATTTAAAAATCAGCATGATATATAAAACCTTCATGATCTTTAAATTTTAAAAACACTATGGAGAGCAAACAAACTTAATTTAACAGCATAAAAAGCACATAACTGCCAAACAACAGATCACGTTCGATTAAAAATCCGCACTATAAATAAAACCTTCATAAGTTTTTAAAACACTATGGAGAACAAACAAACAAACTTAATTCAACAGCATAAAAAGCACATAACTGCCAAACAATAGATCACTTTTGATTAAAAATCCGCACGATAAATAAAACTTTCATGATTTTTAAAAACACTATGGAGAGCAAACAAACTTAATTTAACATCATAAAAAGCACATAACTGCCATACAACAGATCACATTCTACAGAAATGTAAAGTAACAACATACACAAATCAGAAGCTAATTGATCACTATTCCACAAGTTATTAAATTTACACTGAAAAAAGATGAGCTAATTTCCAGAAAGCACAAGAACTGAGGGTTTATACTTTATAATCAACTGATCAAATGAGATCACAACCTAACTTCTAACAGATCACAAATCTAACAAAATGTCAACTAATCCATACGTGAAATCGCAAATTAAGCACAAAAAACACGAATCAAAACTCAAAACTAACCAGATCTACACCAAATTACGCATTTCCTAGCATCAAATTCAGTAAAACACAACTTCGATCCCGCACATCAAACACTAAACCAGATCTAAGCAAAATAAACGAATTCTCCTCATCATCATACGAACCAAAACTCGAATCGTACAACAGAGAAGAAGATCGGAGCTTCGTGATGTGTATAATCAACAACGTGTAGCTACAAATTGGGAGAAATTACTCAATTAGCAACGAGAAATGTGAACTTACATGAATATGAATCCGGATCGGGATCAACAGCAGATTGTGCGTATGGGAGGGAGAAAGATCTCGACCGGAAAGGTGATTTTGAGAAGGAGATCACGAAATTACTCGCGAGACTCGAGGAGTGGCAACCGACGCCCAATTGGTGTATACAGAGATGTATATATATATATATACATGTGTGAGGTTTGTTGGGGGGATTATATGTGGTTTGAGGGTTATTGAAAATTATATGGAGTTAAGCATACGAAATTAGATATTTTATAAGATATTTTTTTGAAAAGTATTTCTTAGTCTACTATGCATTTAGGGTTGTGGGTTATTGAAAATTATATGGAGTTAAGCATACGAAATTAGATATTTTAAAAGATATTTTTTTGAAAAGTATTTCTTAGTCTACTATGCATGTAGGGTTGTTGTCGACGGTAGCTCAATGGTATTTGGATGATTTGAGACTCTCGGGTTGACACAGGGTTTTATAAAAATATCCGGGTTTCATCTGAAATTGAAGATATGTATATGAAGAGACAATGTTGTTGAGTCCAAACATGTCATTTAAGAGAAAGTATGTTATATGTAGGTTTGTTGGAGGGATACATGGAGTTATATCATGGGGAATTCGGGGATTTAACGTTATGGATCAGGGAAATAGAAACACCACTCCCTCCCTTTTAAGGTTAGAGTCGATAAAATCTAAACGAATTGGTGGTTGGTTGGCGATTGTCGAGTACGTGAAGAATAACATATAAAGTTATGAGTTGATTATAAAAATGATTTTGTTAGTATAAATTTAATTTAAAAAAGTTAGTTTTTAATTAAAATAAATTATAATTCAATCAAGTATACTAAATTGGAAAGAAATAATTAATAGTTACACTAAGAGATTAATTAATAATTACACTTATTAGAGTATATAATTAATTAATTAAAAAATACTCAACTATTAGAAATTATTTAAGTAAGACAGTGTGGTTTTTTTTCTATTTTACTCTTAATATAATATATATATATATATATATATATAATATATATATATATATATTAAAAGTATAATAATAAACTTTTATAGTTATACTTTCCATTATTACACTTTGTATATATAATATGTAGCAGTGAAATATAATATATATGAGAATGAAAATCTAATGAAACATATCACATCTTTGATTAGACTAAACCTATAATTACTATATTATAAAAATAAATGCATATACTAGTGACTCATGTAGATCCAATCAAACAACAACACACTTCAAATTAAACATTGAGTAATCACGTCAAAACTAATTACAAAATGTGACACGTTTCAACTAGCAAAATAAATTAACGGAATAAACAGGAATTTTAAATAATCTTTTTTCAATAATTAATGACTAAAAGAATACTTAAACTTTACACTATGGCTCCCACGCCACAACAATCATTATCACCTAAAATTTATTACCGTAAACCGTATACATCAAAGACCTAATAAAAAAATAAAAATAAAAATACAAAGAAATACTTGGACGATATGTAATAATTGTGTAGAATATTTTGAACGTTTCTTTTTATAATATGATTGTCTAATACCCATATCATCATCCCAAGATATCAAGACATCAAACTTTTTTTTATCATATCATCATCCCAAACTCTCCATACTTACTTAAATAATACCCAGCCCATAACACCAAACACTTTATTAATATTAAAAATTTAAAAAAGATAGAGAGAAAGAGATTGGAAGAGAGAGATAGAGGAGGTGGTTTGGTGAAATAGGAGGGTATCTCGGTGAAAATTCACCGAAGGAGCTCACCGAGCTCGGTGAAACTGAGTGGATTTTGGTGTTCCCAAGCTTCCCAAGCTCACCAAATTCACAACCGAGCTCCCTCGGTGGGAGTATTACTTTTACTCTTATGGAGCTTTATGACTACACCATTTTTTGTCATAAAACCCCTCGCTGACTAGGATGACACGTTTCAAAAAATATTCAAAGAAAGATGTTATGACTACACATAGCCTACTAGAGATATGGTTCTCATTCGGTAATATGGAAAGAAAACAAATAGGATTAAATTGGCTAAAATATCATGTGATTCAAAGAAATCTTGATTTGTATATGATTTGATTAAAAATAAATATATTTAAACTTAATCAACAAAGTGCATTTGATTAGTATAGTTTGTTGTTAAAAAAAAAACTAATAAACTAATGTTTTAGTTTTAGGAATGTAAGAAAAACAAATTAACTGATGGTTTTAGTTTTAGGAAAACATTGAGGAATAAATCAAATCATGACACTCACATGCATGTACATCTTTCCACTATGTCTCCACCATCCACCTAATAAATGTTCATTAGGTACGTGGAACTAGCCACCTCTTAATCATTATCTTAAGGTGCAATAACTAGTTTATTTTTAAAAAGCTAAAATCATTACACATGTATTGATGTATTGTATAGGGGTTGAACTCGTAAGTTTTTAGTTGGAAAGTTAGGGTGGAGGGGGTGCATTTAGCTTCCCTTTACCAAAATGTTTTATATTAATTATCAAAATGCCATAATGCCATAGGTATTCTACTATTTCTACCATCATCCCCTCTAATTTGATTTATTTGGTTTCATTTTTCTAGTCCTAAGTGACATAAGCCAATCGGACTAGGTTTAAAATTTGTGACTTCCACCTTTACTATTATACCATCAAGGTGTCTTAAGATTATGTGTACTCATAAAGTCCTATGTATGGGATGTTAATCATTATGTGACGGTAAGCAAAGAAGACTTATGGCTTAAAAGTGTATAGTGCATAAACCCCCATAATGTCCCCTATTTTTATCTTTTAAAAAACCTTCAAAAGATTCTCCTTAAATAAAAAAAAAGGAATAAAAATGGACCAATCAGGAGGCTCAGACCAATGCGCTATGGCCATTACATAGTGGTGTTGGGACGCTATAAGGACGTTGAGGGGGGGGGGGGGATGTGTTCCACACGCGGACTTACATAGGAGGGGGGGTGGTCAAGCGACCCCCATCGGTTTTGTACTACTAGTGGAGCGTTATTAAACGAAAATCCTAATGATCCCATAAATAAATATAACTGACCGCCATTCTAATAACAAAATCCAATATATCTCAATGGTAGGCGCCCTAAGTTTTAATTGGGATGTCCCGGGTTCAAACCCTGGGTAAAGTTTTTTTTTCTTTTCTTAAAACTCGGAAACGGGAGAATGGGTTAAAACATAACATAAAACCCTAGTCGTTGTTTGTATATTAATATATTTTGTTGGGGAAGATTTCCAAATTTTCAGTTAGCTCAGTTGGTAAAGATCCGTTCCTCTTTCCCGGTCACCCTGTTTCGAAACTCGTTTAGATATTTTTACCTACCATATTTTTACTTTAATTGTTTAAATTATCTCAAACTATACTATATATAAAAGAATTTTTCTCTGGATGATAGTACAAAATTAATTTGTAGTGGAGAATTATTTTTAGTTGTCTTTCGCGAATCAAGAGCCCTGAGTTCGAAACCCATGTCTGACATATTTTTTTTATTGAAAACAAGTTGGTGACCCGCCCTCGCTTCGCGGCGGGCACCATTTACCTGTCAGTTTAAGTCAAAAAAGTTTTAGTGTGGTCAAAGTATAAAACTATAAAAAAATCGTGGCTAAAGTTGAAAACTCTAAAAGTATAATAATAAAAGAAAGTATAAAATTTAAAGAGTATAAAACATAAAAGTCTAAAAGTTTTGTGGTGAAAATATAAAACTAAAAAAATATACTAAAAAATGAAAGTAGAAAAATTATGGGGTATAATCGTAATAGTCTAATAAAACTATAAAAAAGTCGTGGTCAAAGTCGAAAACTCCAACTTTAAACAAAATAAAAATAAAAACAAAAGTGAAAACTTAAGGGGTATAAAACGTAAAACTATAAAAATTTCGTGGCCAAAATAGAAACTATAAAAAAAGTCGTGTTCAAAGTCGAAAACTTTAACTTAAAAAAAAATTAAAAAACTAAAATAAATGGATTATTGGATTTTAATAATATGAATTAAGCTCTATTGGCGGATAATAATACGAATTCAGGAATTTCCTTACAATAATACGAATTCGTCACTTAGGTGTAAAAAATGATACACCGTTAGTTTTTCACTAACGGTGTTAATTTTTGCTGACTGGACTGATGACGTGGCATGCCACGTGGCATGTTTAACCAATTTTTTAAAGGGTTATTGAATTTTAATAATATGAATTAAGCTCTATTGGCGGATAATAATACGAATTCAGGAATTTCCCTACAATAATACGAATTCGTCACTTAGGTGTCAAAAATGATACACCGTTAGTTTTTCACTAACGGTGTTAAGTTTTGCTGACGTGGACTGATGACGTGGCATGTTAAACTAGGTTTTTAAAATGAGGGACTATTTCTGTAATACCTTCAAAAATGTGGGGTTAATATAAAAAAAAGAAAAAAAAACCTAAAAATCTAATCATCGTCTTCCTCATCCTTGTCACCACCATAACCTGTTCGCCGCCACCAAAAAGCATGTCATTATCCAGAAGGATATTTACTGAAACCTCGGTGGTGGCAAGGATGAGGAAGACGATGATTAGATTTTTAGGTTTTTTTTTCTTTTTTTTATATTAACCCCACATTTTTTTAAGGTATTACAGAAATAGTCCCTCATTTTAAAAACCTAGTTAAACATGCCACGTCATCAGTCCACGTCAGCAAAACTTAACACCGTTAAGTGAAAAACTAAAGGTGTATCATTTTTGACACCTAAGTGACGAATTCGTATTATTGTAGGGAAATTCCTGAATTCGTATTATTATCCGCCAATAGAGCTTAATTCATATTATTAAAATTCGATAACCCTTTAAAAAATTGGATAAACATGCCACGTGGCATGCCACGTCATCAGTCCAGTCAGCAAAAATTAACACCGTTAGTGAAAAACTAACGGTGTATCATTTTTTACACCTAAGTGACGAATTCGTATTATTGTAAGGAAATTCCTGAATTCGTATTATTATCCGCCAATAGAGCTTAATTCATATTATTAAAATCCAATAACCCAAAATAAATTGGAAAAGCCAAGGGAAAGTTTCGTGACCAAAGTATAAAAAATAGTAAACAAAAGTTTTAAACTTAAGGGGTATAAAAAATAAAATTATAAAAGTTGTGTGGCAAAAGTAGAAGAGAACAAAAGTTTAAAGCAAAAAAAAAGCTTAAAAGTCAGAGGATTGTGACCCACCCGCGATTCGTGGCGAGCCACCCTTTACCAGTCAGTTTAAGTAAGAAATGTATAGTGTGGTCAAAGTGTAAAACTATAAAATGGTCGTGGCCAATGTCGAAAACTCTAAAAGTCTAATAAAAAATGAAAGTAAAAAAAATTAAGGGGTATAAAACATAAAAGTTCAAAAGTCTCATGATAAAAGTATAAAACTAAACAAGTATACTAAAAAACGAAAGTAGAAAAGTTAAGGGGGTATAAATATAAAAGTATAATAAAACATTCGTGGTCAAAGTCGAAAACTCTAAAATTATACTAAAAACGAAAGTAGAAAACCAGAAAATTGTGAAAGTTTCATGACCACTGTAGAAGACCACAAAACTTTTAAAAAAAGTTTAAATGGTTAGAGGGTAGAAAACGTAAAAGTATGAACATATGTGAAAACAAAAGTAGAAAACGTAAAATTGTGAAAGTTTCGTGGCCAAGATAGAAAACCATAAAACTTAAAACAAAAAAAAAACTTTAAAAGTTAGGGGGTAGAAAATGTAAAAGTATGAAACATATGTGTCTAAATATGAAAATCTAAAGTTTACTATTCCGTTTAAAAAAATATAAAAGTTTAAGGATATAAAACATCAAAGTCTCAAACTAATGTGGGCAATTTATGAAAAAAAAAAAAAAAAAAAAACTAAGTGTAAAAGTTTAAGGGTGAAAAATGTCAAAGATTCAAACTTACGTGGCCAATATATATAACCTAAAACCCCACTATTCATCTTCAAATTCCATTGTTATATATATAATTAATTGTGATTGTTTTTTTTTTCCGACTTCTTGTACCTTTCCTATTCCTTTCTTATATTTAATTTATTTTATATAAGAATGTTTGTTTTACACATAAATATTTAGACAGTGATTGGTGTTTGAAACTTTGATTGGAATTTTAGTCATAACAACCCGAACCGAATAGTTTAATGACGAGATGATGGAAATCCAGACACCTAAAAAGAGACGACCTCCATGGAAAATATTCCTGAGTCCGTCGTTCACACCCACTATGGATAACCTAGGACATGTTAATTAAACTTTACAATTTCTTCTATTTCTATCAACTTATGATCTTGACGAAATTAAATTATCAAACTAGAAGCTTTCTTTTCTTTTAGAGTTAATTATATAAGTGATTATTTTGGATCATGTCATAAATTTGTTTTAGGTCTAAAAGTTATAAGTTTGGGTTTATACTTCTTTTATGAGTTTTGGATTTAATAAAATATCCATAGTTTTGGACGGCGGGGGGTTCTTCACGCGCATTGCGGTCGACTTCTTAATATTTGCGGTTTGTATTAAAAACACTTAGTTCTATTTGTTTAAGTAAATTTGTTTTTTATACTCGGATTATCATCACAACTATAGATTCATAATATTAGCTAAATATAAAAAAGAAGATTAAGAAATTTGAATATTATAATGTAACCCTTGTGCTTAAACCGTGATCCGAGCTGGAAATAAAAAATGGAAAATATTTAAAAGATTCAAGATCACAATTTGAGGCCGTACGCCAAGGAATAGGAATTCCCAGGTGGTACGCAACCCGTTTGACAAACGGGTCAGGTTACGGCACCCATCGGATCCCCGCATACCCGCTACCTTAAAATCCGGGCGGTACGCCCCAAATTGAGTATTTTGGGGCGGTACGCCTCGATTCCAGTTCATTAAAAACAAGGATTTTGGCCTTTATAACCAATCTCTCTTGTGAACTCTGCTCACTCTTGGCCAAGACTCACCTGCTGGAGTTCCAGAGACCTGCTCACCTGCAATCCAAGCCAAAGGAAGGGTTTATCTTCAAAGGTAAGTCAATTCCAATCCTTTTCATCATTAATCACATGCATATTTGAAGTAAACCCCCATTCTAAGCCTTAACCCTCATGAATTCAGCTGTACTTGTGCTACTGGGAAGGATTAAAAAGGGTAGGAATTGAATCCAAGAGCAATCAAGGTAAGGATGTCTTGAGTTTTGCTTAATAATGTGATTTAGGGTTTTCCTTATGATCACACACTCATGAAATGGTTATGGATCATGCATGCAATCAAAGACTTGCTCCTGGAAGTTGATTTGGGGGCTTGAGAGAACAAGGAAAACAGAAAAGCTCGGTTGTACAAGGATTTCTTCACAAGGTACAACCCTTCTAAGCATGCATGTTAATTTGTCCTATAATTGGAAACATTTAATGAATGGATGAACAAACCCAGATTTGATCAGTGATCCTAATGTGGAAATAAGTTATTGAGTCACAAGAGTTTTGTCTCTAATGATATTTGTATGAATCGGGAGTTGAATTGATGAAATTTACCATAAATGGAAAGCTCGGGAAGTTGGGGTTATGTTTTAATAAGGTATATAGACCACAAATGAAATGTTGAACAACCCCAATATGGTATACTACTGATTCCCCAAATGATTCTGGCCCAAAACGACAATATGTAAAAATGGCACTAAAAGACAAAATAGTCGGGCCAGACAGGGGCGTACCGCCCAAACTCTCTGCATGCAGAGCGGTACGCCCAGAAAAATAAAACAGGAGCCGGGACCAACAGATTACAGCGTACCGCCTAGAAATACATAGATCAGCGTGGTACGCCCGGATTTGAAATCAGGAACTCGGATTACCATTTGACGCGTACCGCCCAGAAATGTAAATTTCCAGGCGGTACGCCTATGAAGGAAAATGACAGAATGTTTGGTCGATTTTTAGATGAACCAAAAACTGAACCGGTTGATATAGTGACTGTAATTCATGGTACTTTGAACCTAAGATGGTTTATGGACATGTTAGCATTGTATATGACTTGGATATACATGATAATTCTGATAGGTTGCTAGAAGCCGAAGATAGGATATTCTAGTGAATATTGGATTGCAACCTTTACTGAACTCTGTTTCTGACTTCATTGCTGTGAGTCCTCTGACTTCCTTAATTAGTTGACTATTTGAGATCACATGGTTGCTCTGATGTATTTGTTATATCTGTTATGCTTATCTTGTCGAACACTGTGAGTCAGAATGCCCTGTAAGGGTCATTAGAGACTTTCTGGTCATTAAGGTGGAGACCACTAGACATATAAGGGATTATAGCAGCCGATATAGTCGAACGATCCATATTCACCTGGATCCTCTAGTATTAATTTACTAGGGGGAATATGTACTTATATGTTGAACTTAAAAACTACTCGTAGAGGGCGTATGGCTACGCGCAACGTGCCGTAGAGTATCTGAGTGTTGACCTTGGATGCGACATGATAAATTCATAATCTGTATGTGTTGAAAACTTTTAATGTGATGATGGTAGTTACGACTCACCAACAACGTATGTTGTTGACTTTGTGATTGACTTATGTTGCAGGTAAGCAAGTGTATGTGTGTAGGGGTGTTCAAAAATATTCGAATCCGAATCCGAATCTGAAATATCAGAAATATCCGAAGTTAAAATATCCGAAAATTCGGATATCCGAATTTTTGGATATCCGAAATTCGGATATCCGAATTTTCGGATTCGGATATTGATTTTGAACATTTTCGGATATTCGGATATCCGAAAAATATCCGAAATATATATATTTTTTAAATATTAAATTATATATATTATTTAGTTTAACATACTTTAACTTAACAAACCCTAAATCTAAAGTTCTAAACTCCGATGTTCATTCTCTTTGCATATTTGGATCCCGTCGTCCTCCAAATCTCGACCCTCACTGGCTCATTGCCTTCGCCGATTTGTAGTTTGTCATCGAGCTTGTTGCACACGGATTCGAGCTTCAAAATCGAGACTTTTTTTTATTTTTTGTTGGTATTTGACTATTTAATGTACTTGTATTAGACTATTTGCTCATTTGGATGTTTATCACTAGTAATTTTAGAGATTGAATGTATTTTTTTTAACCTTTTTTTTTTGGAAATTCGGATATCCAATTCACTATCCGAATCCGTATCCGAAATTTCAAATATCCGAAATTCGGATATCCGAAATTTCGGATACGGATTCGGATAGTGAAAATCAACTATCCGAAATTTCGGATATCCGAATTTTCGGATATCCGGTTTTGAACACCCCTATATGTGTGGACCTAATCTGAACTTGGAATATTCTGATGGTTGTTGTCACTATGGATAGGGCTCTGTATAATAAACGAATGATGTTTGTTTCTGAAGACCTGTTATGACTATGTTTCTCTTGTAATAATGTATCTCTTGTTTGTTCAGTCCTGGGCCATATCCGGTGGCTATCGATTCTATCAGGTCGGCTAAGAGGTGCTCTGTGCATCCTCATTTAGAGTCGTCTTAGAGTTTCACTGTGAGGACTGGATGTCCGTTATGTATGCTTGTGTGTTGTTGTTTAGTTGGTACCTCGGGAACTGATGCGGACAGCCGGTCCCACACCCTCCCCCGCACCTGGCAGGGGGCGGCGGAGGGGGGTGTGACATATAATGACATAATTCATTATAAAATATTAATTGATAATTTTATACATTAAAGATGACAAATTCTTAATTTGTTTCCTTAAAAAGACTCAAATTATTGAGTGATATATCAAATCTACATTATGTTTTTGCTATTTTTCTAAATTGATTTTTTTTTGATAAAATTGATAATTAGTCTTAATTGGTACTTTATTAAATTGATAATTGAATTTGATTTTGACATATGACATTGCTGATGTAGACACCTTAAAAAGAAAACATGTGGAAACATTTTTATTGCTTTATTATTAGGATTATGATTTATATAATTAATAAAAAGCAAGTGACTCCCTTCTACTCACAATGGTACATTTAGCAAGTGGCTCGAATCAATTTTTAGAGAATGTAATAAAAAAGAAACCGGTAGGGCTGCGATAACAAAAATTATTTTTACCCCACCAAGATACAACTAAGTTTCTTTACATAGATTTACTTGTCGCATGATCTTCACCACCATTAAAATTCCAAAGCTCAAAACCAACCTAAAAAAAATCATACTCAACATATCACAACCCACTTCTTTTCATGTGGACCAAGACTTCATGTGCAAAAGAAAATTTTCATATGTCACAGCCAACGTATTACTCAAAACTCATACTTAATAATTATATCACTTATCAAAGAAAGAAAAACAAGCACCCAAATTAAAATTAAAAGCTCAAAACTTAAAACTTAAACAGGAAGCAGATTTTCGATAATCCAAAACTCACACATAGTCTTTAGCGGCACAGCTTGTTGCTCGTTTGCCTTCTATCTCCTTGTAATTTACTATGCAATAGAAATTGATGAAATCTTTTAGATAAAAAAAAATATTTCACTTACCCCAAAAGAGCAAAACGAACAAGTGGATATTAACGTTATAAAAAAAACTAGATATTAACGTTATAAACAAACTAGCTGCTTTGAGAGGTATAATGGAAGCGATTGGATATCCACCGTATGACATGTGGATTGAGACATCTTTGATATCTTGGTTTAGTAGAAAGAAAATGAATCTCAATTTTCCATTTTAGTCATCATGACCCATGATTTACTGTGCGTCCAAGCTTCTATGATAGGTTCAGAATTCATTTTTTCTTTTAGAAGCTCGGTTTTTATCTATTTGCAAGAGATGACGCTAACTCCTATGGCATTGAAAATGTATATATGCTTGAAAGACCACTTGGACACGAGGAAATGAGTTCAAGACAAAACCAATATTGAATGTGAACTAGAAGTTTAGGAAACAATACACCGGGTTGAAGTCGGGAAAGGCACTACTATTTTCAGATGAAGAACAAGTACAAGATTATTGGATGCTAAGGACTAATGACGGTAGTCCCAGACCTGAATATTAAAACTCAATTATCACAAGACGAAGACTACAATTCTACAAATATAAAACGGTGCCAGAAAATGGTATTTTGATCTTTATTAAAACAAAAATAGAACTTACAATTATGAAATCAAGATAGAACTCAATCGATTTAAACCGATTGTACAATATGATAATTGATTATGATTTCTACTACACTTGAATGAAGCACCAATACTCTTTTTATAGAAAATTTGACAAGCATTTGGTCCTCAAGATTACTAATAGCAGCCCAACAAGCTTTCTAAGCCCATATATGCAAATAAACACAAGAAAATAATATAAAAGATAAAATAAATAATGTTGAATTGGGAAAACAACTAGACGACGACATCACAAATCATATATATAAGAAATTTATGTATTTGTTAAAGTTTTTGTCTTCTTATTTCTGAAATTGTGAAATAAATAAAAGGAGTGCACAATAGAGTATATTTTATATTTAATCGAATTAAATAAGTTATTTATTTATCGTAAACTGGTTGGATGGCTAACCAGTTCGGTTAAGAACCTATGTATAGGTTAGGTTTTTCATGTTCCAAAAACCGGTTTTAACATAAATCGGTTAAATTAGATAACCAAATTTTTAGTTTGACCATTAATCGACCTAAGAACTAATCAACCGAGCAATCAAACGAGTCGAGACCCTTGAGGGGTGGAGGGTTGGAACTCATTGTCAAAATCATCGGAGTTAGTGTTGCCCCATTAAGGTTGAGGTTAAAGGTTCGAGTCAGGTTGAAGAAGAATTTGATATAATTTAGTTTGGGTAAATCATGAGTAGTATATTTGTCGTTCAAAAAATAAATAAATAATCATTGACTCTCTGAGGGTTCGAGAAAACCTCCCACAATTTTACTAACTAGTTTGGCTTAAAGCCCTATTTATTTTTTTGAAAAAACTTCTGAATAGAGGTTACATCTGATTCGGTCAGACGTATTTAGATGTAAAACCGTTTATTTTTTTCAATTATTAAGAGGTTCTACATCTTAATAGCGCTTTAACAATCAAGACCAACATCTTAGAAGCTCTTAACCCAAAAAAAAAAATTTGTTTGTTCTCCAGCGACTAGAGCTCCGTCTCCAGCAACTAGGCTCCGTCTCCAGCGACTAGGCTCCGTCTCCGGCGACTAGTTATCCGCCTCCGGCCTCCACCTTTTAATGATTTAATTTTCAGACATTTAAATCAGCTCTTAATATTTAGAAATAATATTTAGATTAAAACATAAATCTTTTAAAAAACAAACGAGACATTACTCTTAGTTTTATTTAATTTATCCTATTTCATTCTTTATTGTTACTTTCATCTCACTCATACTTATTTTATTATTTTCACTCTTACACGTAAACAAACATGTATAGAATTAAAAAAAAAGAAATAAAAACAAAGAAAAAAAAGACAATCTTCTGCGCCAGTTTGAGGGCTGAAGATCAAATAAAAAAATATATATCACCGAATTCAGCACGTACCAACCAATTTAACCAATTTATAATTTATAATAAAAGAATATTTTTTTCTTATTTAGGTAAATTAATTATTTATTTATAAAATACCTTAATATATATTTATTCATACAATCACGTAAAACTGATGTGTTTTATTTAAGAATGTAATTAACAAAAATATAACCATCCAACGTCGTTAAAAAATTATAATAATATTCATTTCTTTTTTTTTTGTACTTTTTTTTCAAATATTTCAATTAATATGTTATATTCGTGCTAATACTAAAATACTAAAATAATAACCACTAGGACTTGTCTTAGTGGTAGCTAACAATGAGAAGAAGACTTAGGACTGAAATATCACAAGTTTAATTCCTCAGTCCAATAGATTTTACCATCCGACCGCTCGTAAAAGCGGGTTTTCCCTTAGATGGGCTCAACAAGTACCGTTGGCTAGGGCTCCTTTATGGAGCTCCGTTTGCCCAGTGAGATTCCTGCGGGGATTAGTGTTCTGTTTATTGGTCATTAAATAAAATTACTAAAATAATACTTTTACTTAAAACCATATACTTTTATGTATAACAAACTAGATAGAATTAATATTAAGAAGAACAAAATTGTCTTTTTATGTTAACTTTTATGAGTTTAATAGGTAAAATTATAAATATAACTACTATAATTATATTTGAATAAAAAAATAACCAATAATTGAATTCCAATCATATAAACAATTAAATTCATGTTTAATAAGTTCTAAAAATCATTTTATTTTATATGCTTTCACATTTTTTTATTTATAAAGTTTTATCAAACCTTCAAATCTATATAATACTTCACAAATAAGTGTTCACGCATATTACCAGTGTCTATGTTAGTGTTATATATTCCCGTAGCATCACTCGGGCACCCCCTACTGTTATATAACGTGACTAAGTGGAGAAACATAACGCTACGCTAATGTAACATTCGAGGAAATTAAAAAACGGGAAAACCACACGCCGAACCATAATCGTACATCAAAAATGTAAAAGCATACCAGACTTTCCTAATTCTAACAAACATCGGTTGGGACCAAAAGTAACCGGCCTCAACTCTTTTCCATATTCGTTTGAATTTAAAATCTTGGAAAAGAAGTAAAAGACAAGATTGGAGACAAAGAACATGGATCAAACAACACCCATATTTTTTTTCTTTGTAAAAAGCAAAGCACATGATGATGAACATTGTTCATTGTTTCATGGTGGTCGGTGTTTGTGGTCCACACCTTTTGGGTCAAAAGTTGATGGGCTGCAAATCTTTATTCTTGGGCCCACAACATTTAATTTCTGTTAAAAATATCTAACTTGTCATAAAAATATCTGTACATGAGGACCATGTAAACACACGTATGTTGTTCATATATGAAACAGACAATATGGGTTATGTAACTGTATAACCATTTTACTGTTTTCTGTTTATTTTAGAACTATAGCGTTTCTTATAAAAGGTTCTAGTTACTGGTCATATCAATTTTTTACTCGTTCTTCCCACAAATAACATTTTACTCAAAGGCAATCATTTCTATAAACATCAAATTATACTATTTAATATTATATGTGTGAGTGGAACAAAATAAAAATTTTAAATTTTTTTTTTTGCCAAGGGGCATCAAAGTTCATCACATTTAAGCCCTATGCGGGTGGCCACATCATCCGTGTTGGTGGTGGTCTTAGTATATCTTTACACCACGTACAAATATAACTGTTTTATATATGAAACAAACAACATGGTCTTATCTTACGATCACCACTTATTGGCTTTCACTTTTATATCACATCAATCTCAACATCATAAGTTTTCATCGACATATTTCATCTATCTTACACTCACTGCTTCACATCAATCTCACTATCACAAGTTTTCATTGACGTATTTCATCTATCTTACACTCACCGCTTCACATCAATTTCATCATCACAAGTTTTCATAGACCTATTTTCTCCATCTTACAGTCACTACTTACTCTTTCATTTTTCCAATCTCAATTTTTTTTTTCTCTAACTCAATAACATATCATTATCTTTCACTTTAATCATTATCTTTCACTTTAATCTTTGATTTTTGCTACAATTACTACCAACCATCTTTCACTTCTTTATATTTAATCTTTGATTTTTGCTACAATTACTACCAACCATCTTTCACTTCTTTATAATATTTAATTAATAAAAGAGGGAAAAGAGACGAAAGAACCGGAAAACGCTTTAATGATGGTCTAATGGTCACATATAAGGGCCACACCTAGAGAGCGATTTACTTGCACATCCCCTAGTCTAGATGATCAACCCCACATGATACATGTGCCAAATGAGCCGAAAGTTTTTTTTTTTTTTTTTTTTGAGAGCAGTCTCTCTGCCCCTAAAAATTTGGTTTGCCATTAGTAAGATTTTTACTAGTTAGGGTGGGCGGTGTGCATGTTTCATGCACATCGGCAATCTTCGGTGTATTTGATGCCGAGCTCGGCATGTATACCGAGCTCCTCGGCATCCGCGGCATCGGCATAAACCCCCCCCTCCAACGGCATACTTTCGCCGATTGATGCCGAGACTTTTTGCCCATTTTTCGACCGTTGCACATGATCCGAAAATGAAAAAAATATATATATTTAATCCATGACTAAATGAGCATACCCCCTACAAAATCATCATTCTACATCAATTCTACATCAATTTTATCTCTCCTGTTGGCATCATCCTATTGGTCCAATTTGATGCCTAATACATCATTGAAATGAGCATACCTCCCACCCTTAGTTTATGTTTATATCTTGGTCATCTCTTCTACCATAAGAAACAACCAAAAACTATAAAACAAAACTATAAAACAAAACAAACTCTAGAATATCACTTTTCATTTCTCAACCCTAAAACAGAGTTTGTAATTTACAAGAGACATAAAAACATACAAGTCTGCACACCCTTCCCTTTCAAGATAATCCAATCTGAACAACCGTATGAGCCGCAGCCGCCGCAGCGGCTACATGACCGAACTGAGTTTGCGCCTGCATAATCTGTGCATCTATCGCTATCCGCTCATTAGGCTGTTGGCTAGACATACCATGTGGGTGCACATGCCCATGTGGTTGGGTGTAATACGCGTTATTATTAAGGTCAATCACTATCCCCCCACCCATTTTCGTCGTACCCATATGCTGGTGCTGGTGCGGGTGAGGGTGCGGGTGAGGGTGGGGGTGCCTAACCGGTTCTACCCCGTGACTTTTCGCTTGATCTCCGTTAGCCGTCATATATACATATTGTGGAGGAAGAGCCACTGGTGGTGCAACTGCTACTGCATTTTGCACTACCACCCTTTGATCATAAACCACTTCTTCATAAGGAATAACAGGCCCTGTAACTCTTTGTTTAGCTTCACATGTGTAAAAAGTTTGTTGGTAAACGTACGGATTTGGAAACTTGAAGGGTGAGTTTGGAAATTAAGAGAGGTCATGTATGTACCTGTAGGCATTCTCGGGGCTGGACGAGTGGTCGAAGCACTGTAAATGTTTCCGGATGCGTCTGTTACTCTACCGCTAGTTATTGCACTCTCTACTACACGTCTATTGTCAAAAGTAACAACTGTTTGATGCGGTGAAGAAGCGATCATACTTGAATTGACCGAAGACCTAGCAACAAGTATTATAAGTTAGTAATCGAGATACTTAGGGTTGTAATCAAGCCAAGCCGCACATAAGGTCCATGATAACGGCTTGCCAAAAGCTCGAATGGAGCTGAGCTTAAACGAGCTCGAGCTTATATGGTGAATAATTAATTTTGTTTTACCTTGGGAGAGAAGCATGCTTCCGTTCTGGAGGCATAACGGGTCCGATTTTCCCACTGTTTTCCTCTAAATATGCAAACTGTCTACGAAAGTGACCAATAGCACTGCACGGTAACAATTTACGTTAAATCCCGGACAAAAAGAGACTTAGAGATAAATAGCAAATATGGTGGTATAAAAAACCTAGGATAGTGAAAGTTGGTGTTTTCATTTCCAGCCATATAATCTTTTAAAAGCTGAGGATGGTACTCTAGAATTTCCCGAAATATTAGTTCTCGGATATCCTCCTTTGTCATCCGGCGCCTCTCGAACTCAAATTCTAACTTTGAGATCGACTGGCAAGAAGGCTCCCTCTCAAGCTTAGCCAACCCCTTAAAATAAGAATCAGCTAAAGCCTGATAAAAAATATACAAAAAATAAAAACAAAGGTTAAAGGGTCATCAACGGAAAATCAATTTTCTAATCAATTTTGATAACACAGTAAAATAATAACACACCTCTTCGGCAGTTGGTCGATCCTTTGGATCAAATGCTAACATCCTCTGCAACAGTTTGAGTGCTAACGGGTCAACGTTTGTAAATTTCTGTGAAAACGGGACGGGTTGCTTTTTTCGCATGTCCATTAAGTATTTTCTTGCCTTATCATTACGAACCTGCATTACGTTTTAAGATAAAAAGAACTTCCTTGTATAAGTTTAAGATACATGGGAAAACAAACATGTGAAAACGAATAGAAGAAGTGATGTAACATTGAACATACTCCAGAAATGGTGTCTGCTGATGGTGTTCCGAGAAGGTCGGTGATTAGGTCCAGTTGATGAACAACACTTTTACCCGGGAAAAGCGGTTTACCAGTCAATACTTCAGCAAATATACAGCCAATGCTCCATATATCAATAGCAGGAGTATACTGCAATTCAAAAGTTACAATAATTTAATATAAAAGAACACCTCAGTCCAACTGAATAACATTTAAAATTTAAAAAAAAATAAAAATCATGGCAGCATCTAAGGATTCATTAAGGAAATATAGTAACAAAATTGATGGAGATCAACTCAAAGAATACAAAATATAATACAACATCTTAAGCATATTGCACTGACATATCTTAATTCTCAAGAATCATTCTTTGGCCATGCAGCAGCATACATCTCTGAAAAAAAATATGCTCAAAATAAGGATCTATGAGCTAGTTATTGTGAGCTTAATATACCATACAACCATCCTACTTTTACACTTGGTTTTAAAAGGCGCAAGGCGTTTAGGTCCAAAAGCTTTATGTAAAGCCAAAAGTTGCATCTCTCATATCTTTTACATGTTAGTCTTCATGAAGCAAACCCTAATTTTGATCAATTTTGATCCACATGCAATTTTGACCAACTTTGACCCACATGTACAAGAAGTGTCACATCCAGACCATAAGGCGTTTTGCGATCACCTCACGCGCTTAAGACACGCTTTTTAAAACCAAGCTTCTCCATACTGAAGTGACACTACAATGTGGATTGGAAATACTATAAAAAGTACATACTTTTGAAGAGAAAGATCCGCATAGCTCAGGAGCCCTGTACCATCTTGTTGCCACATAATCCTACAGAGCAATAAAAGAAAAGAAAAGGATTCAGCTTCAATATGATTTTCAAAATGTTGGCTGATGAAGAACCATTCGTAATGCAGATGAAAATATGAAATGATGAATAACTTACCGTCCAAAGAACGGCTGTTGGGGCATCATTAAATGCAACCCTTGCTAGTCCAAAGTCGCATATCTTGAGCTTGCAATTTGCATTTGCTAATATATTCTTTGGTTTAAGATCTCGATGGAACACGTTGGCTGAAATTATATAGATTCTTAATCAGATTAACTTCCAAAAGTGAAAATTTTAGTTGACTAGATACTAATAAGCAATAAATCACCTGTATGCATATACTTCAAGGCTCTTAGCATTTGATAGAGGAAAAATCGGTGGTGCTCATGTGTCAGGTCATCGTTGGCCTTTATGACTTGATGAAGATCGGACTCCATAAGTTCAAATACTACATAAATATCTTTGAAAGCCCGTCTAGAAGGCGGCAACATTATCCGTTTGATTTCAACAATATCAGGATGCCTTAAAAGCCTTAACAATTTGATTTCACGCAAAATACGAATAGCATCAGACGCGTGTTCAAAAATGTCGGTTATTTTCTTGATTGCAACTTTTTCCCCTGTGTGTGTGTCAACAGCTGAACAAACAACTCCATAACTTCCCTTCCCTATGATCTCCAAGATTTTGTATCTGTTTGATTCACCATATTCTGTGAAGAATTCAACCTCTTTGGGACTCTGTAGTTAAATTTTACAGCATTAATTATTAATTATCAATACACATTGATTCCACTCAAATGAACCCATATAACATGCTAATTATAAATCTACCAAATGATTATATAGGAACAATCTTTATGACTATCAAAGCATAACAGACCAATGAATGGTGAAATAAACCAATCAGTATAGCTTTGAAATTAGACATTTTACTTTTACCAGCATATCAATTGAACAACTCAAGATATATCAATTGAACAACTCAAGATACATTTTGATCCACAATTGAAGCATGATGACATATATCTGATTGTTGAATAATATAAAATTTCACAATGAAATTCCAGCTCAAATTTTCAATAAAGTGATCCAACTGACAATTATAGCATCACATGTTCTACAAACTAAACCTCTGAGATCCGAAATTAAAAAAATTCGCATTAAATTCAACCATAAACATAAATAAAAATAAAAAATTAAGTTAACAAACAAAATCAACCTTTCTGCGCGGATCCTGTTGCATCGTTAATCTTCTTCCCACAGTTGAAATCGATCAGGAGATCCCAAACCGAACAAATCAAACGAAACCTGACGAAACGGCGTCGTTCGTTGCCGGAATTCGGAACGAGATAATCAAACCAAATTCAAATTCAAATCAAATAAAATCAAAATCATCCACATTTATCCCACCTACCGCAGCTCCGAATCACTAAACCGCAATCTCTCTTCACACAGCCGCAAATCTCGCCGGAAACAAAAAAGCGCACCACCACCGTACTCATCCAATTCCGGAAACCCTAAACCTGGAATCCGAGGGCCACCGGCGGCGAGTCGTCGGGAAAACTCAGGAGCTCAGTATCGGCGGGGCAGATGAAGGTTGAAGGTAGTGAATTGTGGAATTGAGGAAGGTGAAATGGTGAATCGGTGGATGAGATGGGTTCAGATTTGAAGATCTGGCGGTGGGTGGTGGTGGCTGACGTTTTTAGAGAGAGAGAGAGAGAGAGAGAGAGAGAGAGAGAGAGAGAAGTCGATTTGTGAAGGCAGTTTTGGTTAAATAGATGAAAATGTGAGTAGGTTCGACTTGTTTTATATCCACTTCGTAAATGCAAAGATATTTACACTTTTGATAATAAAAAAATAATATTTATGTGGTATAATGTTTTTTATTATATTTAATGTGGACATATAAAACAAAATAAGAAGAAACAAGAAACGTGTAATAAAAATAACAAACTAATCATTTTATTGATTGTTTTTGTAATTTTTTGAAAATTTGTATGTTTTTTATATACATAAAAGATATATACATAAAAATCAATCAAAATGATATGTTTGTATATTTTTTGAGTTTTTAACCATTTTACTTACACTTACGTGCGACTGTTATTAGGTACGATAAGATTAGAGGTGTACAAACTGGTTTTTTTCTAATCGGTTTTAGTTAGGACCATTGACCAGTCAAAACCGGTTAGGGTGGTAACTGGTTGGTTTGTAAACGGTTTGAGAGGAAAAAACATATTTAGTTAGTAACCGCCGGTTCCGATTAAAAACCGGTTAAGCGATTCATTTTACCAGTTTTTATCGGTTTTTTTCAACCGGTTAAGGAATAACCAGTTTAGTAACTGGTTTGTGGACATGGGGGTAAAACCATATATAACCGGCAGGCCAGTTTGAAACCCTAACCGGTTTCCACTCTAACAGGTTTGTCTAAAAACCGGTTTCGTTTTTTTTTGTTAACCGGTCGGGCAACTGATTTTTTTTTTACATCTAGATAAAATTATGTTCGAATCTGTTTTGGTTTTAAATAAAAGAAATAATTTGTAATAAAAGGAGTTAAAGGGGATAATATTTGAATTTTAGTGTTTGTGTGAGTCTCATGTTAGTTGAGAAAAAACAAAATTCTTTCTTATAAAATGTTGTCTAAATAAGCAACTCAGTGAAAGTAAAATCGAAAGTTTGCTTTGGCTATTAGCGTATTACAGTTTGATTTGTAGTAAATAAATAATAAAATTTTTTATCTTTATAAACTAAAATTTTATCAGTTGAAAGAATTAAAATTTAAAACCATATATTCACTTCAAGATTTTGTATTTATTGAAGTTTTATATAAAACAAATTGGAAAGTATAATAAATTCCAATTTGGATAAGCTTTTGTGGTTTGTCTTTAAGTTGAAGGAATATTCCCCTTTCGTTAATACTTCTATCGAGGCCTATTTATTTTCAAAAATTTTTGTCTATCTTGTTTTAATTTTAAAAATATATGTTTATAAATAAATTAAATAATAACACGTAAAAAGTGTTGCAGTTTTCATATAAGTAGAATGTATTTGTTGAGTAACTTATGATTAAGCGAGTAGGTCATGTCGTAATTATGGAATTTTAAAATAATATTTAAATAATTATGTGTACTTCAAGTGCTAAATATTGTACATTGCACTTACACATGTTGATTTTTAATATTAAAAAAAGATTTAATACTTAGAAGGGAAGCATTATAGATTTATGGTGATAGATGGGCCACAACTTCATAAAGGCAAATCAAAGCCTTGGTAACCATACATTTTATGTAAAGTTATAATCAAGTAAGTATCTTAATTTAAAGTAATTATAATCAACTTTGTTTTAGTTATATTATATATTCATTTATATATTTGAAAATTAATAAGGGTGTATTGAAGTTATGTTAGTGACGATTTTTAATGGTTTTATTCTACATCACTTGTTTAAATGTGGGGTAACTTCAACGTTCCATTCGAGTTGGTGGATTCGAATGGGAGTTCGAGTGGCATTCTCAGCATGTGGAATACTGCCTTGTTTTCGGTTACTAAGGTTGTCAGCGTCTATGCCCCCCAGGACCTTAATGCCAAGAGGGATCTGTGGGGTGTTTTGCTTAACATTAGGGATGATTTTGAGGGGATGTGGAACTTTTTGAAGGACTTTAACGAAGTTAGATCCCCGGAGTATAGCGATTATCGGTATTTGGAGGGGATGTGGATCTTCGACGACTTTATCTATCGTGCAAAGGTTAATGAGTATAAGATGGGAGGGGCTAATTTCATGTATATGTAGGGTAACAATAAGTGTTTTAGCAAAGTCATTTTTTTTGTGTAAGCAGATGATTAATACTTGGACTTTTTCAGCGTTGATATATTGGGATAATTTTCGTTAAGAAGGAAAATCTCCAGACTTGGTTTTGCTAGGAATAGAAGCGTAAAGGAGCTTGAATGGGTGGGCAGGGGCGACCTAGAGGGGGCGCAGGTGGCCCATTTGTGTCGGGCCCAACAATTTTTGGGGCACAAAATTTTTATAAGGTCCATTATATATATATATACTTATAGGCCCAGTTACATACTCAATTCCATCCTTTTATCATTTAACCCACTAACCAGTCCAGTCCATTATTGATAAAGGGAGAAAGCAAAAAAAAAAGTCTAGTATACGTAATATACAGTGAATTCGAATATTGAAAAACCCTAGTACCTTAGGTCGTCGTTTACGTTATTACGTGTGTATCCTGTCTCAACTCTCAAGATCGCACAGCAAGATATTCGCAGGTCTCTCTCATTCTCTCAAGGTTACGTACGTACGTATCATGTCTCGAGTTTAATTGCTAATTCGGTAAGTTACTTGACAATACGTATTTATGATTTAAGGTTTCTGCAAGATTAAGAAAAGTAGTATCCAACGGTGTTCTTTAGTTCTTGTGAAGTGATAGATTCGAAAATAATTTGGAATTAAACTTTGATTATGTACTCATGTAGAAATTAGAATTAACTATTGAGTTTGTTTCAATTTTTTGTTTTTTACAATTTTACATTAGTCAAACTAAATTTAATCTTTATAGGTACTTGCTTAGAAAAAATTATGCCTCCTAAACAAGCATCTGGTAGTGCAAAACGAAAAAGAAAAGCAAAACAAGAAGCCTTTATAAAGTCTCAAAAAGGGGCTATGAATAAATTTCTCAAAAAACAAGATGCGGGTCCTTCCAATGTTGATGAACAAAATGATGGTAATGCAAATGACAATGTAGAAGATGTTGGTAATGATAATGTTGATATGAATATGGAAGATGTCGTTAATCAGAATGTTGATGTTAATATGGAAGAAGATGATGCTCGTGCTAATGTTGAAGAAGATGATGTTGATATATTTGACCCAAGAAATTGGAGTGTACTTAGTCCTAACATGATAAATAAGTTGGTAGAGCAAGGTCCAAAACAAAATTCGACTATTAAAAATGGTCCTAGGGATAAATATGGAAGAAGATTTAACAATTTTGTGTTTACGAGAAGACTTCCAAACATGGAGACTTGCAATAGAGAATGGCTTGTGTATTCAAAGGAGCTTGACAAACTTTTTTGCTTTTGTTGCAAACTATTTGGAAAAGGCGTTCCGAAAGGTGGATTGGATAATGGAGGTTTTTGTGATTGGCAACATGTTAATCGTAGAGCTAAACAACATGAAAGTAGCTCAGAACATATGAGGTGTATGAATACATGGGTCGAGATGCGTCAAAGGTTGAAAGTGAATGAAACAATTGATAAAGTAGCGTACGGTTTATTTAAGAAAGAATCATATTATTGGCATCTAGTTATTTAGAGAATTATATCACTTGTCAAGTATCTTGCTATACATAACCTAGCATTTCGCGGATCAAATGAGAAGTTGTATCAAAAAGGTAATGGGAATTTTTTAGGATTGATTGAGATGTTAGAAGAGTTTGATCCTATTGTAAAAGAACATGTTCGGCGTATCATGAACGATGAACTTCAAGTGCATTATCTCGGGCACAATATACAGAATGAATTAATACTTTTGCTAGCTAAAGAAATTCAATCGGAAATAATCAAGAAGATAAAGCGAGCAAAGTATTACTCCATCATACTTGACTGCACTCCAGATATAAGTCATCAAGAGCAAATGACTATTATTGTGAGGTACGTTGATTTCGACTCTAAAATTGTTAAAGTTGTAGAATCTTTTCTTAGTTTTTTGGTTGTTAATGATACCACCGGTAAAGGATTATTTGATGTTACACTTGATGAATTAAAGCGTCTTGGTCTTGATGTTGATGATATGCATGGTCAAGGATATGACAATGGATCAAACATGAAGGGAATACATCAAGGAGTACAAACGAGATTCCGAGAAATAAATCCTAGAGCTTTTTATACGCCATGTGGTTGTCATAGTCTTAATCTTATATTATGTGACATGGGTAATACATGTGCTAAATCTAGAGAGCTTTTTGCAGTTATTCAACGAATATATACTCTTTTTTCGAGATCCATTAATAGGTGGGATATCATGAGAGAGCATGTTAAAGGATTGACTCTTAAACCATTATCCACAACGCGTTGGGAAAGTCGTGTTGACAGTGTGAAGCCTATTAGATTATATCTTCCCGATGTAAGAGAAGCTTTGCTTGAAGTTGAGGCAACCGATAAAGACGCTTTAATTCAAAGTGAAGCTAAATCACTAGCGGTTAATATGGTTAGTGATTTTGAATTTTTGGTAGCAATAGTGATTTGGTATGAAATATTATCATCGGTGAATGTGGTGAGCAAAAAGTTACAATCAGAAGATATGGTTCTTGATGTTGCTATTGAAGAAGTCAACAAGTTAATTGCGTTCTTCAAGGAATATAGAGAAGTGGGATTGGCTGAGGCGATCGATGAAGCTAAAATAGTTGCAAGTGAAATGGGTGTTGATCCGGTATTCCATCAAAGGCGTATTATTCGTAAGAAAAAACAATTTGATGATACTTTAATTGAACAAGAAGTTTTATTTTCACCCGAGGAGAATTTTAAAGTTAACTACTTTTTATATATTGTTGATCAAGAACTTGCTTCTATTGAACGAAGATTTGAACAATACCAACAATATGAAAAACTATTTGGGTTTGTGTTTCCTAAAAGGTTGAGGCAACTTGAAGAACGTTTGCTTAAGTCACATTGCCATGCTCTTGAAGATGCATTGAAGTACCAAGAAAAAGCAGATATTGATGGCGATGAACTTTTTCTGGAGTTGAAGTTGTTTGAAAGATTTTTACCGAGTAGAATTACCAGTCCTGTTGATGCTTTACAAAATCTAAAAGAGGTCGGACTTTAATTTCCAAACGCATTCTATTTTCGATGTATATATTTTTTACTATTCCGGTAACATCTAATTTCCAAATGTAGGGCGGTGTCTTTCATAATGCAATGATTGCATACAAAATATTGTTAACTATTCCAGTGACGGTGGCATCAGCAAAAAGAAGCTTCTCAAAACTCAAGTTGCTGAAGTCATACTTAAGATCTACAATGTCCGAAGATAGACTGAATGGATTAGCAATGATTGCTATAGAGAGCGATCTGTGGAGAACATGAATTATGAATCCTTGATCGAAGACTTTGCTTCAAAAAACGCGAGAAGAGCCGCACGATTTAGTTAGGTATAATATATTTGTAGGAATAATACTTTTGTTGCACGAATGATTTTCTTCGTATTTTTGTCTTTTCATACTTGATTATGGATATTATAATATAGGGGCACTTTTTTTTCTGTTCGGGCCCAACTTTTTTTTGACGTTCTCAGAAACGGCCCTGTGGGTGGGGGAGGGGAACAATATCAAAGAAGTTTGTAATCGTTGGGAGTCCATTAGTGAGTGTAGGAACTTTTCTAATATGGAAGTAAGGGAATGATTGGCAACCAAACAGAGGTTAACGGATTTAGAGGAGCTCAAGTTGCTTGATTTGAAACAAAATATAAGGTGGCGTTTGGTTCGCGGAATTCAATGGAATTGGAATTGATACTTTTTTCTTTTAAAATTGTTCTTGATTGGGTAACGAAGGAATTTGAAATGCAATGAATTCCTTTAATCAATGGAATTTGTGGTCATGTAACATTCCTTCATTAAAGTGAAGGATTTCCAAGGAATGATGAAATAGTACTAAATTTTATTGATTAAAGGAATTCATTGCATTTAAAATTCCTTCGTTACCCAATCAAGAACAAATTTAAAAGGAAAAAGTATCAATTCCAATTCCATTAAATTCCGCGAACCAAACGTCACCTAAGAGTTAAATGGGCTCTGAAAGGTGATGAAAATATCGAGTTCTTTCACGGAATTGCAAACTCTAATATTACCAATGAAGGATTAGTGGGTTGTTCATGAAAGACAAGTTGGTGGAAGATCCTAGCAGAGTTAAATTGGAGGCTTATTAGAGTTTTTCAAGGAGATTTTTAAAAGAAGGGGCGGTAACAGACTGGTTTTGAAGTGCATGGGCATTAATAGGATTTCAGATGAAGAAGCTCAGGATTCGTAGCACTTTTTACTAATAAGAAATCTTATCAGAGATATGGCCCCCGGCCTCTGATGGTTTCAATATTGATTTCATCACGTATTGGTTGGGTTATTTGGAGGAACACTTTTTTGTTATTATGTCTAGGTTTGATTCCAAAGGCTTTATAAGCAAAGGGTGTATGCCTGCGTTTATATATACATTGATGTGTCTCAAAATATTACACATCTTTTATGTCGTCGAATATCATTTCTTGTTGATAGTTTATAATATATTTTAGTGGGATTTAGCTGTATTCAACTTCTCGTTTATTCAAAGTGTTCCTTTGAGCTAAAACGAGAAAAGAAAAAAAATATTTTTAAAAATACTAAACCACCTCATGAGAAAACTTATTTGACTCGAGATAGTAAAGTTTTTATTAAAAAAATAAACAATGTTTTTAAAAATTTGGTTTAAGTTTATAGGAATAACGTTTGTAAATTTTAAATAATAATAATAATTTTATTTTATTATACAACAAGAAATAAAATCATCCGCGCGTTGCGGCGGATGTCATAAATAACATAAATGTAGAGGCGGGGTGTCGAGAATACCATAAATACGAAAGAAGCAAATAAGTCGGAAAAACTGTGAATGAGAAGGTGGGTGTCGGAAATACCGTAAATACGAAAAAAGCTAATAAGTCGTATTCGACACCACTGGTTGGCCCCAAACAAAATATATACAGATTTGTAATACATATACAACAATCCTTAAGTAAACATACACGCCCAATGCCTAACAACAAAACCTGCTAAATAAAAAACGTATTAAGATATTAATAAATTCTTTATATATAACTTCTTACAATCGAAATTTGGAGGGTGGGGAACGGCGGCAAAAATGGACTAAGGTGAATACCAGAGAGGACCAACAAAACCTGAAAAGAAAAAAGAAAAAAAGAAAAAAGAAAAAGAGAGTAAGGGACAGGAATCGAAACTGTGACCAAATATATGAAAGATATGCACTCAATCACCCAACCAGCCAAGCACTTTGTGCTAAATTTGGAAAAACAATGTATATAACTACTTACAAAGGCATACAAAAGAAAAAAATAACAGCATTCCACGTGTCCCATCTGGACACGTGGCACCACGTAAATGGATCAAAGAAAGCACAGTAAAAGCAGACACAACTCTCCCAATTCACTTTGTTAATATATATAATTATAAGAAAATAAATAAATCAAATTACAATACAAAGGAAACGGCATTCCTAAATTAATATACTATTACAACATGGATAACATACAAGGAAACAATGAAGGTTACAAAGAATAATTAAGTATTACAAATAAAAAGAATTGAAATTAATTTTAAAGAAATAAATCAAATAAACTTTGGCGAAAACTTTGGGTTAAAATCCGGGTCTTTTAAAACAAATTGTGTGTCTACACAAGATTTCGTTTGTTTCTGAAGATACAATTGCCTAGACAGAGTGTATTGTCGGGATGACTCTAGTACCTGAAAAAGTCTTAGAAGCTCTTAAAATGATGAAGATCGTAGGAGAATTCTATAGAGAGAGGGTGAGGAGCTTTTAGAGAGAGATGCGATGTATAACGATTGATAAATTATCTACTATTTATAGTGTAGGTCATAAAAATATGATACACCAAAACATTTAAGTCATAGTTGTTTCAGTCCAGATTTAAATTGATAAAAAGAATACTGACGAAACTACATAACATCCCCGCTTACCGGACTGTTTCAGCAACTGCAGACTAGGCATGTGCGCCAGCATGTTCGCAACCGTGTCACGCACATGGCAGCCAGTTCCGTGTCATGCAGGCTCCTCGTCTGTTACCCAACTCATGCGTAGGTCACCAAGACCCGTGCACTGTAACATTGTCCGTGCGCCACCACGTAGGCGTGGAAGATTCTTCACCGGCCATCAAGTGTTCCGCTTCCCCGTACACGACATACGCCATCCGTGCGCACAACTTAGGAGGACTCGCGCAACATTCCATTGGTTCGCGCACCCAAGTCTAGGGCGCGTCACACCCGAGGCACTCTACGGACATGTGACCTCACGCCACACGTGACCTTACTCGCCCCAACCATCCACGCAACGCCTGGGAGCCGAAAAGTACAAAGGTGGGTCACAACGATGCGAAGTGTAGAGTGCACTATCAAAACGCCCATCCCCACGCCAAGGGTGTGTGTGTGAGTGCAAGTTGGGCTGATAAGAACCCTTTGGGGTTCAAGGGATGTCTCATATTAAAGAAAACAATCTTCAATAAAGTCCCCAACTTAATATACCACTTTATGTTTCATACCCCAACCAACGTGGGATGAATTACCACTCCGTACTTATATTTTTCTCTTTAATTTTCGCTCTTAACTTTAAACATCGATATCTCATTAATCCAAGCTTTGTTTTGGACGTGGTTTAGTGCGTTGGAAATCTCTCACAACATACTACACAAACTCTATAAAAAAACCAGCTACATTATCCTCAGCTACATATAGTTATTTCTATCCAAAGTTAATGAAAAAACTTATTTTCACGATTAGTAAAAAAAACACATTTCTCACTAATTTTCTTTCAAAATTCCAAATAGGTCTTCCCTAGAGTTCATCATCATTGAGATTATGTGATGGAGTTCCCTGTGGACCAGAAATATGAGTAAAAAGGATATGCATTGTTTTTTTATTTGATTTTGTTTTTGTTGGTACGTGTTGTTTGTGGTCGGCTTTTTGTCTTCCTTGATCAATTTTGTTTTTGTTAGAGTTTGTGCTGGTTTGAATATATTCCCGTCCTTGCAGTTTAGAAAAAAATGAATATTATTTTGAAATTACTTTTTAGTTTTTTTAAATAATCTTAATCCCATAAATTGTCAAAATGATGTGCTCGTGTGCTTCAACGCCTACACCTACATATGGTGACATTGAAACAAGGTGTATATATAAATGGGAGTCATTAAACTAGAATTCGGTGTGGCAAGTGGTGGCGCAGTGGTGTAAGATCCCCCGGTGTTCGTGTTTTCCATTTGGGACATTGTCAACTGGCATAAAGTGTTGAATTACCCGGATTGGAAAAGAAAGGCGGTGAACACCATATTTCTTACGGGATGTTGGTGTCTTTGGTTGGAGAGGAACAAGGCCGTATTTCTCAATAGTGAACCGTCTATTAGCCGTGTGGTTAGTGATATAAAGTATTGGAGTTATACTTGGTATATAAACCGTTGTAATGTCTGGTCTCCCTCTTGGGAAGATTGGACTTCTTTTTCGATGTAATGTTTCCTTTTGGCCGGCTCGGCTAGCTCCTTGCTAGGCGTTGCCGTGTGCTTAATAAATTGCCGTTCAAAAAAAAAAAATTTAACTAGAATTCTTTTGTATTTTGAGAACTTTGAGAACGATAAAAAAATAACTCCAAATATTTAGTTTATTTTAGAGGTGTTAGAGTTGGCTTGTTAAACTCTAAATATAAATATGGTTTAGCTTTAGGGTTTAAGATTCGACGATCTGGTTTCAACGACACCGAAATAAGTTCATTAGAAGTTTGTTTAAGTTTGGTTATCACAGTTCTCACAAATATACATACACACATATTATAATATATTTAAATAGGACAAGATTTTCTTTTTATAATAAAGTTTAAATGGGCATAATAAAAATCTAATTATGTAAATAATCAATTTCCCTATAACAAAATGCTCAAAATTATTTTTATTTTATATGAATTTGTATTTATTTTATAAACTTTTATTAAACTTTTATTAAACCTTTAAATCCTTATAATACTTCACCGGTTAATTATTATTCAAACATTTTATTATTGTCTGTGTTAGTGTGCTATTTTCCCCGTTCCATCACGTGCGCACTCTTCTAGTTATAATATATTTGAAAATGACAAGAGTGTGTCATTACATTAACTTAAAGAGTTTGAGGAGTAGATTTAGGGTGTAAACGAATCAAGGAGGTTCATGCTCGACTCGAGATTCAATCGGTAAAAAGCTCGAATGAGCCGAGCCTAAACGAGCTCGAACATGAGCTTTACATATCAAGCTCGAGCTTGCTCACGACCCAAGACGAGCTTTTGTATTTATTTATTTTATTATGTACGTATAGTTAGATAAATAATAATTATATTATGTATACGATTATAAAAAATGATAAGGTAATATGTATTTTGTTGTATATAAAAATATAATTATAAATATATTAGAATTTAATTTAAAATATTTGCTTGGCTAGTTTACACCTCCATAAATTCATCTTGGTGAGTTATCTGATAATTAACATAGCCTATAGGCAGTTAGGCACCCCTCTAGCTGTTTATTTATTATTATGCTAACATACCGTTTACTAGGGCTGTAAATGAGTCGAGCCGCTCGTGAGCTACTGGAGTTTGACTTGAAAAAAAGCTCGAAACGAGCCGAGCTTTAACGAGCTCGAGCCAAGCTCGAGCTTTGAAATAGGGCTCGTTTAATAAACGAGCTCGAGTTCGAGCTTTACATATCGAGCTCGAGCCAGCTCGCGAGCCTTATCGAGCTTTTATTTATATAATTTTTATTTAATTTTTGAGATATATTAAAAAAATAATTATTATTATATATAAATTTATGATAATATAAGTAAATAATATGTATTGTTTTCTATATAAAAAAGTACAATTCTAAATATATACAAATTTATTATAAAAATATATAAAAAAATAATAGTTAATAATAAAAGAGCCGAGCCCGAGCCGAGCTCGATCTTAAATAATTTTTCACGAGCCGAGCTCGAGCTTCAGAAATAAAGCTCAAATCGAGCCTAGCTCGAGCTCGAGATCGAGCTCTGTTATATTTAAACGAGCCGAGCTCGAGTCTAGACGAGCTCGGGCTCAGCTCAACTCGTTTACAACCCTACCGTTTACACATGAAATTTATACAAATGAGAAGCCCTGAATGATGAATTCAAAATGACATACTTTAACATTAAGAAAAATACTAAGCAATGCATTTAACAAAGGGAACCAAACAAACTACATGAACCAAACCACAAATAACGTACTACATGAATTAATCTAGCAAAGCCTGGTGCAGAAACAACGACGACGGAAGCCCTTGCAGTCTCCTCCAGAGAACCCCTCGTTACGACAAACTAGAGCGCAGTTATGGTCACGAAGACAAGGTCCCTGGTACTTATGACTTTGCGAATGACATACCCGTGCCTCTGCAACTGGAATTCATCACACAAATAAACGAACATAAATAAACAAAGAGTTAACACAAAGACTAATTAAAACGAAGCATATATAAACACACTAACCAGACACGAAAATGAGAAGCAGCGTGAAAAGAAAAGTGAAAAGGCTCTTGGTTGCCATGTCTATGAGTTGTGGAGGCGAAAAAGTTGTGTTGTTTATATATAGGGGATGAGAGATGTCTATGAGTTGTGGAGTCGAAAAAGTTGTGTTATGTATATATAAGAGGAGAAGGGGTGGGGGTGATGATGGAGGTAACTCTCTATTTCACCACTTTGTCAGATTTCTTTGGTATTATGTCATAAGGTGGAGTTGTCGGTATGCATAATGCATGCACACCTCACTTTGAAGTTCGTTTTTTAGAATAGAAAATGTATATTGCACCGGCCAAGCTCGCTTAGCAAGGAAAAAACTTCAATACATATAACATAGTCACAAGAAACAAAAAAATATATATATAGAAAAACACAGAGAATCTAACATGAAAGAAACAAAAATTATTTGTTGCGGTTTAGATGTGTGACAGAAAAATAATGTTGTGTAGATGGTTTAGTGATTGTGATAAAAGTGTGTAATGAATTAGTGATAGTGTAAATATAGGAGTTTATTTAAAAAGATGATACAATGTGTTATTTGATTGAATGTGATGCGAAATGGATTCGGATGTTTATAAAACTTTCAAAGCAGTTTTGGAGAAAAGAAATCGCGGCTTCCATCACGGGGTCGTGTGGGCAATTTATTTCAAGGGGAGGGGGGGGGGGGGGGGGGGTCTCGCTTGATGGGTGCCTGATCCTTGTGGTGGGGTTTCCATCAATTCCTTGAGGGAGTTGATCTATAAACTAAATTTGGTTTGTTTTAGAGTGGAATAAGTTGGTTCCTTCTAAGGTTAACATTATTTTATGGAGAGTTTAACTTGGTCGAATAGCCACTTTTGATGCCCTTGCTAGGAGGAACATCGTGTTGAACTCGGTGTTATGCCCGTTATGCTCGACGGCAAAAGAGTCGGCTACTCATTTGTTAACCGGTTTCATTTGGGCGGCTATGGTGTGCAGTATAGTGTTGCAATGGTGCCGCATCCCAGAGATATATGCGTTTGCGATCGAAGATTTGTGGCAGATCCATCGCTCGCCAACATTGACTCTGGAAAGGCTAATGTGATCTATGAGGTGATCCAATCAGCGTGTTGGGTGCTTTGAAAAACGAGGAACAAAGCAATGTTTAATGATAAGAGGCCGAGTCTTAATGTTATTGTCAAAGAGATGAAATGTTTGAGTTACTTATGGGTAAAAAAATAGAGGGATAGGGAAAATATGAAATGGACCAATTAGGTCGTGTTTAAGTTGTAACTGTTGTAGAGGGGTTAGGCAAGGGGATCCCCTCTCCCCATTCTTATTTATATTGCTATGGAAGCTTTACATTGGATGTTCTCCAAGATTTCGTCGGTTGGAATTTTTTCATGGCATTCAATTACCACAAAGCCTTCTCATATTTTGTTCGTAGACAAGGCTATTGATATTGGGGAATGGAATCAATTGAATGGTGTAAATATTGCTAGGCTCCTGAGAATTTTTTGTATGGTCTCTGGACTGAAAATTAATCTGAAGGAGTGTTGCCTTTACAGGTTGATGTGGAGGAGCAGGAAGTGTCGAGTTGGCCAATTCGTTGAGGTGTAGTCATGGCAACCTTCCTTTTAAATATTTAGGCTTGATCGTTGGTGCTAACATGAATCGTGTTTGTCATTGGGAGCCGGTTATTAAGCTTTTTTCAAAAACGTGTGTCCGCTTGGTAGGCTAAACATCCGAGCTTTAGCGGTCGACTTACTCTTGTTAAGGCGGTTATGGATAATCCTCCCACAAATTATTTCTCTCTATACAAAGCGCCTTCTATGGTATTTAAAAAAGCTGGAGAGTATCCGTTTCGGTTTTTGTGGGGTGGAGCTGACGGCTCAAAAATGTGTATCCAC
>JBCNJP010000008.1:56723147-56815161 GCA_039602395.1 Deinandra increscens subsp. villosa | reverse complement strand
AAATATACAATTTCAAAAATAATAATAATAATAATAATAATAAATAATAATAATTAAAAAAATAGTGTAAATTAGTGTATTGTTTTTCCATCCCAATACGTGGACACCCCTCTAGCAATTCAAGAATGATAAGATTGTCATTACATTAACCTAAAGAGTTTAAGGGGTAAATTTAGGTGTGTAAACTAGTTAAGCAGGCTTTTGCTCGACTTGAGACCTGATCAATAAAAAACTTGCGAGCTTAAACGAGCTCAAGCATGAACTTTACATATCAAGCTCGAGTTGTCTCGCGAGCCTAAACAAGCTTTTGTATTTATATAGCTTTTATTCAATATATTATATATATTTAGATAAATAATAATTGTAGTATGCATAAAGTTACAAAAAATGATAAAATAATATGTAAAAAATATAATTATAATATATATAATATTAATTATAAAATAATTTAAACAATAATAATTAAATATTAAACAAGCCGAGTTGAGCTCGAGCTCTGTTAATATAAAATAGCCGAGCTTGAGCCTAGAGACAAATCAGACTTGACTCGACTCGTTTACACTTCTAGCTATAAATTCATGTTTGTAGTTATCTGATTAACGCAACCTATGAACACCCCTCTGATTAATTTATTATTATGCAATACACCATTTAGACATGATAACCTATGGAATTTATACAAATAAGAAGCCCGGATTGATGACAGGAGCGGATTTAGGCTTTGTGAGTGGGGTGTTAGACACACACTCAATTATAATTAAGAAACTAATTAGTTAAAATATTTGATTAACACACCCAAAAAATTATTTTTTTTCAATATAGCCAAGGCTAAGCTTAATCTAAAATCATAAGAAAAAAGAGAAGAAACATGGTGAAGCTTGGAACTTCTGATCAACCATGAAAGAAGAAAAAGACAATGTCCTAACCAGTGTTTTAAAAACCGAATCGAACCGGTAATCGGATTTTTTAGGGGCCTCCGGTTTTTTATGTCCGCTTTTTTTTCATGGGTTTTTACGAGATTCGATCCGACCGGTTTTTCCTGGTTAAACCGGTTTTCTTATTTTTTATTTTTTTGAATTATTTTTATTATATGTGTATACTTCCTTATTATTTTTTATTATTTATGAACTTTAAAACTTATATTTTCTTGTAAAATACCTATTTGGTGTTATTTGAATGGATTAAAATTGTCTTTTAACTATTTTTATTGGAGTGTACAAATTAATTAAAATTTTATAATATATATATTAAAATCTCCTAATCGGTTGAACCAGCGGTCTAACCGGTCCAATTGATCAAACCGGCCCTAAAACCTTTATAGGTTCAACTTCAAACCGGTTTTAAAACATTGGTCCTAACTTGGGTTTTAGTATTAAGGGTAAATTACATTTTTTGTCCTTTATCTTTGTCCGTTTTGCAACTTTTGTCCTTTATCTTTTTTTGTTACACTCTCTGTCCTTTATCTTTTTTATTCTTTCATATTTTGTCATTTTTAACAGATTCCGTTATAATCATCCGTTAAATGAAGGGTATTTTTGTCTTTCTACTTTTCGAGGTATTTTTTGTAGTTAAATAAATATGAGGGGGTGTTATGTAATTATGCATTTTCTTTTTCCTTTTATCACCCCCACCACCACTTTAACCCTAACCCCCCTGCTTTTATGATCCCTACCGCCACCAGAACCTCTAAAAAATGGCGCCACCGGTGAACCAATTTTCACTGCCACAACCTCCGGCAACCCCAGCTCCATCCATCTCCTTCTTCGTCCCTCACCGGTGCCACACCGTTTTCTCTTAGCACCCTTGTAAAGATCAATCAAGCTACATGACAACACATTTTCCACAGCCAGAGACTTCTTCTCCGGCCTCTGCTTCGGTTTTGTTTCGGTTTAGGTTTTTATCCGGATACCGGATCATGGCGAGACGACGGTAGGCTCTTTTTAGCGTCAGATTCAACTGCTTCGTACCGTTAGATCCGATCTCACAGGCAGGAATAGGAACGTCGCCGGAAATCTGGAACATGCAAATGGAAATCGGAGGTTAACAAAGATTAACCTTCAAGATTTAATTACCACAGTTGGTTACCTTACCAAATCGGAGCAACGGTCACCGGAAATCACGAATATGGTCGCCGGAATCGCGACTGGTTTTATTTTTTCTCACAATCGCCGGCGATGACGGTTGTTCCACCCAAAGAAGCTTCACCTAGGCACGACCGGACCATCCCTAGCTCGCCCCGCCACCATGAGGTTTGGTCGGAACTCTAGGCGGGTGTTAGCGCCGTCGCACATGAAAAGGGAAAGGGGAAAATGTGACTGGGGGTTCGATTAGAAGAAAGAAAGAGGAAATCGGAGTATGCAAGCTTGATAGGATTCGTCGCCGGCCATGGTGACCGGCCGGAGCTGCGTCGTTGGAATAAGGCCGCCGATCGGAGGTCACTGCCTCGAGACCTCTTTCTCTGATATATTTATTTGGGGGGTGTTTGGTTGAATGCGATTTACATAAAGAAGATTTACATAACACCCCCTCATCTTTATTTAACTACAAAAAATACCCCTAAAAGTAGAAAGACAAAAATACCCTTCATTTAACGGATGATTTTAACGGAATTTGTTAAAAAAAGACCAAATATGAAAGAATAAAAAAGTTAAAGGACAGAGAGTGTAACACTAAAAAAGATAAAGGATAAAAGTTACAAAACGAGCAAATATAAAGAACAAAAAATGTAATTTACTCTAGTATTAATCTTAATATTCTATTGTATTAAATTATAAATACTTTTGAAAGAGATAAAACTGTCACTACTTTATATGTAGACATGACTACTCTTTTATATTTTTATAATTATCATTATTATTATATTTTTTTTTATTTTTATTATTTTTCTAAAATAGGCTATAGTTTTTTTTGAACGCATATCATTAAAAAGCGAAAGCCGTTAGTAAGAAGCTAGGGGCCGTCATAAAAACATTACAAAGGAAAACACATCCAGTTTTTCCAATCTATGGAGAGGGACTTATATCGATGCTTAAACCAAATAAAACTCCAGTTTTTTATTTCTAACACAACCCGGTGTAAAGAAGGCAAACAGTTATTACATACTACCTTGTTCCTCTCCATCCAAATACACGAAACTCCAGTGAGGAAGATGGTATTAAGCGCCTTTGATTTCCAAGGAGGAGACATGATGTTTTTGTGAATGATCGATAGATCCTTCACTCAGAACACAAAAACCGAAGGGATGTGACACCAAGTCCGAGAAGGGACAGTCGGTGAAAATATGCTCAGAGGATTCCGTGCCCTCCCCGTAAAGCGCGCAAGTCGTTAAAGGCATAATAATGTTCCCGCGAGATAAGGCCTCCTTCGTTGGGAGCCGTCCAAGAATAGCACGCCACATAAGAATATTGATTTTTGCAGACACCGACTTACACCATCGAAACATCATATCATCGGGTTGGACGTGAATATTTAAGAGTTCTCATGAGTTCGTTTTTTTTTTGAACAGCGAAATCAATAAAACCGGGGCAAAAAGACGCCCACCCTAGCAAGAAGCCAGGAGAGGACGACAAACAAAAAACAACAAAGGGAGGGGACTTACATCATGAACTTGTCCCAATCATCCCAACAAAGACTTGACCACTTACCCCTATGTTTGACCCAAAGGAAACTCATACACTTAATCTCTTTAAAGATGTTGGAGATAATCGGATTCTTGTTTTCAAAAGTCATCTCGTTCCTAGCCTTCCATAACGCCCAACAAGTAGTAATGATGATAGCATAGAATATCATCTTCGCTTTCCTATCGAAATGGGAGTCTTCAATCAACATAAGAAGGTCTTCAAGCTCGAAAGCAAAAATAGGGGGGACCTTACACCAACCCGACACCAACCCCCACACCCCGGCTGCCACCCGACATCCCATCATAACATGAAAGACGGACTCGGCCCCGTCGCCACAAAGGGCGCAAGTCTGATCATCGAAGGTCACCTTTCTGAGAGATAGAGCTTCTTTTGTGGCTATACGATCTTTCAAAATTCTCCAAAAAAGAATATTAACCTTGTTAGGAACAAGTTTATTCCAAGGCATAATAATACCCACCGTCGAACCTTGGAATCTTTGGCACAATTTTTTAATGCACGCCACCGAAAAGGAGCCGCTACTATCGCCACTCCAAGAGCAGTTGCTGCCATTGACATGAATAAGGTTTTTTAAATCCACAGAATCTTCCAAAAGCATGTTTACCACCTTAGAGATGTTAACCCAAGTTCCACCCAAATCTTTTCTACACGGAATGAACTCCGAATCATTCCCCTTTGCGTGGAAAGCAAAGATAACTTTCCGCCATAGACGGTTGGGCTCATTGTGAAATCTCCACATCCACTTCGCAATGAGACTACGGTTGGAAATACAAAAGGGGACAAGACCCAAGCCTCCATCTTCGACCGGTTTGCACACCTCCTCTTTACTAACCCAATGAATACACTTTTTCTCATCATTATTACCACCCTAAAGGAAGCGGGCACGGATGCTCTCTAACTTTTGAAGAATTTTAACCGGGGCTTTGTAGATAGAAAGGTAGTAGGACGGGAGACACTACAAAACCGCTTTAGCAAGCACAAGTCTCCCCCCAATGGAGAGATTCCTAGCTTTCCATCTCGAAAGCCTTTTCTCGAAAACTTTAATCACTTCCTCCCAACTCTTGATCCGGTTCATATTTGCCCCTACAACAAGGCCAAGGTATTTGAGGGGAAACTCCCCTCTAGAACAATTTAAGTAGCCGGCCTTAACTTGAATCTCTTCCAAGGGCACATTGACCCCGAAAACGGCGCATTTTTGGATGTTGATATTAAGCCCGGAGGCCAAGCCAAACACCCTAAGGATACGGACAAGATTAGCAACATTATTAGAGGACCAATGCCACACAACAATAGCGTCATCGGCAAATAGGAGGTGAGAAACACAAGGACCCCCATTAGGAGTAGAAAACCCATAGAAAAGACCCGCCGCGACAGCTTTCTTCATCATCCAGTTGAGAACCTCCATGATAATAATAAAGAGAAAAGGAGAGAGCGGGTCGCCTTGGCGCACCCCCTTTTCACATTGGAATTCCCAAGTCGGGGAACCGTTCACCAAGACCGAGGTTCTAGATGCCTTTAAACACCCACTGATCCACATCCTCCAAGACAAGGGGAAATTCATTTTGCCCATCACCGAATCCAAGAAGGACCAGTCAACCGAGTCGAAAGCCTTTTCGAAATCAATCTTAAAGAGGAGAGTGGGAATGTGACGTTTTTTGGCCCAAGCAACAATCTCATTCACAATCAAAACCCCGTCTAAAATACTCCTTCCCGCTAGAAAAGCCATTTGTTCTTCAGAAATAATAGCCGAGAGGGGCCCTTTTACCCGGTTGGCAAGGACTTTAGAAATCACCTTTGGAATAACCCCCACTAGACTAATAGGCCGATAGTCAGATAGCGAACAAGGGTCTTGAGTTTTAGCCACCAGGTGGAAAAAGGCAGCTCCACATCCTTTACCAATACTCCCATCAATATAAAAAGCCTTAAAGATATCTAAGAAGTCATCCTCGAAGAGATCCCAGTATTGTTTCAAGAAGGCAAAGGTAATGCCATCCGGCCCCGGGGCCTTATCACTCCCACAATCCCAAACAGCAGACTTAATTTCTTGCCTGGAAAACTCATTCGCAAGGGCCAAACTATCCACGTCGGAGATTTTGTTAATGCCTATGCACGAAATATCCGGCCTCCGAACATGATTCTTCTTAAATTTTGCTTTAAAAGAAGTTAAAAACTTCTTTCTTAACAATGCAAGGCTCAGAAATCCACCTGCCATTAACAAGAATACCATTAATTCTACTAGCAGACAAGTTCGAGTTAACCATACCGTGAAAGAAACTCGAGTTGGCATCCCCATCTAAAGCCCATTTAATCCTTCCTTTTTGTTTTAGGTCTTCGATTCGGGCGTCTTCCAGAGATTTAATGCAGAGTTTAGCCTCCTCCCACTTCTTCGATTCGGTCTCGGACAAAGGGAAAAGAGTCGCAAGAGCCTCCATCTCTTGGCAGACCCGAAGAGCACCATCTTTAGCCTCCGAGGCCTCTTTTGACACTTTAGCTCTCCAACTCTTGAGATCAGATTTAATTTTTTTGAACTTCCTCATGAGCTTACAGTCGGCTCTCTCCCCATCTTCAGCCACAAATTCCTGCATACTGTTCCGAATAACAACGTCAAAATCCGGGTGTTTCATCCAGGAAGAATACAGTTTAAAGGAACAAGGACCGTAATCGTCTTGGGATAATTTAAGAAAAATCGGATTATGATCCGACCAACCCCTAGGCAGAGCCGTAACAGCAGCACCCGGCCATCTAGAAAAAATTTGATCACACACAAGGAATCGGTCGATCTTGCTAAAGCTTTTACCAAGACCTTCCATGTATGTAAATTTATCACCTCCCATGGCAAATTCTTTCAAACCAGCCTCCTCAATGAAACTGTTGAAATCTTCAGCACCCTTTCTGTTAAAAGCCGAAAATCTTCTTTCATCTTTAGAACGAACCTCATTGAAATCTCCAGTGAAGATCCACCATCCCTGGAGCGTGGATTTCCACCCCAGAAGTCTCCTCCAGAGATCCCGTTTATCTGCCGCCCCTTGGGGGGAATAGACATTAACAACATTAACGATATCGGGAATCCCGTTGACTGACCCAGAAACGATGAGGAAGTTGACATCTTTAACAGCCTTTAGAAACTTAAATTTGGATTTATCCCAGACGCAGAGCAACCCACCTGACTTCCCTCTAGCATTAACCCAATCCCATTCAATATATCCATGCCCCCACATTTTTCTAACATTGATCTTATTCCCATCTTGAGCCAAGGTTTCTTGAAGACATAAGAAGCTAAACCTGTTAGAGAACTTGAGATCTTTTACCCACAGGATCTTATGAAGATCCCGCACCCCCCGAATATTAAGTGAGAGACAATCCATTAGAGACCGGATCTTTTTTCACCCAACACCACATTGGAGACGAGCTCTTCATCCCCGGCCAACTGGACCCCCACACACGCAGCCACCTTAATAGTCTCGGCAATCTCTTTGTCGACATCGATATCACCGGCGTTATCGACCCCAGAAGCAACTTTATCTCTCCTGCGTCTCAGTTTTTTACTCTCAATATTGATGGAATCACCCTCAGAGGAACCCTTATCTGGTATTTGAGAATTTTGTTTGCTTCTAGATCTTAAAACAGGCCCACAATACTCAACATTCTTATGTTTATTTTTGGAGGCTTTTGGTTTTAGATTAGGCCCAAGGTAGACATCGTTATTTTCAGAGAAAGAAACGCTCGGCCCAAGCCCAATTTGCCTAAGCATTTTCTCCACTTGATCCGATTCATTTTGGGACCCACATTCAAGACCGGCGCCTTCACCATCCTTGGAATCACCGTTTCTAGATTCCATAACCGCCACCCTTTTACTCTGACATTCGACACCATCCTCTTGGAAAGCCACCCTCGAACACGACAAAGCCGGCTTAACATTACCCACAGATCCACCAACCGAGGCCGACTCATCGTTACCCAAAAACTCTTCGTCTTCCTTTCGGCAGACAACCGAAGGTCTCGCCGGAGTCGTCGGAAAATTATCCAACCCAGACTGGTGCCAAACGAAGTCAGGAGACCAGTCCTCTCTACACTCAGAAATATTGCAACGGAAGGTCCTCCCTTGCCAAACAATCGAAACCACCTCGTCAATAGAGTCAAACGAGGAGGTCACGATCCCAATCCTCTTCCATGCAAGGTTGACGTCGAATTCATTCAGAGGGGCTAATGACTTCTCCGAACAACCTGCCAATCTGGTCAAACACACCTCCATCCCAGAGGACCGGAGGGAGGCCAGAAATTTTAAGCCAAGCAATTCTCTCCATTTGACATGAAAGACCTTCCCAAATGACGAGCCTTGAGAAAATGTCCAGGCGATTCCTCATGCACTCACGGAACACCTTAGCTTCCTCACCGTTATGGAATGAAAGAAGAACTTGAAGCCCACCAACATAACGAATTTGGCAACGGTGGAAGCCCTCACGATCTAATTTGATATGGAGATTATTTAGGGTAGCAAGGTCTACCACCCTACCCAAAAGGGATACACCAGCCCACCCGTTTGAGGCAAACAGTCGGGAGCCATCGATTTCAACCTTCTTACAGGCAGGTAAGGCCGCTTCCTTCCCTTTAACAACATCGGAAAAAGAACGCGAGCAGTCTCCACCGTTCCGATCCGTATTAATTCTATCCCAAACACTATGTCGTCCCACAGCCTGAATCTTCCTGGGGGGACCGGTAGCAATAGTAGGCTTGCCATCTCTATCAAAACGTTCCAGATTTGCCGAGATAACCCTATTGCCAATCTTGATCTTCCCCAAGACTCTTTCAAGACTCCATTTATCTTTAACACCATCAAACTTGACAAAACCAAACGAGAGGCCAGATCTTCCCTTTCTTGGGGAGATGAAGATATCAACCACTTTTCCAAACTGGGCACATTCCTTCCATATTGCATGGCGAGAGCAGTCATCTGGCAGGTTGCAGATGTAGTAAGACACTACCGATTTGGGCCACCTGTCCCAAGTCTTCTGAAGCTCAGCGCGTCCCCTTCTCGATCTCCTGTGGACAGTCGTCCAACCTTTGTCACCATTTTCTCCTTCCGCATCCATCGCTCTTCCTCTCTTCATAACAAAGCAGACTTGACCCAAAACCAATTAGGAGCAGCTTGTAAGGCCTACTCAAACCACATAATGGAGGATACAATCCCCGGTGAGGATGGGAAACCCCTAACAAAACCCACCGGAGAGATCGCTAACCCACTAGGCGGCGAGAAAGGGCAATACCGGTTTACTAATCAGTATGGGTAACAAGCAGGGCAAAGATGCCGATCACCGGCGAGCCATAATTCCGACCGGCGAGAGAGAGAGAAAAAATTGAAACCTTCTTTTTCCCAAACACACGAACGAACCTGGAATATCTCTCTAATTTATTTGGTTAGAAAAATTACTCTAAACCTCTCTACAGTTTCATGAGTTCGTTTTATTTATCAATGATCGGTGGTTTATATTTTATATATTTCCTTTTACAAAAACTTTTATGATTGTAGAAAACTACAATAAAATAATGGAAAATTGGATTTAAATAAACCCAACTTTTACCTATTGGCCAACAATAATCCCACATTTAAAAATCATTTCCACTAGTCCCAACTTTCACTCGTATTTTTTTTAATGGACCCGCCGTTAACTTTTTTAACACCGTTAGATAAGTGTTGATGTGGCAAGCTAACATGTATTAATCTTTTTATTTTTTTAATCTCTTTTTCCACATGGCATTCCAAGTCATCATCCTCATTAAATCCATTAAATCCCTAAATCCATCTTCCTAAAACATCCACAAAATCCATGGCTTCTCTCGTCAAAAATGGAGTTTTTCCAAGCTTTTCTTCACAACCCATTTCAGAAAATCCTAAAATCTCAAAAGGGTCGATCACAAATTTCTATTTTTCTTGCAAAACAACAACAAAATCGAAGTTCTGAAATTCCATGTTCTTGAAGCTTAGAGCCGGATGCGAAACCATCCAATCGGACACGCTCACTGAAGCTAATTATTCATCTTCAGGTGATGATGACCCACCTCAGAAATTTCTTAAAAGATTATAAATGGGGATTTAATCAAGAAATTGATTCTTTTACGATCCCAAAAAGGCTTTCAGAAGAAACAATTAGGTTAATTTCATCAAGGAAAAACTAACCTGATTAGATGCTTGAGTTTAGGTTAAATCCTTATCATAAATTCTTGCAGTTGACATTCACAAATTAGGTTAATCCCAAAATTGATTTTCAAAACATTTGTTATATGATTTGCGTGAAACAGAGCTCGAAATGGTCTGACAATGATTATCCCAAAATTGATTTTCAATAACATTTGTTATATGTTTTGCGTGAAACAGAGCTCGAAAAAGAAGTACAACTCATCTAAGACTTCGATTTCTAATCTACAGATTTGGGGGTGGACGGATCTGAGATACCATATGCGGCTGGGGGATTAGGGATTGGGGGGAGATAAGATCTGCTATGTAAATATTGGAGGGATTTAGGGATTTTATGAGGAGGATGATTTGGAATGCCACGTGGAAAAAGAGATTGAAAAAATTAACAAAATTATTACATGTCAGCTTGCCACATCAGCACTCATCTAACGGTGTTAAAAAAGTTAACGGCAGGTCCACTAGAAAAAATATGAGTGAAAGTTGGGACTAGTGGAAATGACTTTTAAATGTGGGATTATTGCTGGCCAATAGGTAAAACTTGGGATTATTTAAATACAATTTTCCTAAAATAATTGGAACGTTTAATAAATAAGTCTTTAAATAAGTTTGATCTCAGCTCAATCTTCATATATCAAACTCAACTGGTTATACTCATGTGTAAATAAATTTGGTATTTGTATAATTTATTTAGTGTGTTAAATAAATTGTATATATGTCTTTTTAACAATAATTTTTTAACATTAAAAAGATTAAGCAAAAGTCCGACTCTAAAAGAAATTAAGGTAACGAGCAAATATATAAAATTCTTTTCTACTAAGACTCTTATATTAAAAAGATACATGTCTAGTTCCGTCACTAGAAGTACATAACTCAATAGTTGAAAAATACATATAAAGTTTTGTAGCTACTAACTGTTTGCTTGAGTTGTATAATTGTTTGAATTTTTATCGCTTGAAATCAAGTCTTTTTTTACTTTATTTGTCATTATCTTTTAAGAGCTAGAATATCTTTTTATTTATTTCTTAACCACAAGTATTCTTTTTACCCGACCCAATTGACATCATCTATTAATGTATTTAATCTCACCCAATTTTAGCAGTTTTTGCACCAAATTACAAAAATTTCTTAATTCGCCAGTGGATTGATGAATTCGAAATGACATACTTTAACGTTAAAAAAGATAGTAGTTTAACAAAGGGAACCAAACAAACGACATGAAACAAAACACAACCAACATCCTAGATTAATCTAGCAAAGCCTGGTGCAGAAACAACGATGACGAAATCCGTTGCATTCTCCTCCAGAGAAACCCTCGTTACGACACACTAGAGCGCAGTTATGGTCATGAAGACAAGCTCCATGGTACTTATGACTTTGCGACTTGCACATTCGTGCCTCTGAAACTGCAATAATTCATCACAAAAACGAGAAAAAAAAAACGCATAAATAAACGTACAGTTATCACCAGTGTTTTAAAAACCGGATTGACCGGATTTTTTCGGGGTCTCTGCAGGTTTTTTTCACGGTTTTTTATGAGATCCGAACCGGGCGATTTTTCCGGTTTCGACCGGTTAAACGGGTCTGGTTCAACCGATTTTCTTACTTTTATAAACTTTTTTGAATTATTTTTATTATATATACGAGTATACTTTATTGTTATTTTTTATTCTTTGTAAACTTATAACTTATATTTTTTTTTGTGGAATACCTATTTGCTATTATTTTTAGTGGCTATATAGAAACCCCCTGTTTTGCTAAAAAACACCATTGTTTACGGTCGTTTCACTTAAAACGGCCGTTTTAAATGAAAAGATCCCAAAACGATCTAAACAGGATGACGTGTCGCGACGACGAAACCTTAAAATTCAGGAGGTCCCCCTTTTTTGAACGACCGTTTTAAATGAAACGATCCCAAAACGAGATCGTTTTAAATGAAACGATCGTGAGAATTGGGTTTTTTAGTAGAAAGGGGGGTTTCTATTGCCGAGCCTTATTTTTAGTGGATTAAAATTGTATTTTAACCATTTTTGTTGGATAGTACAAGTGTATTAGCATTTTTTTTTTAAATATATATTAAAAATTTAAAATCCCCTAACCGGTTGAACCGACCGGTCCCAAAAGTTTTTCCGGTTCAACTTCAAAACCGGTTTTTAAAACATTGCATTGCAGTTAACACAAAGAGTAAATACACACTAACCAGATGCGGAAAGGAGAAGCAGCGTGAAAAGAAAAGCGAAAAGGCTCTTGGTTATTGCCATGTTTAAATATGAGTTTATGGAGTCTAAGAAGTTTTTGTTGTGTATATATAGAAGGGGAGAGAGGTGGGGGTGATGATGGAGACCACTCTCTATTTCACTTTGTCAGATTTCTTTGGTATTATGTCACAGGGTGGGGTTGTCGGTATGCATGCACGCCTCATTTTAAAGTTCGAGTTGTCGGTATGCCAGGCTCACTTAATTAGCATGGAACAAACTTCAACACATAGTCACGAGAAAGAAAAAAAAACTTTAACATAGAAATAGAAAAAAGAGAGAATCTAAATATGAAAGCAAAAATGGTACTTAATTAATTATATTTTATATTTTTTGTTTATGCAAGTAAGGTTATCCGTTGGACTCATCGTCTTCAAGATGACATTTTTAGGGGTTCATCATCCTTGATGAGGTTTGCTCCACCATTCCGAACGGCATATGAGTGCCTCTGATACCATTTATAATAAATTCGGTACTTTTTAATCGTTATAGAAATACAACTGTATTATGTTTTGGTTGTGTCTGTCATCTTTTATTTAAACTTTTTTCCAAGCGTATCGAATTTAACACATATGTTAATGGTGTAATAGATACAACCGTGTAATATAACTTTTAGGTAGTAGACTGAATAATATAAGCGTTTGTTTTCTAATTTTAACGTCGTTACTCATGTATTTCCGTTTTCTTTATTTAGCGTGATGTAACATCCCAAATTTTAAATTGTGAATTTCCATTAACTTCATGTTAGAATTTAACCCGGAGCCTAATAAAACCCGCAACATGTGGTAATTTGTTTAAACGGGTAAATGTTAGGGTTTAATGTGTAAAACTGTTGTTTTATAGCATTATTTACAAAAGACTAAACTTGAGGGGTAAAAACTGTCAATTGGTGATTTTTACTAAAACAAAATAGGAGGAAAAATGGGGGGGGGGGGGGGGGTCGACATTTTGTTCCTGGAGAACGATCCCAGCCCCATCCTTGAAGAAGAAATCATCAATCTTTCACCCTAGCTCAAGTCCTGCGATTTGTGGTTAATAGAAATCGAAAATTTGAAGTGTTAACCATCTAGTAGCTTCAATTTGATCTCAAGTAAGTAAAACCCTAACTTGTTGCATGTGAGTGAATCTTAGATTCATCACAAATCAGGAACCTACAAGTGTTTGGTGAACCTCTAAATGTTATATGATGATGATAGGAGGTGTAAAAATCATATTTGTATGAGTAATTGTTGTTTGATTCACAAGTTGCAGGTGAGGGTTCAATAGGTGACGAAAATCAAGTAGTGATTAAGTCAATTTGTTGATGCTAGCCTAAAAACTTGTATTCATGATGATTATTGTTGGATTTTGATGAATGTAGATAGGTGTGAAGTGATTCCACCTAAATTATGTAAATAGGTAGGTTGGACTATACAAATTGAATGAATTACATGAACTTATGATTCAATAGTAATCTTGGCAATGAAATGCATACTTGTGCTTGCTAAATGACTCATAGGATCCATGGTGAGCTAAAGGCTTGCATAAGGTTGCAAATCGTGTCATGTGCATTGATCTTGAATGAGGTTGTGGGAGCTACGTTGAGTTGTCAAGTGGTGTCGTTCCTAAATGATACAAATGTTGCATATGTGAACGATAAGACACCATTAACACTACTTGGGATTTCCTACAACACATACAATGCTCATAGTTTTTAGTAGGAATGTGTATACAAAAATGTGTGATGACCCCAGGTTTGAATGCATTGGGACAGCTATGGGCAAGTAAAAGTATTGAGTAAAGCTTAAAGGGTCAAATGGGTTGGAAATATAAAATGAACCCGGTAAGTAGCTTGCTCGTAAGAACCACATAATCTATGTATGATAATTTTGCTTAAGATAGGTGTACAAGTTGCCTTGAAGGCTGGAGACAAGATGGGAAAAGACCCAAAAGAATACTTGGAAAAATCTAGTAGTAAAAGGGAGGATTTAACCTGAAGCCACCGTAGCTTACGCTGGCTTCAGCATGAAAGTCTCAACGTGGGTCAGTTTGGCCACCGTAAGGCTCCTAGAGCCACCGCAAACTACGGTGGCGACGTAGCTTACGGTGACCAAGGTTAAAAAGTGTCATTTTTGGCCCCTTTCTTGTATTGTAATGCTTGTATAACCGTTCTAATGCATTAAACACTAACGGGTTAGTGGTAAAAATGCAGGTAAACGTAAGATATAGTTGGATTCTCTGAGTTGATCAAGAACCGAATGCTTGAAGTTGTTTTAATAACGAATTATAATTGCAGATCTTGTGATGTTTTTTAAACACTTGATGTCATTTTGAATGGTGAAACAGGTTGAAGATCGTGTGGTGTTTTAAAATACTTGGAACTGTAATGAAAACATGGAATGCTAATTTTTGTATCAATAAACATTTAAAACACCGCTACTTTATGAAAATTTTCTGGGTCTAAATTCCGTTAACGTTTTTTAACGATTTTGTTATTAGCTGTAACTCGGGTGTTTCACGTGGATGCAATTGTTTTGTGTACTAGCGTATCCAGCGACAACGTGCGGGTAGCTAATCTTGTATATGTATATATAAATTTATTTTAACATTGGTGATTAAAAAAGGCGAAGTAACATACAACATAATTTTTTGTTTTGAATTTGTAATGTGAATATATAATGAGTATTATTATATAGGATTTACAGTTATCAATCTAACAAAATTCACCTTATTTGAATTAACAATTATTTCTTAATTTCTTCAAATATGGTAAGGTAAGAGGTTTGATACTTGTTCTTCATATTAGTTTTTCTAATGTTCCTTTCTAAAAATAAATGTCATGTCCAAGGATCAGACCTGGGTCACTAAGATTCTATGTGTGCCTACACCTTAAGGCCTTGAGCCTTTGCCAACTAATATAGATGACCTTAGTTTAAGGCTTTGTAACAAAATAATATTTATTAGATAATCATATAAAAAATTTTAAAAATTTTGAGCCCTAAAAAAATTCGGGTCCTGGACGGTTGCGCACCTTGACTTTGCTCATTCCTTACATGACACCACTTCTTTTCACTACACAACCTTACATCTACACAAGCAGAGTCGAAAGGAATATTCATTTTTCGTTAAAACTTTTAGAGAGAGATTCAAATGAGAAGTTTGGTTTGAGTAAGAAGAATTTTCAGCCATTGGATCTTGATCTAATAAAAAGGGAAGAAGATGAATTTTTGTCTTAGTCATCTTGGTTGACTTTTTATATACTTCCCCCATTTTTTAAAGCATTCATAACTTTCATATTCGACATTATTTAAAAAAAATACACCATAAAAACGAGCGTTTTTTTATCTTTAAAACGCGTATAGTGTTGCTATATAAAAGATTTTTAAAAATTTACTCTTTCGATTTTTGACACAATGTTCAGATCATTGTGTTATTGTGTCAAAATGTTTAGATTTGTGTCATTTTGTCAAAAGTATATATAGTGTTGCTATATATAAAATTAAAAAAAAAGTTACGCTTTCGGTTTTTGACACCATATGACACAATGATCTGAACATTTTGACACAATATGACACAATGATCTGAATATTTTTGACACAATATGACACAATGTTCTGAATATTTTGACACAATGACACAATGATCTGAACATTTTGATACAATTGAAAGGGTAAAAAATAATTTTATATATATCAACATTGTACGTGTTCAACACTGTACGTGTTTTAAAGATAAAAACACTCGTTTTTATCTTGTAAATTTTTAAAAAATAAAGTCGTATTTAAGAGTTATGAAGGTTTAAAAAATGAGGGTAATTTGATAAAAAGTCAAAAATGTCCTTCCATATTTTATTTTCTTTAGTTTTCTTTCTAATTCTACACCGTAATACTTTGGGCATCTTCATTTAATTAAAGATCTAATGGCTATGATTCATTTTTTTTTATCTTTCTTATTCAAACTAAACTTCTCACAATAACATCTCTCAGAACTTATCAAGTCCTATTCATTAAAAAATTATAGTTTATCATGTTTTTATTTAAAAAAATACGATTTAAATAGATCAAATAATAACACGCAAAGATTTTTACAATTATCTTAAAAGTAAAAGGTATTTGTTGAGTAACATACGATGACGTAGGGGTGTGCATGGATCGGTTTGGACTGGATTTTGGATAAAACCGAATCCAAAACCGAACTTCGGATTTTATAATTTTCAAATCCATTCGGATTCGGTTTTTTTCGGTTTCACAGATTTTGGTTTTTGGTTTTTTACGGTTTGGATTCGGTTTTTTCGGATTCAAATCCATATGAATTTTGGGCTAGAAAAAAAAACTAATAATATTAAATATGGGTCTACTTAATTTTTAATTAAATATTTATTAACTACTAATTTATTCAAAATAAAACTTTAAAAACCATAACATTGCAAAATGATCCAATATCAAACAAATATATTCGAACAAATCCTTAATGATCGAATATCAAAGACTAAAGGATCCATAATGTTGCATAACGACCCACAATCAAACAAATCGTTAACGCTCTAATCTCAAACACTCAAACAACATTTAAACAAAAATTAAAGTTGCATAATGATTTAATCTGAAAGGCTCTAAGATCCTAATGATTATAAACAAAAAACTTAAAATTAAATTTTGAAACCCTTTAATAATTAATTGGATCGGTTCGGTTTTTTTTCGGATTTTCTTTTTAGCTAAAACCAAAACCGATCAGAAATTTCGGATTTTAAAAATGTTCAATCCAAAACCATCGGTTTCTATTTGGATTCGGTTTTTTCGGTTTGGGTTTTTCGGTTATTTTGGCTTCGAGTCGGTTTCTTCGGATTCTTGCACACCCCTACGATGAAGTAAATAGGTTATGTCGTAATTATGGAATTCAAAAATAATATTTAAATAATTACTAGTATAGAACCCGTATATTATACGGATTGAATCATTAAATATATATATATATATATATATATATATTTGATAATTTATGCATAGTCTTCTTATTACCATAATAATGTGTTACATTACATTAAATAAAAAACTAAAATTATAATTAATAATATGGTATTTGTGACTTTACTCTCTTAATCAAAAATATATATTTAGGGTATGTCTCTACTTGTATATTTGAAATATGCAAGATAAACGTGATCATGTTTAAAAAACAAAAATCCTCAATAGCGACTAACATGAATTATAAACTGACAAACTCGAGACTTTAAGTCTATATAGAAAGTTAAATGAGTATAAAGTTTTATCAAAATTATAATGAGCACATTCTAATTGTTGGGTATAAAAACTAAATTATAATCAAAAGATTATAATGTTTTCAATAAAAAATGTTAAGTTGATATACATTAGAAAACTTACAATTGTATTAGTCGCGATGTCTAAAATTTCCAAATTGGATGAATGTTGCTTATTTGATATGGTAGAAAAAACTATTTAATATTGGATAGAACATTGTTTTTATCGTTTATGAATTTCTCTATAAATAGTATCACTCACAACGCAACGCTGGTTGAATTTATAAAGTAGTATTAGGTATTCATAAATTAAAATATTAAATATGATTTGCTCAATTATATTTGAAAACACACAAAATAAGTGTTTATTGGTATTTCATAAGTTTCTATATATTTTTTAAAATGAAAATAATAATAGTTTAAAATTTATTTTTAAATAAAAATAAGATGTAAATTAGTATATGATTGTTATAATTCCATAAATATAAATAGATAAAATATATCATAATTATTAAATATGATATAATTTCTAAAGAGTAAATTACAATTTACGTCCTTTAAGAAGTATGTAAATTTCAATTTTCATCTTTAAACTAAAGAAATAGCAGAAAACATCCTTTATATTTATGGTTTGTTTCAAATCACATCCTTTCGTCTAACAGACGTTAATTTTTTCCGTTAGACCAGGTCATGTGCAAGGCACATGAGGGCAACATGGTCATTTTATTATTTTAATATAGAATAAATTACATTTTACGTCCTTTAAGAATTACCCAAATTTCAATTTACATCCTTAACTCAAAGAAATAACAAAAAAAAGTCCTTTAAGTTTATAGTTTGTTACAGCTTACATCATTTCTTTTAAGAAACATTAATTTTTTCTGTTAAGCTATATCAGGTGCATTGCACACGAGGACATAATTGTCTTTTTATATTGTACGGGCCATTTTATAAATAAACAGAAGCATAAAACTTATATGAATATAATTCTTTTTATAAAATAAATGAAAAATCTGATCAGACCAAACTTCAATATCTCCAGTCTCCATCATATTTTAATTCCTCCATGGCATCGCTGCTTCTCTACCAAACCCTCTGTCGTCGCCCCGGCTCCACCTCTGACCATCGTTGCACCACACATCTACATCCATCGTTATACATCATGTCACCATCCATCCTACACCCGACCAATAAAAACCTATTCGTTCATGAAGATCAAACTCCCTTAGCAACAAGTCAGAAAATACAGATCCCACAAAGCATTTACGATGCAGGAATTACGATGGATGGTGATAGGAGGTATTACGATGGAGTTGGATGTGTGGTGTGGCGATGATCGGAAGTGGAGGTGGGGCGGTGACAGAGGGTTTGGTGGAGAAGCAGCGGTGCCATGAAGGAATTAGAATGTGGTGGACATTGGAGATATTGAAGTTTGGTCTGATCAGATTTTTTATTTATATTTCTATTTATTTTATAAATAAAATTATATTCATATAAGTTTTATATTTTTATTTATTTACAAAATGACCCGTACAATATAAAAAGACAATTATGTCCACGTGTGCAATGCACCTGATATAGCTTAACAGAAAAAAATTAACGTTTCTTAAAAGAAATGATGTAAGCTATAACAAACTATAAACTTAAAGGACTTTTTTTGTTATTTCTTTAAGTTAAGGATGGAAATTGAAATTTGGGTAATTCTTAAAGGACGTAAAATGTAATTTGTTCTATATTAAAATAATAAAATGACCATGTTGCCCTCATGTGCCTTGCACATGACCTGGTCTAACGGAAAAAATTAACGTCTGTTAGACGAAAGGACGTGATTTGAAACAAACCATAAATATAAAGGACGTTTTCTGCTATTTCTTTAGTTTAAGGATGAAAATTGAAATTTACATACTTCTTAAAGGACGTAAATTGTAATGTGTCAACAATTGTAATTATTTATTAAAATAGAAAGATGTTTACTTTAGTTGCTAAATAATAAGTAAATATTGTATATTGCACTCACATGATGATTTATAATAATAAAAAAAAAAATTAATACTTACAAAGGAAGCCATTATAGATTTATGGTGATAGATGGGCCACAACTTCATAAAGGCTGAAAAGCAAATCAAAGGCTTGGTAGCCATACAATTTTACGTGAAGTTATAATCGAGCAAGTGACTTAATTAAAAATATTATAATCAACTTTGTTTTAATTTTATATTGTTTATTATGTATTTGAAAATTAATAAGGGTGTATTGAAGTTATGTTTTAAGGGAAAATTTGATTGTAATGCTTGAAAAACATAGATAGTTAGAAATTGACGTTGAAAAGTTATTTGAAAAATGTTGTTATCTTCAACTTTTAAAGGAGCGCATAGGATTTTAATAGTAGATGTTTCTTTTAAATGTTAAACTAATCTAAAGTCTATGGCCGTTCTCAAATACACATCATACTAGTTTTTATACCTTGTGTATTGCACGGTTGAGATTTTAAAAAAATATATATGTATCACACGGTTGGATTTAAAAAATTAATAATGGTAATAAGGTACAGAAAGTTAAACTTATATAAAAGAAAAAATTATTAAAGTAAATAATTGGTAAACTATAAAGTAAATAAAACTGTTATGGAATTGTTAAACTGTAATTTAGTAACTATATTATATATTTAATGTAGTAATTAAATAGTTGGTTATTAAATAATGAGTAAATTACACTGAAGATCCTTTATGTTTTACTCAGATTTCGAATTAGATCCTTTATGTAAAGTTGTTACATCCGAGTTCCGAGATCCTTTATGTTTTAAATCTGCTTCGTAGAAGGTGTTTTATCACTAACTTGGTTAAAAAATATCATTAGCTCAGGGGCAGTTTAGTCATTTTACAAATTTATTTAATAAAAAAATTTAAAATCTAAAATTCCATTTAATATTAAAACATTAAAACCATTTAATAAAGGAAAATTGGAATTAAATAATCCAAGTTATTGGGTATTGGCGGATAATAATCCGAGTTCCAATATTGGCCTACAATAATCCCGATTATTTGGGTCTTGGAATTCATTGGGCCGCCGTTAATTTTTCACTAACTCCGTTAGTTGTGTGCTGACGTGGCACATGCCACGTCAGCAAGTATGATGCCACATCACCTGCCACGTCAGCAAAATGATGCCACATCACCTGCCACGTTAGCAAGTACTAGCGGAGTTAGTGAAAGTTGAACGGCGGCCCAATGAATTCCAAGACCCAAATAATTGGGATTACTGTAGGCCAATATTGGAACTCGGATTATTATCCGTCAATACCCAATAACTTGGATTATTTAATTCCAATTTTCCTTTAATAAATGACTAAACTGCCCCTGAGCTAACAATGCTTTTTAACCCCGTTAATGATAAATGACCTTCTACGAAACAAGTTAAAAACATAAAGGATGTCGAGTGCAACAACTTTACTTAAAGGACATAATCCGAAATCTAGATAAAACATAAAGAACCTTCTATGTAATTTACTCTTAAATAATTTAGGAGACAATAAATAAAAAGTCGGATATATATCTAAAACTTTTTGTTTAATAGAAAAAAGATTTTTTTTCAAATAATTAATTAATTATGATGGTGATTATCTTATAATAAATATATTTTATTTATTGCTAAGGAAATACAAAAACTAAAAATAAGAGGGGATGATATAGAGGGAAAATTATCATGAGGTGTAATATGAGAATGACATGTATCCCAAAACTTTTCTTTTATAATAATAGATGATGATGATGTTTTATTTAGATAGACAAGTCTAAATATAATAATACTGTTAAACTATAAGCCATTTGATAGGTTAATATGATCAAACCGGTTGTACTTTGTCATAAACATCTCCATTTAGATTTCTCATTTTGGGGATTTTTTTTGAAATAATTTTTCAAAATGATGTTTTTTTTGCGGTCAATGCCTACAACTACACATGGTGACATTGAATTTGAAACACGTTGTTATAATTATATATGTGTGTGTAAAACGAGTCGACTTGAAGGGATATTTTTAGTGTGTATTATTATATTTAGGATAAATATCGTTTTCACTCAAGACCATACTTCACAAGAAATAAGAATTCTGGTTTGATTTTCAATATTTCATCACAGTCGTGGAATAAAAATCAGGGTTGTGACAAAAGCGAAGGGATTATTTAGGTTGGGTTGTTTATATTTTTTAAACGAAGGGAATATTCACATAAATTTAACATAATTTTTAATGACACATAATCTACTATTAAACTATTTAACCTATCTATTTCATGATTTAAAGTCTTAATCTTTAAAGAACGAAATCCCTAAGCACGCGGGGATTTCGACGAAGAAGGAAGCTCCGATCAACTTTCTGACGGACCCGTCTGATGGGCGATCGACTCTTAGACTAGCAGATATCTTGGTCTTTGAGTGGATGAGAGGGAAGCATGCATGCCTGGATCTCACCAGGGTCTCCTCTCTGGTGGACTTGGGGCTTGCGGAGTTAAAAGTGGGGCAGACAGCTTCTAAGGCTGCGATGGGGAAAGTGAACAAGCATGAGAAAACGTGCACTGAAAATCAAAACGTGTTTGTCCCTTGCCTTTGACACTTTTGGGTTCCTTGCCTTTGAGGCCGCGAAAACTCTGAGTGAGGTTCAACGGGTCATGCATAGTAATGTGGTGATCTCTGGTGCTAGGGATGTTGCCTTCACGAGACTTAGTTTTGCTATCCAGAGAGGCTTGGCGGCGCAGCTTGTTGCCCGCCGGGGTGATTGTCCACTTGTCATCGAATTATGTTTTAAGAAATAAATAAATAAATAAATAAAACATGGTAAAAAAAATTTAGAGATAGAAAAAAAAACATTTTTTTAACAGCAAACATCAATGACCGGTTACCAGGGTTACATTTGACAAACATGTTACGACACTCACGACACGCTGAAAGTGTAGGTAACAAAGGCCGTCTGTTTAAACCGTCTCCGGAAAAATCCACCACCTACAGATGATAATACTGGGTGCCTCAACGGTGGAATTGATCCGCGACGTCCTGATTAACAGGTCTTCTATCACTAAAGGATGACATTGAAACAAGTCTCTAGGTAAAGAGTTAACTTCGCTTTTGGTCCCCAAAGTTTGTACATTTTAACACTTCTAATCCAATTTCAAAAATTATAACATTTCAGGGCCTGTACTTTCAATTTCTTAACAATTTTAGACACTTTTTGAAATTTCATCCAAATTAACGACTGAAATCAGTCAAATGAGGGTTATTTTTTTAATGAACCCTTTTCCCTTTTATCACATAAATAAAAGGGAAAATGGTTCAATTAAAAAATAACTCTCATTTGACGGATTTTAGCCGTTAATTTGGATGAGATTTTAAAAAGTGATCAAAATTGTTAAGAAATTGAAAGTATAGGCCCTAAAATGTTATAATTTTTAAAATTGGACTAAAAGTGTTAAAATGTGCAAACCTTGAGGACCAAAAGCGAAATTTACTCCTAAGTAAAAAAAGTAAACAACTATTGAGTCGGACACGCCTTTAATATATAAAATGGTCATATATTTAAGCGTGTAGTTTCTTTTGGTTAAGCGTCAATTTTTAGTAGGTATGGAGTCCGTTTATATTATTATTAAAAGTAATTTAACACGTTTATATTGTTTGGGCGTTTGGGCTCTTGTGGTTGATTAATAAAGCTGTTGGCTGTTATGAAAAAAATAACACGTTTGTCATTCACCAATCTCACTCGTTTCCTTGAATATTTAATTATCATTTGATATTTATTGAAGATCTAGAAACATGGGTATTGTTTGACAAGGTCTACTAGTTAGTTCGTATTTGAGATTAGTATAATCGGTAGAGATTTTATCGATTATTTAAAAGTTTTGGGTTCAAGCCTAAATATTGAGTAATTTAGTATGAAAATAAGAAACAGTTTAGGAGTTGAATTAATATGGACTTATCGTTCAAAAGAAGGTTAACCGTTACTATGTAACTAAAAGGTAACAAGGGGTTGAACCCGGTGCTTGATATAGCTCGTGTTTTGAGTACGATACAAGGAGGGGTTGGATCGCTTCATGATCTGACGTGTATAGTCTCTTATCCTACACTTTTGTGTAAAAAGTTATTTCTAATAATCTCATGGTCTAAACTCTGATCTGAAAGCATAAACTAGCAACTTTACCTGTAACTAATATGCTAAGAGATTAAATTCTATAGATTACAAGCTGTAGTGTAATCGTTCTGTAAAATCTAAGAGTTATTATAAGAATATTATTTCATTAAAATATAATAGCAATTTTGTTAAAAGTGCTAGGTAAAGAATTATATGTAAATGTAATTTGTAAAAGTAAAATCAAAATCCACAAAGGTAATCGAACACACTTGGATATAAGTCCTTTGAAAACCCTTGATATAAGTAAATTAGTATTTTATACTCTAGTCCTTTACTAATCCTTTTAATAGTCTATTGACTTATTATTGTTATTGGGCCATAATTATGTTAGTATTTATTATGGGCCAAAGGTAATTTGTTTCCGATTTGGGTATGTTAAAAGAGAGCCCAACCCGTATGTTGAATAGAAGTCCAAATATAAAGAATTGAACTATTGAAGTCATGAATGAAAGCGGAGGCAGACATTTACAATCTGTGTTTCACATGTAATAATTAAATTATGGATTAATTAGTGATGAAAACGGTGAAGAATATCTTTAAAATAGAGTTAAATACATGTATGTTTTCTACTTTTTGTTTATATTGTATTGGTGGTGCTACTTTTTTAAAACTATACTCATGGTTCCTACTATTTATTTTGTCGGATGAAACATCGGTGGTCCTTGTTGTGGATGAATGTTAAATATTGGTTGTTAAGTGGGTGTGAAATGATGAATATACCCTTATCAAAAAATTTATAAATAAAATATATACGAATATCATCTTTCCGTCACAAACCACCATAAGATTGACAGATTCACTCTTTACATCTTTCCTTCTCCTAAACCACCACCATCCTGACAACACCGGTCAAACCAAATATCCATCGGTCATGACGCATTTGAGTGGTAGCAATGTTGATTTTCAGATATAGTTACTGAGGTAAAGGACGATAAAGATGGTGGTTTCACTGCTAGACTATTGACGATAAGAATGAGCATCGTCCCCACCTCATCATCATTTTTTTCAGCTCCTTAATAGACCAAATCAAACAAGCGAATGTAAGCCTGGGTAAATGTGGTTGTGCAGGAAAATAAAGAAGCCAAACAAGGTTATTTTAGGGAGCTTATAGGTTGCACAGACGAAGAGGAACACACAAGATTAAAGGAGGACTACAAGAAGGCTAAGAGGGAGGCGAATACAGTAGTTTCAGAGGTAAATGTTTCAATTTATAAACAAATGTATGATCGACTGAAAACTAAGGAGCGGAAGAGTTTTATGTTCAATATTGCCAAAGCTAGGGAGCGGAAGAGACAAGATCTAGGAGTTGTGAAGTTTGTGAAAGGTGATGATGGTCAGGTTTTTGTTAAGGAACATGATATCAACCTGAGATGGAAAATCTACTTCTACAGTATCTTTAACGGCGGGAGGACGCTCAATGAAGAGGTCGATTACACGCTTGCGTAACAACGCCATCAGTGTAATTGTTATTGTAGTGCTATCTCCAAGGAGGAGGTGAAGACTGCCCTTAGAAGGATAGGAATGACGAAGGCAGTTAGCCCAAACAACATACCTATCGAGGTGTGAAAGTGTTTGGGGGATTATGGTATTCAGTGGCTGACTATCTTGTTTATCACTATCTTCAAAACCGGTAGGATGTCGGTTCGGTGGATGTCTAGTGTAGTAGTTCCACTCTACAAGAACAAAGGCGACACACAGTGTTGCGAAAACTGCAGGGGCATTAAGTTGCTAAGTTATACCATAAAACTATGCTAAAACGGTGACTTGCGTCCGCTCGCTGGTGGGAGACACCGATTCCTTTCCTGTGGGGGTGGGCCTCCACCAGAGGTCCGCGTTGAGCCCATTTCTTTTTGTTGTTGTTGTGGACGAGTTGTCAAAGTCGATTCAGGATTCATTTTCGTGTGCATGATTTTCGCTGATGATATTGTGCTTGTCGTGAAAAGTAAACTAAGTCTTAACAAAAAACCTGAGGAGTGGAGAGTTGCTTTTGTGCAAAACGACAACGACAATGATAGTGATATGGCTCACTGCATACGTGCAGGATGGTGTAGATGGCAATCGAGCACATGTGTTTTATATAGGAGGTTCCCTATAAAACTAAAGGGAAAATTATATAAGGTTTTCATCATACCGACAATGCTTTATGGTTCTGAGTGTTGGGCCATCAAGAAGACTTGGGTATGTAGGCTGGAGGCCGCTGAGATGCGGATGTTGAGGTGGACAAAATAAAATATGAAGCGTTTCGGAAAAATTTTGCGGGTGCGTGTATTTCAAAGAAGATACGTGAGGGTAGATTGAGACAGGCTTTCGGGAAAATTTTGAGATGTGGATGTTGAGGTGGATGAGTGCTCTATATTTTTATTGGCTTATGGTTTCCGTTTCGTTTCTTTCATCTCATTGTTAAGTCCACTTATGATGTCAGAGTTAGGGGTCTTTCTGGAATCAGCTTCTCTATCATTTACGGTGAAATTAAGGTTGCCTACACCCTCCCCCCCTCCCCCCACCCCCCTAACACCCAACTAATAGTACTTTTTGTGCTTTTGATGGAACTAGTCTGGGTATAATTGTTGTTGTAAACAAACGAATGTGATGTAATTTCCATTGCCTGGTCGTCTTCCTAATTCACTTGTTACCTATATACTCGATGATCAAAATAATAAGGATTACCAACGTGCTAAGGGCCTGTTTGGTTGGTCTTAATCAGGTCTTATTGGGCTATTTGTCTTACCGATTAAGACATTTGATCATATGTCAGTGTTTGTTTTTCCGCGAACTAGCTGGCCGAAACAGGGAGCCGAACCTTTTTGATCCAGACGACGGAGAAGGAAGGGACGAGGGGCTGGAAAACGGGAAAAAAAACGTGGGGGCTGGAAAACGAAAAAAAAGGGTGAAGCAAATGGCCACCAAAAAACGAACTTGTGCTCGCCCCCCACTTTTCGGAGTTGCATTCGTGCCCGCGGGAAGACAATTTTACCAAATTTGCACCCCCCCTGCACGCGGGTAGATATCGGAGTAAAACACAACATAAGAACTTAATATGTCATGTATGTTTTCATATATAAACTAACCTTGTTTTTGTTCCCACATCAATGTGGGACAAGCTTAATGAAAAAAAAAAATAGAATTTTTGTTCTCACAACAATATGGGACAAGGTAATCAATATAAAATTTTGATGTTTTGTTATCATACCAATATGGGACAAGCTACATGAAAGAAAAAATAGATTTTTTTTATTCTCACACTGATTTGTTAGTGTTTTTTTTAATTTTATTATATAGTTATTCAGATGTCCAAACAAACAGCACATAATGATTCAGCATCTTATTGATTGAGCATTTCTTTATCATACAGACAACTTATTCATTCAGTACCAAATGATTCAGCACGAACCAAACAGCACCTAAGTGTAGTAGATGGTAAAATGATATTTTTAAAAAATTGTGATTTGAATCGTGCTAAGTGTAGTAGATGTAAGATAGAAAGTGTCTTCTTCGTAGTAAAAGAAAAATCTATGTGGTGGTTCAAAAAAGAAACAAGGCACGTTCGTATATCAAGCAAAAGAACACAATTCTATGATTTGTGTTTTAGCCCAAAAGCAATTACATTAAAAATGAATGATACTCATCTCACTTTTCATCCCATCCAAGAAAATAATTGATTTTTTAGGTCACATGATCCATCTAAGAACGAAAAGGAGTATTTGAAAATAAAATTTGGATAAATAGTACGTAACAAGTAATTACAATTTGCAAATCCAACGTCATAGAGTTTAGAAATATGATCATTTGAATTTACCGATGAATTATCTTCGTTTTTTAGTAGAGAAGTGTTTTTTTAAATCAAAAATGAGTTTATAAAAAAATTGTTTGGAATAGCTTTTGTGGTAAGTCAATAAGTTGTTTTTTTTTTAAAAAGTGTTTGCTTTAGCTTTTATATGTAAATTGATTAAAAGGGGTTGATTGAGTATAAGATTAAGCGATTAGAAAGTTAAAATATTAGTATTATAGTAATTAACCACTCAAAAAGTTATAACAGTTTTGAAATGCAAAAAAAAAAAAAAAAAAAAATTGACTTATGAAAAATTGATTTATTATCTTATGAAAAAGCTAAAAGCCTTAAATGCTTATTACATACCCAAACATTCAAAGTAGTTATTTTTTCATTTGAACGACAATTTGGCTCAGCGGTTTATTGGGACTAGTTACCTTGTACCTACCTAATGTCACGAGTCCGAACCCATAACGAGGGAACCCGGGAGCGCCCCCATCTGCACCATCGGGCGGGAACTGGGCAAACGCGTAAACCCTCCCTTGTGACTCGGAATCAAGCACAAGGCTTAATCCTCAATCCTTTATTTGCCACCAATATCTCACAAAGTGATGTGACTGAGACTAAAACCACAAGAGTTTAACCACTACACCAAATTTACTTGATAAATAGTTTATTAGCTTTAAAAATAAAAATAAAAAACTAATAAAAATAGCAATATCAAACATGCCCTCCCATGCTAAAAATGTGAAATCAAAGGAGATGAGAGGATGATATGTTGATGATAAAAGAAGGCCTAATTTTTTTTAACTCTTCATTGTAGCTAATAATTGATTTTTATACACGATTTTGTGACAAATAAATATATGAGTTAATTGTCATTTCGTCCCCGAGGTTTATAAGTTTTTGTTATGTAACATCCCAAAAATTTATATAAATAGAATTCCCGTTAGCGTCTAATCAAGTAGAAATTTCCGTAGTTAAACTAACCTATTATGTTGTATGAATTATTCCATGGTTAACTACCGGGTTAAATATGTAACTAATAGTTTTGTTACAAATAAAAAGAACGAAACAAACTATGGGGGCCAGAACTGTAATTAGGCAAAACTTAAAATTGGTAAAGGGAGATGAGGAGGAAGCTCATAATCATGAGCTGGAGATCGAACTCCCTCCCCTTTGTCTTGCTCCTCACAAATTTCTACAATCCAAGTGATTCAAGCTGCGATTTTGACATGCAATCTTGGTTTCGAAGTAGTTAATCACTACTCATCATCCTTAGGGAGTCAAGTAAGTAAAACCCCCATATATTACATGTGTAGGTCACAAAAAATTGGACTTCAAATCTGCAAATTCTTGATGTATTGTGAATCCTATGGTGTTAGGAACCTTAATTGTAGCACAACTTGCTAGCTTGATAAACAATTGGTGAAGTAGTCACCAAATTCTTATGCTTGAACCTCCATGAAGATGACTACTTAAGATGGTCATAAAATTGGTTCTAATTATGAAATTCTAACATGAATTCGATGCTATATGATGAATTGATGTTGGGTTAGAGGTGATTGCACCTAAACCATGTTAAATGGCCAAGTGGGAGGTTCAAGGGATTGAGTTACATGGGTGTATATATGTGTGCACACAAGGTGTTCGATGAAATAGCTACATGAATGTTGTTGCTTGATATATGGCCAATTTGCTAGAATGGGTTTGTATGCTCATAGAAAATGTCATGCCCAAGTAATGACCATAATATGTGAAATCATGGCTATAATACAACCTTAGGTACTTAAGACATTTGATTGATATGATGTTGTTGGTAAAACCATATAGGAGAAATAAATATGGTAAATATGTTTGATTACCAATAACTAGAAACATGTTATGTGTGGCATAGAAATCATAATAATGGAATGTGATAATTATGCTACAATGATAAGGGTACTAATATTGTTAGTGACCCATTAGGTGATCAAGTTAATCAAGGTACAACCAAGGTGTTGGCGAAGTGGAAACTCAAGCTCACGAGGTAACATTGTTTATGTTACAAGTAGTAGATATGAAAATGTATAATTTCATATAAATAAAATGAACTGCAGGATATACTAAATGGGTGATGAATGGTTTTAAGAACCATGAAGCCCAATTGCCAAAGGGCTCTCTAATGACTAAATTTGACCAATGGTAAGATTCGGAGGAATCAATATGTAAGTAACAAGTTACAATGAGCGGAAATGGGCTTATAAGCCTATGCCATGTAACAAGGAAAAGACGATCATAAATGGTTTATAGAACCATAGATCCTAAATGCCTAGTTATGGTCAAATGGAGCATTATGAGACATCAAGGGCAAGGACCCGTCTTAACGGGTCAAACGGGTAAAATAACCCAAAATTGGTTGAATGAATAGATAGTGACTCCCTAAAAGCTAATTGATGCTTAAATAGGTTGTCACATGAATTTAGGGTCATAACCCTTTACAAAAATGGTGTTATTTCCAAAAGTAATATGCACACGAAGTGCATAGAACTCATGTAAGTTCAAACGATATAAATAATTTAGGGTCATAACCCTTTATAAAATGGTGTTATTTCCAAAAGTAATATGCACACGAAGTGCATAGAACTCATGTAAGTTCAAACGATATAAATAGTTTATGGAACTGACTTATTATGCTTGAATGCCATTGGGATATGGTAAATTAGTTTGCAATAGGGACATGTCATTGACGTTCAAGCAATGGGTGTCCTAATGGGTTAAACGGGTAGTTGAACCCGCATATGCAAAGTTTGAATTCGCCTTGAATAAGGTATGTTAATGTGTATGAAAACATGTTCTAGAAGTGTTTTGTGAGTGTTAAAACACTTGAAAAATGATGGAAAACCGGTTGGTGAAATCTGGTAGAAAACAGGGGAAAGAAAGCCAAAATTTGACTAAGTATGGACCTGGCCGAAATTGGCTAATATTCTGTCAAAAATGACCCACCGCGTACCGCCCAGAAATGATAAATTCTAGGCGGTACGCCCCAGAATGGAAAACAATTTTTTATTGGCTTTCTTGATTATTTGATGTTGTTTATACATGTTATGCGATAGAACTCACTATTGAAAGTGAGTAAATTTGCAGGTAAAGGGGAAAGCCTAGTGGGATGCTCATCAAGACTACGAAGAACCGATCACATCAAGAACGAACGACCCGTCTTGTATTATGGCGAGAAGAACTTATATATAAGTCGAAGATCAGATTTGGGTGTCAAACTCATTATAAGTAAATTTTGTAAATGTAAACCACTATGGTGGAATTATATGATAACCTAACTACGTGTTTTGTACAAAAATTTTCTCGGACCGAATTTTTATAACATTAAACGTTAAAGTTTGACACTAAATTGTATACGGGTGTTACATGTCATTTCACGACAATTTTTTTTTTCTCCCCAGCTTCTCTCACGTTTCTAATTTCTACAATTTTGGTCCAAATCACTAACTGGTGTTAAAAACTAACTGGAAACCAGGGGTATTTTCGAAAAACCATATTACCTATTTTTCTTCTTTCCAATGACTTTTATCCCTAAAAACCAAAAGTTTTAAAGTGGTATAAACATGGTTATGCTTTTTAACGGGCCAAAAATAAAGTTTTAATGAGTCAGTTTTAACGGGTCAAAAACATAGTTTTTTAATGGGTCAAAAGCTAAATTTTAATGGGTTAGTACAAAAACTGTGTTTTTGACCCGTTAAAACTGAGCTTTTGACCCGTTAAAAATATGTTTTTGATCCGTTAAAATTGACCCATTAGAAAGCATAACCATGTTTATGACACTTTAAAACTTTTGGTTTATAGGGGATAAAGGTCGTTCAAAAAAAATATAGATAATATGATTTTACGAAAATACCCAGGTTTCCAGTTAGTTTTTAACACCAGTTAGTGATTTGGACCAAAATGACAGAAATTAGAAACGTGGAGAAAGCTAAGGAGAAAAAAACTTTTTTTGTACTGAAATGACAAAAACTTATAAACCTTATGGACGAAAATAGCAATTAACTCTAAATATATTTTAAAATGATGACTTGAACAATGGTGGTAAGATCTCACACTAACTTTATTTAAATTAAAGATGGACGAGACCAACTTTTTAACGATCATCTAGTTTTTTAAACTTTGATTTTTTAACGCTTGACGAGTCCTACAACGATCTAAAAAAGATGAGACAGATATATGAGAAGTTTGACTTGATCAAACGTTGAAAATATCAAGGTTAAAAAAGTAGATGACCTTATTGATGGATGGCCATTTAAGATAGTGTGCGAATAGAAAGCCAGGTAGTGTGGGAAATTTGTTATACCAGGTCTATGTTTAAAAAATATAAAAATGTATATGGGGATTGTTAATGAACATGCCCATATGATTAAAGCCAAAATCCTCAATCTATCTATCTATCTATATTATATATATATAGGGGTACCCGTGCGTTGCGGTGGTGACGGTTTATAGGGCGTTATTCATCAATTGTTCGCTTGTTATGGCGGCACGACAAGGTTCACGAAAGGTAATTTACAACGCGGTAGTCGTTTGTGTTAACGCGGTGTGACGGTAATTTACAACACAAACTTGTTTTCTATGTGCGTGATGTGGCAGTGGTGACACGTTACAATGTGGTACTTGTTATTCTATCTGCGCGATGTAGCGACGGTAACAATATACAACACGGTACAGAAAGTCTATCTACGCGATGCGGATGAGACAATCAACCAACAAAATATTTGTTCTATCCATTTAAAAACCAAATATGAAAGCATATGGCAACTGACTTTGGTTATTGCATATGATACGACTAAATATAATATCATCTATTGTATCTACCTATTGTATCTAACACGATGATCAAGTGCGCACGTTGATGCGCTAGACATGTTATAGATGGCTACTTCTTGTGTAAATGGTTACCAAACAATGTTGTTAAATTGATGCGTTGCATTTCCATATTGATTTACAAAATTGCAATTTTACTTAGGTCCTCAAAGTTTCAATCTAAGGTCATTGCGGCAAAATTTTCTATTGCATTTACAAATGTTGTTCTTCTACCTAGGTCCATACAAGTCCCATTAATAGGCTTTCAAAGAAAGAAAAACGAAATAAAGAAAATAAGAATTAGAAAAAACCTATAACTGACATATGACAATAAAAAAAATAATACACTAAACAATACACACCACAAAAGGAACCATTTAAATGACTTTACAGAAAACTACAAAAACATGTGAAGAAAAGAAATCTGCTAAAAAAGTTATAATATCAAGTCTTGTTGCATTCTGAAATTAATCGATGAGATTATAACCAGTTAGCACAAATGTAATGAGAGGACATTTCTGACACAAGTCAGGAAAAAACTCAGACCAAAAAGGAAGCCATAAATAGAAACATCAATAAACATAGATGCTTCAATCATGTAAAAGAAGTTCTTCCTAAGTGCTGCAAATACATCCTTTCAATAGGGAGTGCTGCAAGAGATGCATCCTTGTGGCCCCCAAACAAATAAGAAGGGTACATGTTTGTTCCCATACCAAGCCTATACGATGCGAAGTTGATCGGCCTATACGACGATCACTATGTCAGGACCGATTTCACATCAAGAATCTCGACCTTGAGCAAGAACAAAGATGAGATGAGGAAGACGGGATGATGAGAATCATAGATAATAAATGACCAGAAATGATAAATCAAACGATTCATTGATTATTGCTGAATGATTACAACGAACCGAAAGATTACAAACTCGTCATAGGAAATCCATGGTCACATTGGGTTGAGCTCAAACCCAATGTGAGACTCTCTCTCTCTCTAGAATGGTGCTCACTCACTCTAAGAATCATCTCACTTACAAATGAGCACACTCACCCTATATATAGAGAGCCCATGTGCTCACTAGCCCACTAACTAGTAAAACACAAATAAAATGAGCTTATTACAAGTAAACAACTAAAGTAAATTATTAATTAAATTAAAGTTGATTTAATTAATATGAAGCTTGACTCGCTCGAACCGATCTTCCGTTGACTTTTACGTTGACCGTTGACTCGAACAGTTGACTTTTCAAGAAAACGTCTTCGGTCCAAACATTCAAGCCTCGAGCATCACAACCCGTGTCTCTGAATCAAATCACAATGGATTCTTCAACCAAATTATTCGAGAATAGATTTGATGGCGTCAGTCACACTTATTAAAAGTTCCAACAATTCCCCCTTGGCTGACGCTGTCAAATCTGTCATACTGGTGAAGAACCGCTCTGTCGTGCATCTTCAAAGAACAACTGATAAACCTGAATCTTTCTGTTGTAAAGATTCCCCCTTTGAATAAGCTTCTTCTGTTCTTGTTGCTCCAGTTGAGAGCCAAGTGTTGCAGTTCACTCAGTTCACACGGTCAGGTACAATACTAAGAATGCTGAACATTGGAGTCAAAACCACAACAAACCGAATCAGATAAACCAATCAATCACTGAAAATGCTCCAACTTCTGATAATCGACCCGATAATCCAAATCTATTATTGTTCCCCCTTTTCTCTAGATCCCTCTGAAAACATCCGATGCGGAAGCGAAAAATCAGATGCAGAGAGTGGAACCGTTCCGCTCAGTTCCGTAGAGAAAACGGTACTTAAATCCTGAAATCGGACAATCTTGCGAAAAACCGGAAGCCGGGTGCTGACAGTTGTGAAAGATCCATAAATACTGAACTTGTTCCGCGTGACTGGGTTGGATGCAAAAATATCAAATCGGTGAAAAACTGAGATCCCGAGCGTAAACACAAAATTTATTCATAACCGGAGTCTTCATAATTTTGGGTGAAGAAAATCGTGCTCGGAAAAATATTCCGTGAAGAATTCTGAGTCAAACGGTGCAATTTGGAATGAATCTGAGAAAACCGTAAATTTTATTCAAGTAACGGGCCTTCCGTTAGAGATTTAACAGAATATTCCAATATTTAACTGAGATTCCAGTTAATTCGGTTAGATGACATCAGCGTTGCATCAGCTAAACAACTTGGAGTGAGACATAACGAAACAGTCACATACTTAACCGAGAAGCGAAACCAGTCCGTCAGTGGTCGTTAGCTAACGTGGTTTTGATGTCAACAAAAACTAGAAACCCGGTCGAAATATGGCGGAATAAATCCATGACTAATAAAAATATTTTCACAATTCCATTGCGGCGTTATCCCGTTTGTCTCATAAAAGACTGATAAGAAAACCCGTAGTTAACGAAAATAATGCTGAAAATACCATTAGATTTAATTAAATCTCTAAATAAAACCATGATCCATGAGATTATTTATAGGCCAATCAGAATTCAGCCATGAAAAACCATAATCCACATCGTAATTATTCAGCCAATCAGAATGAGCTTTAAAACTCATCTAACGGCGCAGGTTGGACTGATCTAACGGATCAGGTGATGATCTATGTAAAAGGTAGATAGGCCAATCACAAAGTGACATGCAGGAGGGCTTCAACGGATCCTTATAGCCTGTGGTCCCATCGCTATAATGCTCCACCTATCACCGTCCGACAGCCACATTAAGTTTTGACCATGGAGCCGACAAAAAGGAGAGAGGAATTCTCTCTGCGCTAATCCAAAGACGCCACGTCAGTCTACGGTCCCCACCATCTTCCTCAACCTCGTAAACCCTAATATGAATGGACAATCTCACCGGAAGAACGTAGCTCACCGGAAAACCGTGATTTCGACATAACTCTCATGATACTCGATCGTTTTTGACGAAATTTATACCGTTGAACTCGTTATTCAGTCCTCTACACATCTAGACGATCAAATCTCACTAAAAACAACATGAGTGAAAACCCAGATGTCGAATAAGTCGAGATCACCAATGTCACTCGAGATCGCCAAACTTTATTGAAGTCGCCAAGGCTACACGAGGTCGCCAAGGCTTATTCGAGGTCGCCAGGTTATGAAATCGCCAAGAAGTAATCGAGATCGCTAAGAATAGTGACCAAATCGCTAAGACAGTTTTCGTGGACACATGAAATCACCATGAGCATGTTCAAGCTCTCACGAGGTCGCCAAGAATACCTTCAAACACCTTCCAGATAGCCATGAACATCTTCAACAGCTGCGAAATCGCCAAGGCAATCTTCAAGGAGAAATGAAGAACACCAAGAACACTGTGAAACACACACTACTGTGTGTTTCTCCAGATCTGCCCAAACCGTTGTGTTTCAGACAAAACCGATGCTCCCAATGGATCCGAAATGCATTTTCCATCAAGATTCATACTTTATTTCATCCAAAAACACTGATTATTACATCAAAAACTCAGAATCAAACTCGAAATCTTCAAGAACACCCAAAAAACGTGAAAACCCTAACAACTTCGTTTTTCTGCTCAGATCTCACATTTCTTCACAGATTTTGACATATGGAGCATGAAATCACTTCTAAATGAACCCAACAACAAGAATCTATCATCAGATTCATCCAGAAATCATCCAAACAGCTCCAAAAATAAGAAAAAGTAGAAAAAGTCTCCAAAGTGGGTTTTCCAATCAGCACCTCATTCAAGCTCAAAATCAAGATTCGAGTGACCAAATTCGTCGTGAGACGAGATCTGATCGGTACCCACTCTGATACCATTTGTCAGGACCGATTTCACATCAAGAATCTCGACCTTGAGCAAGAACAAAGATGAGATGAGGAAGACGGGATGATGAGAATCAAAGATAATAAATGACAAGAAATGATAAATCAAACGATTCATTGATTATTGCTGAATGATTACAACGAACCGAAAGATTACAAACTCGTCATAGGAAATCCATGGACACATTGGGTTGAGCTCAAACCCAATGTGAGACTCTCTCTCTCTCTAGAATGGTGCTCACTCACTCTAAGAATCATCTCACTTACAAATGAGCACACTCACCCTATATATAGAGAGCCCATGTGCTCACTAGCCCACTAACTAGTAAAACACAAATAAAATGAGCTTATTACAAATAAACAACTAAAGTAAATTATTAATTAAATCAAAGTTGATTTAATTAATATGAAGCTTGACTCGCTCGAACCGATCTTCCGTTGACTTTTACGTTGACCGTTGACTCGAACAGTTGACTTTTCAAGAAAACGTCTTCGGTCCAAACTTGCAAGCCTCGAGCATCACAACCCGTGTCTCTGAAACAAATCACAATGGATTCTTCAACCGAATTATTCGAGAATAGATTTGATGGCGTCAGTCACACTTATTAAAAGTTCCAACATACTGACCAAACTCAGCTATTCAATTATATTGCAACATAGGTATTGAAGCAACGTATGCCTGCAAAACATGACAAAAAATGATACCAACTTACTCCTTCTGAAATGATCATAGCTAAGTCCAAAAGGCCCTTTTTTTAACCATCTTGCATAACCAGATACTCCCATCTATTGAACACCAAGCAACCCGAATATCTTAGCCAGCAAAACTACACCAGCAACAATGAAAAAGAAATCCAGCACATGCTATTAAAATATAATTATAATAGTTGCTATCTGTAGAAACGATGTCCCTCGGCTGGGCGAGTTACCGGGATCGAACTGGTCCGGTGGAGAGGACGCGTCTCCTGTGAATAGATCTGGAGTATGTGACAAGCTACTCCGGTCCAGAGCACCTTGACTGCTTCGGTAGGTAGTCTCCTGGTACCTGGCACAAAGGGAGAGTTAGAACATAGGAGAGAGAATATCCTCCGGCTCAGACTGGGACTGACGAGTGCATCATTGCCATCCCCGGTCTACCCTCGTGCATATATGATGTGAGTGTGGGGAAATGGGTTATCTACTCAGCCGTGCGGTCCTGAGAGATGCTTAGTGCCGGAGCTAGTAGTAGTCCGGAGGGATTAAGTGTCTTTCCCCCCAAGTGGTTGAGGGGTGTTTATAGTGGCTTTACCGCACATACACACTAACAGCTTTTCAATCGTATTCAGCTTTACCGCAAATACACATTTACAGCTTTACAGTCAGAATCAACTTTACAATCAGATTCAGCTTTACCGCACATACACAATCACAACTTTACAATTTACAATCATATTCAGCTTTACCGCACATACACAATCACAACTTTACAATTTACAATCATATTCAGCTTTACCGCACATACACAATCACAACTTTACAATTTACAATCATATTCAGCTTTACCGCACATACACAATCATAACTTTACAATTTACAATCATATTCAGCTTTACCGCACATACACACTCACAGCTTTACAATTTACAATCATATTCAGCTTTACCGCACATACACAATCACAACTTTACAATTTACAATCATATTCAGCTTTACCGCACATACACACTCACATCTTTACAATTTACAATCATATTCAGCTTTACCGCACATACACATTCACAACTTTACAATTTACAATCACATTCAGCTTTCAATTTAACCACAGTAGTGGTCACAACAGCTCATTCATCAATATATAATAATAACAACATATAATTCATGTAAGGATCACTTACCGGGAGACAAGATCGAGCCTTGAACCGAACACCCTTTCCCATCACGAGCACTTGGTTTGAGTTCAAGTGCCCCCACGACACTTGAATCCCTCAAACCGTTGCTCTGATACCAACTTGTAAGGCCCCAATCCCGTTTAACCGAATTAGACGTCATTTAAAATCAGAGTTGAAAATTTCTTTATTTACTTAGGAAGTTTTTACCCACTATCACCCAACATTTACATAACATAGTGTTAACACAATCAGCTTCATCAAAATATCATCCCAAAACCTTCACTTTATCAAAACACAATATGTGATGCCCAAAATAAGTGATGTTCGGTTCCATAACTCTTCGGTTCGATCTTGACCCGTCTGCTAATGTTTACCTGCCAAGAACACTAGTAACACGTTAGTATTAGTGGCACACAACAGCAATCAACCTATCTTGACCCGCCAACCCAATCGTTTGGAACATAAGAAAAATTCCATCTTTCACCGTATGATCCACCGTATTACAGAATCATTCCACCGTATCCCCAATCTGGTCACTGTATCATACTCCCAGTTCCACTGTATGATACAGTGGTCCTGATTAATTTTCATACTTAACTTCAAGTTTTACGAAAATTTTTCCATTCATTCCTATTTCTTCAAGACCACATCTTTATTTAGGAAAGACCCTCACAACACTTGTTTTCACATTCTAATCTATGTATTAAACGATTGAGAATCTAATTACCGAAAACTCAACCCGTTTGACCCGCTAACACACCATCACAAAACCAACTTATGATTAGACTTTCAATCAGAATTTCCTTCATTTTAGTTTCCGCTTAGTACACGCACAAGGTGTTAATCCGCTTGAATTCCATGTTGGGGCAATCCGAGGTCCTAAGCTCTCATGGTTCCTCGTCTTGCCCTAACATCCAGCTTAACCCAAATTGGGTCATATACCGCAATCCTAGTTAGTCATATTACATAACCAACTTCCCAATTTGATTACCCAATGCCCTCAAAACATATAAGTCATCCAACTTCCGCTTGAATATCAAATTATAACCAACTATCTAATACTAACCACTAGCTACTGTGTGTTACATAACTTCATTAATTACCATATTTGCAACATACCAAACAGTCACATTTTATAACTTTTAAGTATATCACACAAGATGATATACATTCATCTTTACCCAAAGGGGTCACATTATACTGCTCCACATAAACACACACCCTAATTCATCATATTTACCCTCACATCGATCATTAAATATATTCCCCTTATACACATACCTTCATTTAACATACTTCATATATATATATATATATATATATATATATATATATATATATATATATATATATAACACAATCATAACCCGAATGGGTCATATTACTCAACCACATAACATCATTCCATAATATGGCTTCAATTTCTATTTGCACGAAGGGTTACATAACAAGTTAGAAAGCGTGAATAATTCATTCCAACCCGTTTGACCCATTAGCCCCAGCTATAAAATTTCTCATTTATACTGCTCGTAACCATGACATTTCCACCTTACACATTGCCCTTGGCACAAATACGATTGTACCAAGATCGCTTAATCATTCAAAGAAGCATTCTAGGATCATGATCACTCATGAATCTCTAAACATGCCCAAGTTTTACACTATAGACCTTCACTTACTTCCAGCTTAACCCAATCGGGTCAGAATCCACCCATCTCATAACAATCACGTAACACAGCCAATCTCATACTTTCATCTTTAACATTTCATTTTCTATAATAGCACCTAATAAAAGATAGATTAGGATTACTCACATCCCTTATAGAATTCAAATTTACCGCTACATGTTACCTTTAGGATTGTTCCTTGCCTTCACGTCGTTGACCCAAGCTTCCTCTCGCTTCACCTATCATCATTCATGGCTTAGTATACCATTACACATTCATAGTTTACATAATCCACAAACCAACACTCAATCAAGCTTGTGAATTCAGCATATACAACTTATCATTCTCATTTAAGCATTTCATCGAGCACCTAGTGTGCACACATTGTTTTCTTCTTGATAAATAGCCTACACATTTCCATTCCATCAATTTTTATATCATAATTCATCAAGTTTCAGCTTTTGCACTAGATTAAACACTTTTATCAAGTCTATTAGCATACATGAACCTAATCTATAGGATTACTCACATCCCTTATAGAATTCAAATTTACCGCTACATGTTACCTTTAGGATTGTTCCTTGCCTTCACGTCGTTGACCCAAGCTTCCTCTCGCTTCACCTATCATCATTCATGGCTTAGTATACCATTACACATTCATAGTTTACATAATCCACAAACCAACACTCAATCAAGCTTGTGAATTCAGCATATACAACTTATCATTCTCATTTAAGCATTTCATCGAGCACCTAGTGTGCACACATTGTTTTCTTTTTGATAAATAGCCTACACATTTCCATTCCATCCATTTTTCATCATAATTCATCAAGTTTCAGCTTTTGCACTAGATTAAACACTTTTATCAAGTCTATTAGCATACATGAACCCCAATTAACCAACTCAAACCATCCATTCTCCATGTATGTCGATTTCTATAAGGTGGGATTTAACCCCACCAAAATTTCTACTTGTCACACACAAAATCAATCATGCAAGGTAGGATTTAGCTTCATCTAGCCTCAATAACACATAACAATTCAGATTTCATCACCAATTTAACCTCTAGATGAAACCCATAAAATCACCCTATCATAAAAACACTTACTTGACAAGATTTACCAAGATCTAAGATGGAAATCGTGATGTAGGAAGCCTCCCAAGCCTGAATTCGACTTCCCTTGCTAAAACCTCCAACACACAAGCTTCAATTTAGGATTTCTCCTCAAGAAATAGGTCTTCACCCTCCACTCTCTCTCTGTGTCGTGATCTACAGGTCTGGGGAATACCCAGACTTGTTTATATCCTCTATTTACTGCTTTGGTCCCTCAAGGTTCTATCTTTTATAAAAATCCATCCAAATTTCTAATTTACATCTTAAGTCCTCCCACATTTCTCTAGTTAACCATCTATAGATAAAGTTAACTTAATAACTAGGAATCCCCATTACACAACCCGGTTAAATATCTTAATCCGCTTATTCAACCCACAACTCAAATTTACACATAAATAAACAATACACTCAAATCATTATGAAATTCGGGATGTTACAAATCCACCCCCCTTAAAGGGAGTTTCGTCCCCGAAACTTATCCCCAATCTCCACACTTGTGGAACTACTCCCATTTAACGCTACCCTTAGTTTTACTTCAACTTGATCCTCTTCAGGCTTATTCGTATTGCCTGCAAGACACTTCGCCGTTTAGTAATGATAGTTTACAACTCACCATTATAATCCTACTCCTTACCATTCATCCGCATACATCATCTATTCCACTTTCAAATTGGCAACCTAATCCGCAACTTTCCACGATTATGACGACGGTCATGACACTCGTCAACTCATACACTTCAGTCCTCCTACCACTCTTAAATCATGCTTCACATCTTGACTGGCTTGTATGGCCCAAGTCATAGACTACTAATACATTGCATCCACTCGCCTACTCGAACTGCACAAGTGGGCGTCTCCACTTTGTATCTGCAACATCAATTCCCTTGCTGCTTATTACAAATAAATGCTCAGTGGAAACTACATACCCTCCTTTTACCTCCTATTTGTTACCGCAAAATAGATTCTCCTCGCACATAACTTTCAACCGTCGAATCTTATATTCGGCTATCACAATCGTAACTGAACATATACATTACCCCACTTTAGTCTTCGCAAGGTGGGGGTTCGCCACTTTCATCTTATCTGCACTATATTCTACCTAGCTAGTATGGGTATAATTTCACATCTTTACTTCTTCACGTGCTTCATTCCGTATTTCTGCTCACCATGAGAACTCAATCGCTTAGTCTCATACACACCTTATCCGACATGTTCTATACAGGTAGGATTTCACCACTTCTGCATACACATACCATTTGTTATCACAATACGTTTGTTCCACCTATACATAGTTACATCAGTTTCCCTACCTGACTTACGTCGCTAGGATTCCATCATTCTAAAAAAATTTCCAACTCAATCCTGCACGATTCATACAAGTAAGATTTTACCGTATTTATCATTCACACTCTATAGCGTACATGATTTCATTCATGCAACTTTTCCCTACATACTTCCTTCACACTCACATCTAACAATCATATGCAATAATAATATTATCACATTCCTTTCTAACAATCGTACACAATCATGTTATCATTATCACATTCTGCTTCACATCATCATTTTATTCCGCTATCAACAATCATGTACAATCATGTTGTTATTAACACATTTCGTTTTATCATTCATATTCAATCACATCATCATTTTATTCTGCTAACAACAGTCATATATAATCATGTTGTCATTATCACATTCAGCTTTATCATTCAAAATCAATCACATCTTTAGTTTATTCCGCTAACGGCAATCATATACAATCATGTACAGCTTTACCGCAGATATACACTCACAACTTTTCAATCGTATTCAGCTTTACTGCATATACACACTCATAACTTTACAATCATGTTCAGCTTTACCGCACATACACACTAACAGCTTTTCAATCGTATTCAGCTTTACCGCAAATACACATTTACAGCTTTACAGTCAGATTCAGCTTTACAATCAGATTCAGCTTTACCGCACATACACAATCACAGCTTTACAATTTACAATCATATTCAGCTTTACCGCACATACACAATCACAACTTTACAATTTACAATCATATTCAGCTTTACCGCACATACACAATCACAACTTTACAATTTACAATCACATTCAGCTTTCAATTTAACCACAGTAGTGGTCACAACAGCTCATTCATCAATATATAATATTAACAACATATAATTCATGTAAGGATCATTTACCGGGAGACAAGATCGATCCTTGAACCGAACACCCTTTCCCATCACGAGCACTTGGTTTGAGTTCAAGTGCCCCCACAACACTTGAATCCCTCAAACCGTGGCTCTGATACCAACTTGTAAGGCCCCAATCCCGTTTAACCGAATTAGACGTCATTTAAAATCAGAGTTGAAAATTTCTTTATTTACTTAGGAAGTTTTTACCCACTATCACCCAACATTTACATAACATAGTGTTAACACAATCAGCTTCATCAAAATATCATCCCAAAACCTTCACTTTATCAAAACACAATATGTGATGCCCAAAATAAGTGATGTTCGGTTCCATAACTCTTCGGTTCGATCTTGACCCGTCTGCTAATGTTTACCTGCCAAGAACACTAGTAACACGTTAGTATTAGTGGCACACAACAGCAATCAACCTATCTTGACCCGCCAACCCAATCGTTTGGAACATAAGAAAAATTCCATCTTTCACCGTATGATCCACCGTATTACAGAATCATTCCACCGTATCCCCAATCTGGTCACTGTATCATACTCCCAGTTCCACTGTATGATACAGTGGTCCTGATTAATTTTCATACTTAACTTCAAGTTTTACAAAAAAATTTCCATTCATTCCTATTTCTTCAAGACCACATATTTATTTACGAAAGACCCTCACAACACTTGTTTTCACATTCTAATCTATGTATTAAACGATTGAGAATCTAATTACCGAAAACTCAACCCGTTTGACCCGCTAACACACCCATCACAAAACCAACTTATGATTAGACTTTCAATCAGAATTTCCTTCATTTTAGTTTCCCCTTAGCACACGCACAAGGTGTTAATCCGCTTGAATTCCATGTTGGGGCAATCCGAGGTCCTAAGCTCTCATGGTTCCTCGTCTTGCCCTAACATCCAGCTTAACCCAAATTGGGTCATATACCTTAATCCTAGTTAGTCATATTACATAACCAACTTCCCAATTTGATTACCCAATGCCCTCAACTCATATAAGTCATCCGACTTCCACTTGAATATCAAATTATAACCAACTATCTAATACTAACCACTAGCTACTGCGTGTTACATAACTTCATTAATTACCATATTTGCAACATACCAAACAGTCACATTTTATAACTTTTAGTATATCACACAAGATGATATACATTCATCTTTACCCAAAGGGGTCACATTATACTGCTCCACATAAACACACACCCTAATTCATCATATTTACCCTCACATCGATCAATAAATATATTCCCCTTATACACATACCTTCATTTAACATACTTCATATATATATATATATATATATATATATATATATATATATATATATATATAACACAATCATAACCCGAATGGGTCATATTACTCAACCACATAAAATCATTCCATAATATGGCTTCAATTTCTATTTGCACGAAGGGTTACATAACAAGTTAGAAAGCGTGAATAATTCATTCCAACCCGTTTGACCCATTAGCCCCAGCTATAAAATTTCTCATTTATACTGCTCGTAACCATGACATTTCCACCTTACACATTGCCCTTGGCACAAATACGATTGTACCAAGATCGCTTAATCATTCAAAGAAGCATTCTAGGATCATGATCACTCATGAATCTCTAAACATGCCCAAGTTTTACACTATGGACCTTCACTTACTTTCAGCTTAATCCAATCGGGTCAGAATCCACCCATCTCATAACAATCACGTAACACAGCCAATCTCATACTTTCATCTTTAACATTTCATTTTCTATAATAGCAGCTAATAAAAGATAAATTAGGATTACTCACATCCCTTATAGAATTCAAATTTACCGCTACATGTTACCTTTAGGATTTTTCCTTGCCTTCACGTCGTTGACCCGAGCTTCCTCTCGCTTCACCTATCATCATTCATGGCTTAGTATACCATTACACATTCATAGTTTACATAATCCACAAACCAACACTCAATCAAGCTTGTGAATTCAGCATATACAACTTATCATTCTCATTTAAGCATTTCGTCGAGCACCTAGTGTGCACACATTGTTTTCTTCTTGATAAATAGCCTACACATTTCCATTCCATCCATTTTTTCATCATAATTCATCAAGTTTCAGCTTATGCACTAGAAAAAACATTTTTATCAAGTCTATTAGCATACATGAACCCCAATTAACCAACTCAAACCATCCATTCTCCATGTATGTCGATTTCTATAAGGTGGGGTTTAACCCCACCAAAATTTCTACTTGTCACACACAAAATCAATCATGCAAGGTAGGATTTAGCTTCATCTAGCCTCAATAACACATAACAATTCAGATTTCAACACCAATTTAACCTCTAGATGAAACCCAAAAAATCACCCTATCATAAAAACACTTACTTGACAAGATTTACCAAGATCTAAGATGGAAATCGTGATGTAGGAAGCCTCCCAAGCCTGAATTCGACTTCCCTTGCTAAAACCTCCAACACACAAGCTTCAATTTAGGATTTCTCCTCAAGAACTAGGTCTTCACCCTCCACTCTCTCTCTCTCTGTGTCGCGATCTACAGGTCTGGGGAATACCCAGACTTGTTTATATCCTCTATTTAATGCTTTGGTCCCTCAAGGTTCTATCTTTTATAAAAATCCATCCAAATTTCTAATTTACATCTTAAATCCTCCCACATTTCTCTAGTTAACCATCTATAGATAAAGTTAACTTAATAACTAGGAATCCCCATTACACAACCCGGTTAAATATCTTAATCCGCTTATTCAACCCACAACTCAAATTTACACATAAATAAACAATACACTCAAATCATTATGAAATCTGGGATGTTACACCCTCCCATCAGGAATATCAACCGTCACCCTGTATTTCGCCTATATATACCCGGACGTAACTCCCTTCGGCCACACCGTCTCTCTTCCAAACTTGCTGCCGAAAATATTCCTTCTTTGCCGAAAATAATTGTCTGCTTTATACTCCGTTCGGTACGTTACCCTTCTTTTCTGCATTTTGTTTTTCTTTTATACCATGGTTGATAGTAGTAAGTCGGACATGGATGTCCAGTTCAGTTGCCTGACCCCCAAATCCCTTAGTGTTGAGGTGTCGCGGTACGGTATCCCCTTGGAGTTGCACCCCACCGTGCTAGAGAAAAACCAAACCCTTCGGGATTGTCCGCCCGGAAAGATAGGACTTTACCTCCACCACTTCAGTTTTGCCAACCTTCGTCTTCCTCTTACCGTCTTCTTTCGGAACAACTTCAGAGCCTTGCAGGTTGACATTCGGCAGCTTCCTCCCCTGGCCGTTGCGCACATAACACAATTTGAGATCGCTTGTTGGGCGTGCGGCGGGAAGCCGACTGTTAACCTCTTCAGGCAGTTTTTTTGCTTAAATCACCAGGGTGACTGGTACTTGATAAAGGTTGCTCGTCAAAAAGGCACTGTGCGTCTATTTACGGTTCCCACCAGTTTGAAGGTGTGGAAAGACAAATTTTTCTGGGTCGATGATGTGTGTATCAGGGGGAAGATGCACTGGAGGAAGCCGGAGGAGGACTTGGTGCCGTACGATGTGTACAAGCTGTCCGTTGATGTGAAACTCCGCGCAAAGCTGGTTGCGAACTGCATGCCCCTTCGCAAGCATGCGGAGGAGGTGTTGCTAATGGTTGGTCTGAGCCGCAACTGGTTGGGGCTGTTTACTGACCCCTGCTTTAAAATGAATGGGGCCGGTACGGTTTTGCTTACCTTTGCTCTTTTGTTTTCTATGTATTCGCCTAACTTTTCCTTTTTTTTTTTTTTGCAGAGATGGGCCTTTTGGATTATCTGAAGATGCTGTCCACCCTTGAGGTGGAACACACGACGAAGGAGGTGCCGGAGGGACAGGATAATGTTGTGAAGGCTACAGGGGAGAGAAGGTTTAATTCTTTCGAGGAGAAGGATGGGGGGAAGGTAATTTTGGGGAAGGATCTGGGTGGTGCGTCGCATAAGATCCTAGAGGAGCAAAAGGCTGAGTGGTGCCGAAAGTTGGCCTTGAAGGAGCGTGCCGAGGCGCAATGGAAAGGGAAGGCGACCGCTCCGGCCGGGGGGCGTCCGACAAGAGGAAGAAAGTGTCTGGGATGGGACCTTCCAAGACGAAGAAGAAGAAGAAGTCGGGAACCTCCACCTCTCCCGTGCTGGTGGATGAGTGTTCTGGTGACGGATCCCCGGATCCTACTTACAAGGCCGGCGACGAGTCCGAGGAGAATGTGGAGATTCTCCACAATACTGACTCCGAAGTGGAGGGGCCGAAGGGCGAGACCGACCGCCGTCCGGAAGGTGACGAATCGCCCACTTCGAGCGATAAGTGTTTCGCTCGCAATCTTGAGATGGGCGGCGAGTATATGGCTGATATAGTTGGGAGCAAACTGAAGCCTGGCATGGGCAAGGGTGGTGATGCCATTTCCATGGCCATGGCCGCTGGCGACATGTCTTCGCCACGCGGCTCCGATAAAAACGTGGAGCCCGAGGAGGATACCGAGTCCTCCTCAGCTGACCCCGACTCCGTGTGTGTCCCAGAGTGGGGTCTGCGAGTTAAGGATGTGTTGTACACGCCGAAGAGGGCGTGGGATTTTGTTCAGCATGCCGCCCCATCTGGGGCGGTGTCAGCGACGCAGGACGAGTCAGACGTCGTGGCCATGAAGAAGACCGCTCACCGCCTGGCCTAATCATTTATGCAGACGTAAGATCTTATCCACCGGTTCGCCGCCGAACGACGCATTGGCCGAGACCTAAAGAGGGATTTGGCGGCCCGGAATGCTGAGTTAGCTGAGTGTAAATCTCAGCTGGCTGCAGTCAATTCTGAGGAGGTGAGGAAGTTGAGGAGGAGGTTGGAGCTCGTTACGGGAGAGAAGTATGCCGTTGATAACGAGCTGGTTGTTGCCAACAGCCGCGTGGTGGATTTGGAGAAGTTGTTGGCGGAGGAGGCTCAACGCCGAAGGGAGGAGGTCTCCGCTCGAGTTGTCGAGTTGGAGGCTGTGAGGAAGGAGAAGGCTGGGGTGGATGCCGAGCTGGAGGTCCTTAAGAAGGAGAAGGCTGGGGTGGATGCCGAACTGGCCAGGGTCGGGGCGGTCAGCAAGTCCGCCCTAGAGGATAGGAGGTGGTTGGTGGCTGAATGCTTCCAACATGTTGTGCTGAGGCTGCTGAAGAGCCACGAATTCGAGAGCAAGTTGGGTGCTGTGCAGCAGGCCGTGATGGACATGGGTACCAACATTGGTATCCAGACTGGCCATGATCTTGCTGGTTCGAGGTATACACTTGTTGAGATTCCCGCCTTAAAGCATTCTTCCGAAGCAGATTTGAAGGAGGCGGTGGCCGTTTTTGAGCAACACAATTATGACTATCTGGATGCGCTTGCCGCCCTTGCCTACGAGCCGCTTGAAGCTATCAAGGTCCTTAAGCCGAAGGCCGCACCAGCCTTCGGTTGTCCTGTCGCGTGTTTTTACTGTTTATCTAACGTTCCTTGCGGTTTGTGCTTGTCCGTGTGTGTGGTTAGTTAGGTATCAGTCTATGTTAGTTGTGTAGGATATGTTGCCCTTTAAAGAGTTGTGTGTTTCAACAAAATGCCGCCCGGCTTTCTTGAATAAACTAGAAAAATAAATTACAAATATGGTCGTGCGGCCTTGATATTCTATATATAACATTTCTTGAGTTGCATGCGTTCCAGTGTCTGGGAACGACTTTTCCGTCGAGCGTTGTTAGCTTGTATGAGCCTTTTTGGTGAGCCTCTCGTATTTGGTACGGCCCTTCCCAGTTTGGGCCTATCTTGCCTTGATTTTCTTGTCTTGAAGCCTTATTGTTTCTGAAGACGAAGTCGCCCGGTCTGAAGGATACCGGCTTTACTTTCGCGTTATAATATCCTTCGATATTTTTCTTGTACCTTGCTTCATTGATTTCCGCCATGTTCCGTCGTTCTTCCGTTAGGGATAGGTTTACTAGCATCTCAGTGTCGTTTGTTTCTTCATTCATCTCTAGGATGTGCCATGAGGGCATCCCTATTTCCGCCGGGATAACTGCTTCTGTTCCGTAGGTCAGGCTGAACGGGGTGTGCCCATGACTCGTCCGCTCGGTTGTAGGTATTGCCCATATGACGCTCGACAACTCTTTGACCCAATTTTTTCCTTCTTCTCCCAGCCGCGCTTTTATCCCGGTGACTATGCTTCGGTTTGCCCGCTCCACCTGCCTGTTTGCCTGCGGGTGGGCTACCGAAGTGAAAATTTGTACTATCTACAGCTCTTGGCACCATGCCCTGAAGGGGTTGTCTGCGAACTGCTTTCCATTGTCTGAAACAATTTTCCCTGGGAGGCCGAAGCGGCAACATATAGGGGTGTGCAGAAATAACCGAAATCCGAATAAATCAACAAACCGAACCGTATCCATATCCGAATAAACCAAACCGAATTGTGAATTCGGTTTACGGTTCGGCTTTCAACCGTATTCGAATTGTGAATTCGGTTTACGGTTCGGTTATGGTTTTGAGTTTTGTTTTTATTCGGTTTAATTGGTTTATTCGGTTATCCGTTTAAAACCAAATAAGATATATATATATATACATATATATATATGTATATTTATATTTATATTTATTTATAAACCATTTAACTATTTAAGCTAAGCCCACTTATCCACAATCCAACTAAATACGACCCATATATCCATGGTTGTTTTTAGGGTAAAACAAGTATTTCGATCCCTCTACCACTCACTCTACGTCTCTACTCCACGTCCCCAACCCAGTTCGTAAAAAGTAGTCATCATATCTTCTTCTCTTCCACTCTACCAAAAACTCTAAGGATATGTTAAAGATGTTTGTTCTTTGTTTTTTTTTGTTAGCAAAAAATATACACAAAATATGTTATTTGCTGAATACGGTTTAAACAGTTTGAATGGTTCTCAACTTAAACCGAATCGTACTGAATATGGTTTATTCAATTCGGTTTGTAAGATTTATAATACGTTTTGGTTTGGTTATGGTTATCATATAAAAAACTTCAAACTGAATAAACCGAATCGAATAAACCGAATAAACCGAATAAACCGTAAACCTAACCAATGAACACCCCTAGCAACATATGTTTTCCCATACAAAGTTTATTATCTGTTTGCCTGTGATTGTTGCTAATGGTCGTGCCTCCACCCATTTTGTGAAGTAATCCACTACGACAACCAGGAATTTGATCTTCCCCGGCGCTTCTGGGAATGGTCCGACGATGTCTATGGCCCACTTGTGAAACGGCCATGGTGATGTGACTGTTATCATTTCACGCTTTGGGGCGCGTTGTACACTGGTGTGCATTTGGCAACCCCTACATTTCCGGATTTCCTTTTCTCCGTCTGAGTACATGGTCGGCCAGTAGAACCCGGTGTTCAACATTCTCGTCACGACGGAGCGTGGTCCAGAGTGGGTGCCGCATATTCCGCGGTGGAATTCCTGAATTACATATAGTCCCTCATCTTCTGTTAGGCATCGCAGCCACGGCTGTAGGTAGGCCGTGCGGTAGAGACGACCTTCCTTCAACGCGTAGTTTACGACTTACAGGCGGATCTTGTTTGCCTTCTGATTGGATGGTGGTGTAGTGCCGTCCGTCAAGTACTTAACGAATGGCGTTATCCAGGAGTCTGTGTGTGTGCTGACTTCGTTGACTTCCATCGGTTCTCCCATGGGTGTGCTGATTACCTCCACCGGTATCTGCTTTGTTAGGTGAGCAAATGCCAGTGAGGCCAACTTACTGAGCACATCGGCCTTCTTGTTCTGGCCGCGTGGCACTTGTATGATTTCGAACTCTGAGAATGAGGAAGCGATAGACTTTACACAATCAGCGTACTTGTGTAGTGCCGCTTCTCGGATCTCGAATTCGCCCTTTACCTGGTTGGCAACCCGTAAGGAGTCCACACGTACGGACAACTTTTTTACCCCCATCCTCTTTGCCAATCTCAGCCCTGCTAGTAGGGCCTTGTATTCCGACTCATTGTTTGTGCTTTGTGCATGGGAATTCGAGCCTGATGGCGTATGTGACCTCGACGCCGTGCGGGTCGATAAGCACGAGACCCGCACCGGAGCCGTCTTTACTGGACGTCCCATCTGTGTATAACGTCCAAGCGTCCGGGCTTGTGACTACCGGTGGTAACATCGGTGCCGAAGGGGGTTCGGGTTCCGCCTCGCTAATGTCTAGCTCCGTTATGAAGTCGGCTAGGACTTGGCCCTTTATGGCCATTCTGGGACGGAACTTCAAGTCTTGCTCGCCGAGCTCAATTTCCCACTTCGCGAAACGACCTGATGTTTCAGGGCGTTGGACTATCTCCTTCAGCGGGTAATTGGTCAGCACGGTGACCCTGTACGCCTGAAAGAAACGCCGCAGTCGCCTGGTTGTGTGGACCAGAGCGAGCAGGAGTTTTTCGAGCTTCGAATATCTTGTTTCTGGATCCGCCATCGTTCGGCTGACGAAGTACATGGGAATTTGTTTGTCGGACCGTTCGGCACAAAGGACGGAGCTTAATACTTTTTCCCCTACGGCCAAATAGAGGATGACTTCTTCACCAGGCTCTGGTGCAGTGAGCGATGGCAGCTCTGCCAGGTTCTTCTTGAGCAGCTGGAAGGCTGCTTCAGCCTCCTCTGTCCACAGAAAATCCTCTTTTGCAGTGCACCTTTTTAGTGCATCGAAGAATGGTGCGGATTTTTCTGCTAGTTTGGACACGAAGCGGTGCAGGGCGGCCAGCCAGCCAGCCATTCAGGCATTGGAGTTCTTTGATGGATTGAGGGGACCGCATCTGCTACATTGCTTTAACTTTGATTGGGTTGGGTATGATGTTTTGGTCCGTCACTACGTGTCCCAAGAACTTTCCCTGTTTCATGCCGAACGAACATTTTGCGATATTCAACTTCATATTTGCCGCGCGGAGGTTGGAAACGGTTTCTTGGATATCCTTCATTAGTGTGTGCTCCGTTTGGCTTTTTATGACAAGATCGTCGACGTATGCCTCCATGTTTCGTCTGATCTGATCCTTGAACACCTTGTCGATCAGCCTCTGGTAAGTTGCCCCGGCGTTCTTCAGGCCGAACGACATTTTGGTGTAGCAATATGTGCCCTTATCGATGTGGAACGCTGTTTTTTCTTCGTCTTTCTTCGCCATCTGTATCTGGTGATAGCCCTTGTATGCGTCCAGGAGGCACTTGAAAGTATAGCCGGACAGCGCGTCCACCTTCGCGTTTATTGGGGGCAAGGGGTAACAATCTTTGGGGCAGGCAACGTTGATGGCCGTGAAGTCGACACACATCCGCCATGTGCCGTCCGACTTTTTTACCAACACCGGGTTTGCTAGCCATGGTGGGTATTGAACTTTCCGCATGATGCCTGCTTTTACTAATTTATTTACCTCTTCGTTCACTGCTTGGCAGCGATCTCGTCCCATCGTTCGCTTTTTTTGGACCACTGGCTTGTGTTCCGGGTCTTCGTTTAAATGGTGTTCGGTGATTTGCCTAGGCACTCCATTCGTGTCGGACGACGACCAAGCAAATACATCCGCGTTATTCCTTAACAAGTAGTGCAACTTCTTTCTTCCTTCGGTGCTTAGCTCCGGGCTGATTGTGACCGTTTGCTCCGGGTAAGCATCGTTGATGACCCACTTGTCGTTGACCTCCTCCATGGCTGCTACTAGGGTGTGTGGCCCTTTGTCAGACAACATTGTGGCTACTCCCATCCTAGTGGGGAAACGGATCATTCCGTGTGCAGTTGAGACGATTGCACCGAATGCCAGGATGGCCGGGCGGCCTAGGATTATGTTGTAAGATGACGACCCGGCGATGATGACAAACGTGAGTCGCTTGGTACGTGTCATTTCTCCATCGGTCATGGTGACGTGTAGCTTGATTTGCCCCTGTGGCGATACTCTCTCCCCGCTGAATCCGACCAAAGATGTCTTGCATGACTGGATGGCCAAGCGGATCCTTGTGGTAGCTTCGCAAAGTAATGTTCGTACATGATGTCGGAGGCACTGCCCCCATCCACGTACACGCGATGTACCTTATAATCTTCCACTTGCGCTGTGACTACCATTGGCTCGAGTGTTGGTGGAGAGCTGTCGAGCGGCGGAAAGTGTATCGGCCTTCTGGCCCACCACTCATGGTTGATCTTTGGTCGCTTCGACTGACTGGAGTGAACCATCAGTATCACTTTTTCTTCCTTTTCTTTCTTCATACACTAGTAAAATGTTTGTATTACTTAAAAGGTTTTACAAGTACACAAGTGACTTTTGAAGTTTGTGTAGGGATATGATCATGTAATAGTAAGCGTATGTCCGGAAAGTATTTAAGCCTACGGGGTCACACGTCTCGACACTAATGTATTAGTATTAATTAATGAGTTAATTAATATTTATCACGAACATTTAACGAGGTTTCGTTAAAAACTAACAGTTAATTGTTAACAGGGGTGTTAGTTGTAATTAGAGAGAGTTGTAATTAGATTACAATTGAGAAAAGGCTTAGGATAGGCCTTAGGGCCGAAAAATCGTAAAGCCCTATCCTAAACCCTAACTTGCTTATCAAGTTACTCTAAACCTATATATAGACCCTCTGGGTTTAAGGTTTGTGGTGCTGCTTTTATTTGATAAAAGGAAAAACCCTAAATCTCTCTCTCTCTCCCTTTACGATTTCGGCGAAGGAAACCGAATCCAAAGGATTCGATTTTCCTTGTGGTTCGACCAAGCTTCATCTAAGAGAGGTGTTCGTGATCAAGTACTAGCATACGTGCATCGGTGTGTCGTGTGTGCGATCGTGGAGGGATTTACTTCAAATCCTAAGGATTCTTCTCTTGCCGAGCTAAAAAGGTACACATCTCAATATCCGGTTAGTTAGATTAATTCATAGGATTAATTCCGCTGCGTACTCGTGTTTAATTGATAATTGTTATATATCACAACGGTGGTATCAGAGCCACCTATGTTTTTAATTAATTACCGGGAATAAAAACTTGAAGGGGGGTAATCTAGATTCTAGCTTTTCGATCCACTAAAATAGATTTTACAATTGGCCAAAATCTGATTTCGAACAATTGGTAAAAAAATCGCAAAACCCTAATCGATCTTAATGTTCACGATCTGCTGGTTGTTTACGATCGGAAACACTGTGATTCCGATCGTAAAACGTATGATTACGACCCATTTGATGCTAAATCGTAAACAGCAGGATCGGCGGATGTTTACGATCGGAAACACTTGATTCCGATCGTAAACCTGATTTACGACTCATATTGATGCAAGATCGTAAACCCTGATGATCGTAAATCCATGATTACGACCCATTTGATGCCAATCATAAACCGTTGTTCCCGATCGCAAACTAAAATTCTGATCGCAAACCTGTTTCCGATCAAACTTGTTTTCGAACAATATCGTAAATTGTTTATTCAGTGTGTTCGAAGTCTAATATTGGATCAAAAACCTCTAGCCGAATCGAAAACCCTGGTTTTAGGTCTAAAATTCGATTCTTGTGATCTAAAATCATGAACCCAAGTTTTTATGAGTTGTTTAACAACATGTTGTACCTTATTTTAAAATGTTAAAAGGAAGTAAAAACCATGAAGTTTCATGCAAATCGTTCATGGTTATTACTTATATAAAGAGAAGTAATAAATTAAAATTATGTTAGATAATTAGAAACCCTAAGGTTATGTGATTATTTGTGATAATTGTGACATAAATGAAAAGGTTTTATTGCAAATTTGTTTTACGAAAATCGAAATTTGCTTAAATAACTATTGAAATATGATTTTGTTTATAAAATAAAATTTGTGTCCTAAAATTCAAAAGAAACACCGGCTCACCCATTCGAACACACTCTAAGAGAGGTATAAGTCGGGTCGCCATGCTTCCCTAAAGTGGGTAGGTTTTTAATTGCAAAAGTTGCAAACCTCACCCCTACGCTTCTTTGTGTGTTGCGAATGGAGCTACCGAGCTCTTTTGTTTTGAAAGACAAAATAAGAATTTTTATAAACACATTATGTGGTGAAGATATGCATGAATCTTCACACATAACCTTTTTGATCACACATCAAAATTGTTTTGACCCTATTAAACTTAAGTCTTTGCCACCCAACTCGTAAAGGACACTTGTGGGTGTTACTCTACTCATTGGTACACAATGGTAGACTAACATCTGCAAGACACATTTCCCACTCATTGGTACACAATGGTGGACAATTTGTGAGTTCTTGGTTGGACGACTTAAAGCGAGCTAGGCGGTGAGACCCTTAGCCCGTGGCAAAAGATGGGATGAAACATGACTACAAATCACTTGGTGCAAGTTGTAGGTCCCATAAAATCTAGGAATTGTATTTGGAATACAATTAGTGATCGTCACTTACCTTTTGAATGCATCATTTCTAGCAGATCAACTGATGAAATGATGGCATGTCAATTGGATCCTAGCCTTAATAAGCTTAATTGTTTAAAGATAATTTAAACATTGGGTAATTAAATTATTAAGGACTTAATTATCGAAAATACTGATTTTTGAACTTTAAATCTGTTTTGTAGATGGCAACATCAAACACCACCCAAAACAACACCATTGGTCATGCTTTTCGTCAAATGTTTGAAAGAGAAAAGCTAAATGGATCTAACTTCAATGACTGGTACCGTCAACTGAGGATTGTCCTTAGAGTTGAACGGAGAACCGATGTCCTTGAAAATCATTGGCCGACCGAGCCAGCTGCTAATGCTACTGAGCAAGAGAAAGCGTTCTATAATGCTGAGTATAGCAGGTACGATGAGGTTGCTTGCATGATGCTCTCGAGTATGACTCCTGATCTTCAGAAGCAATACGAGCTTCATACACCTTGTGATATGATCAAAGAGCTGAAAAAGATGTATGAAAAACAAGCTGGTGTTGAATTGTTCGACCTTGTTGTGGAACTCCACGACTTGAAGCTTGAATCTGGTAAATCGGTCAGTAGTCATGTACTCAAGATGAAGAGCTACTTTGACAAATTGGAATCGCTCAATTATGGGTATAATCGGGCTGTTGCAGTTGGCATGATTCTCAAGTCTCTTACGAAGGATTATGAGGGTTTTGTGCGCAACTACAACATGCATAGTATGACTAAAACTATACCTGAGCTTCATGCTATGCTTGTCGAGTATGAAAAGACGATTCCCAAAGAAGGCCACTGAAACACCCCAAGTTCTTATGATCAAAGGGGGTAAGATCCAAAAGGCTAAACGACCGCAAAAAGGCGAAGGGCAAGAATGATGGCAAGGGTAAAGGCAAGGCTGTTGCGCCATATCCCTAAAGCCAAGCAAACCCCTCCGGCCCCTAAAGAGCATCCGGCTAAGGACCAGATCTGTCACCATTGTGGTGAAGTTGGACACTGGAAGAGGAACTGTCCTACCTATCTAGCTGAGTTGATGAAGAAGAGAAAGAATACTAGTGGGACTAGCACTTCAGGTATCTTCACAATTGAATTATTTTCCTTTTCTAAGAGTGATTCATGGGTGTATGACACCGGCTGTGGAACTCATATCTGTAATACGTTGCAGGGTCTTAGAAACAGGAGGAAACTGAAGCCTGGAGCTTTGCAGCTGTTCGTTGGAAATGGTTTGCCAGCAGCTGTGGAAGCTATAGGAGAATTTCATTTAGTTCTTCCTTCTGGGTTAATTATTGTTTTAAACAATTGTCATTATGCACCTTCTATTACTAGAGGTGTTATTTCAGTTTCATTGTTGAAAAACCAAGGATATATTAATGTTTTTAATAATATCGGTATTTCGGTTTCTAAAAATAATGTTCATTATTTTGATGCTATCCCTTGTGATGGCATTTATGAAATTGATATGCGTGGTTGTGTTTCAAATAATTCAATGTTCACCGTTAGCAAACGAGCCAAAACTAGTTTGGACTCTACCTATCTTTGGCACTGTCGTCTTGCCCATGTTGGCAAAAATCGCATTGAAAGACTTCAACGTGAAGGGATCTTACAATCAAATGATGAATCATTTGATAAATGCGTTTCCTGTATCTCAGGAAAGATGACTAGAAAACCCTTTCCGAACAAGCCGCAAAGGGCTAAAGAACTACTTGGACTCATCCATACGGATGTATGTGGCCCATTTAGACATGTGTCAAGAAAAGGTGCTAGCTACTTCGTGACTTTCACGGATGATTTCAGCCGTTATGGTTATGTTTACTTGCTTAAACATAAACATGAGGTATTTGAAACATTCAAAGAGTTTAAGAATGAAGTTGAAAATCAACTCGGTAAGACCATCAAGATTCTTCGATCGGATCGTGGTGGAGAATACTTAAGCCAAGAGTTTAAGGATTATCTTAAAGCATGTGGAATTGTCCAACAGCTTACTCCTCCTTATACACCTCAGCATAATGGTGTATCTGAGAGGAGGAATCGAACCCTACTAGAAATGGTGAGGTCGATGATGAACCTTACAACTCTCCCATTATCATTTTGGGATTTTGCTCTAGAAACCGCTGTGCGCATTCTAAATATGGTTCCAACCAAGAAGGTTGAAAAGACACCGCATCAATTGTGGCATGGAGAAGTCTCTGTGTTGTCTTACTTAAGAGTCTGGGGATGTGAGGCACTTGTGAAGCGCGATACGCCTGACAAACTACAACCCAGGACCACTAAGTGCATCTTCGTAGGATACCCAAAGGAAACAATGGGTTACTACTTTTACAATCCTTCCGAAAATACTGTTCGTGTTGCTCGATATGCTGAATTCTTTGAGAAGAATTTTATAGCTCAAGAGAACAGTGGGAGAATTGTAGAACTATTGGAAGATGTTTCACCTTCTGAAACAACTAGCAATCATCAACTTAGGGGGGAAAATGTTCAAAGTGATGAACCTCAAGTCGATGATGTTGCGATTCCACTTCGTAGATCCGAAAGGGTCGTACGTAATCCGGATAGATGGATTGGTCTAGTCGAATCCGAGGATAACGTATAAGGAGATCTCGATGAGCCTCCGAATTTCAAAGCTGCATTATCAGATCCGGAATCTGACAAATGGCTTGAAGCTGCGAATGTGGAAATGAAATCCATGCAAGATAACCATGTTTGGACCCTGGTTGATCTTCCTCCTAACGCGAGAACCGTTGGGAGTAAATGGCTCTTCAAGAAGAAGACCGACATGGATGGAAATGTACACACCTATAAAGCTCGTCTCGTGGCGAAAGGTTATACTCAACGTTTTGGCGTTGACTATGATGAGACCTTTTCACCAGTAGCAGACATAAGAGCTATTAGGATTCTCTTAGCCATAGCAGCGTACTATGACTTTGAGATATGGCAAATGGATGTTAAGACTGCCTTCTTAAATGGTTACTTGGATGAAGAAGTCTATATGGATCAACCTGAAGGGTTCATTGATCCAAAACATCCCAACCAAGTATGCAAGCTTCAAAGGTCCATTTATGGACTAAAGCAAGCATCGAGGAGTTGGAATAAACGGTTTGATGAAGAAATCAAAAAGTTTGGTTTCGTTCAGAATCCCGATGAGCCATGTGTATATCGCAAAGCTAGTGGGAGTAATGTTACTTTCCTTGTCTTATATGTAGATGACATATTGATCATAGGAAAACACATTCCAATGTTGCAAGATGTAAAATCCCATCTTGGGAAGTATTTTGCCATGAAAGACTTGGGAGAAGCAGCATTTATTCTTGGAATCAAGATCTATAGAGATAGAACTAAGCGGTTGATTGGACTAAGTCAAAGTGCTTATATTGATAAGATCTTGAAGCGATTCAAGATGGAGAATTCCAAGCGTGGTATAGTACCTATGCAGGAAGGACTTGGTCTATCGGTCAAACAAGGTGCTTCTACACCTGATGAGGTGAAGCGTATGTAGAGAGTCCCTTATGCTTCGGCTATAGGCTCTATAATGTATGCGGTGAGATGCACTAGACCTGATATAGCGTTTGCGCAAAATATCGTTAGCCGATTTCAACAGAATCCAGGTGAAAGTCACTGGACTGCTGTTAAGACCATTCTCAAGTACCTACGAGCTACTAGAGATTTGTTTTTGGTATATGGGGGAAATCCAGATCAAGAGCTCAAAGTGACCGGATACTGCGATGCTGGATTTCAGACTGATAGAGATGACACGAAGTCTCAGTCTGGGTACGTCTTCGTTCTGAATGGAGGCGCTGTGGATTGGAAAAGTAAGAAACAAACCACAGTTGCTATGTCTGCAACAGAGTCTGAGTACATTGCTGCTTCGGAAGCTGCAATGGAGGCTGTCTGGATAAGGAAGTTTATCAGTGGGCTTGACATGTGATCCCCACAAGTAACTTGCCTATCGACATGTACTGCGATAACTCGGGTGCATTAATCATCGCCAAAGAACCCGGAGTTCAGAAGGGCGCCAGACACTATGCCAGGAGATATCACTATGTTCGTGAGCAGATCGAACTAGGTGAAATCAAATTACTCAAAGTTCACACAGATATTAACTTAGCTGATCCTTTCACGAAAGCTTTGTCGAGACCGAAGCTTGGAAGGCATGCCGAGGGCATGGCACTTAAATTAGTTAGTTAAATCATGTATGTCTGATGTTTGGTATTTGGATAAGGGATGTTAAACAATTTCTATTTATATAATGAAATAAAGTACTTGATATGTTTGATTTCATTTAATAGTAAATTGTGTCCTATATTTGCATGTTTAATCCTTGAGTACTTATCAAGTATTCTAAATTGTCCATTGTCGATTAACTATGTGGGAGCATAGTTAAACTAAGACAAAATCTGAGTGATTGGTTAGGATGGTCCCACCAAACTCACATGGTATTCATTGGATGCATACTGGACTGACCCACTAACGGATTGTCACTTTATGGATCGGCGTCATTAAGTGAAATTCGTAAATGGTTGCTTTACTTATCCTTAGACTTCAGATACAAGCAGGTCATGCATGTATGGATTGCACCTACTTGATATAGGTCCAACTATCCTGAATAAGGTAGTACAAAAGGGCTATTTTCAGTAAGTGTAGTGAAGTATGTGACTGGACACGTGTAGTCAAGAGGATTTGTTCCTTCAGCTTAAAAGTTGAAGCAGATACCATTGGGCCCCTCATTGGACTAATTAAGATGTTTGCATGGCCGTGCCCAAATGAAATCTAGAGATGTCTCGATTTGCAATTTGGTAATCTTAAGTTAGTTGTGAGAATGAGAAACAGAATTGTTAAAGTATGGAATGACTTTGATCCGTATCCATATTTAACACAGTATCGGTAACAAAGGGATAGTAAATGATTGTACCATTTAAATACACTTTGAGAAACTGTACTTAAATATTTCTGGGAGCATTGGCGTGTTGCTAGACGCTAACCAATGTTATTACCTTTACTATTGCAAGCTCAAGTGGGAGCTGTAGGGATATGATCATGTAATAGTAAGCGTATGTCCGGAAAGTATTTAAGCCTACGGGGTCACACGTCTCGACACTAATGTATTAGTATTAATTAATGAGTTAATTAATATTTATCACGAACATTTAACGAGGTTTCGTTAAAAACTAACAGTTAATTGTTAACAGGGGTGTTAGTTGTAATTAGAGAGAGTTGTAATTAGATTACAATTGAGAAAAGGCTTAGGATAGGCCTTAGGGCCGAAAAATCGTAAAGCCCTATCCTAAACCCTAACTTGCTTATCAAGTTACTCTAAACCTATATATAGACCCTCTGGGTTTAAGGTTTGTGGTGCTGCTTTTATTTGATAAAAGGAAAAACCCTAAATCTCTCTCTCTCTCCCTTTACGATTTCGGCGAAGGAAACCGAATCCAAAGGATTCGATTTTCCTTGTGGTTCGACCAAGCTTCATCTAAGAGAGGTGTTCGTGATCAAGTACTAGCATACGTGCATCGGTGTGTCGTGTGTGCGATCGTGGAGGGATTTACTTCAAATCCTAAGGATTCTTCTCTTGCCGAGCTAAAAAGGTACACATCTAATATCCGGTTAGTTAGATTAATTCATAGGATTAATTCCGCTGCGTACTCGTGTTTAATTGATAATTGTTATATATCACAACAGTTTGCTAGGTTGGTAGATTGCTTGGTTGCTGGGTGATTTGCAAATTAATCATCACCACCTATTTTATACTACTTGGGATGATTCTAGAATGTTTTCTATTCTAGATATATATATATACATGATACACACACACACACACACACATATATATATATATATATATATATATATATATATATATATATATATATATAGAGAGAGAGAGAGAGAGAGAGAGAGAAAATAGGGTACAATGGAACCCCTCTTGAGTGGAGGGAAACCATGAAATCACCTTTTAGTCGAGGCCAAATTGGGGTAAAAAATCCATTTTTTTCTGGTGTTTCCCTAGGTTGTAGGATACCCTTAGGTGGAAAAAAAACAAAAAACCGCCGAGTAGTTTTAAAAAAAAAAGTATCAAAAAATGTCTTGTAATGTATGTAACATTTCGTTGTTTATAGATACAGTAAATGTTACATATGTAACATTTACCTTTTTAATATTTTGTTAAAAAAATCTACTAGGCGTTTTTTTTTTCCATTTAAGAGTAGTTTATAACTTAAAGAACCACTATGAAAAAAATAAATTTTTACCCCGTTTTTAAAGAGGTTCCACGGATTTCTCCACTCAAGGCGGTTCCATTTTAACATTCCCATATACATAGGGAGAGGATCATTTGAGAATTAATTGCTTTTGAGAACTTTTGAGAACCATTTTAAGCCACTAGTTTATATATATGGACCCCCCATGAATTATAGAGGTCCCCACCTCAAATTAGTGGTGGAGATTTAGTTCTCAAAAGTTCTCAAAATAAAAAGTTCTCATTTGAACCTAACCCTATATATATATATATATATATATATATATATATATATATATATATATATGTTAGGTTCAAATGTGAATTTTTTAATTTGCGAACTTTTGAGAACCAAATCTCAACCACTAATTTCAGGTGGGGACCACTATAATTCATGGGGGGGGGGGGTTCCATATATATAAACTAATGACTGAGATTAGTTCTTTTTAATTCTCAAACCCAATTGGTTCTCAAATTATTCTCTCCCTATATATATATATATATATATATATATATATATATACTAGTCGTTTACCCGCGCGTTACGGCGGCGGCTGTGTATAGCGTGTTATTCGTCTTCTGTTCGCGCGTTGCAGCGGTACAACAAACTGTTACGCGGTATTTGTTTATGCTAGTACGATGTGGTGCAAAAATGCAGTATTTTTCTTGTAATGACTAATAATCTAATATCATACACATATATATTAAAATTGAACATAAAGAACAACTACAATTTACTTTTGTTTCTTTTCAAAAAATAATAATTTACTTCGATTGGAAAATCTAAATACTCTGTTTCTCACATAAATCCGGTTCACGGTATGCCGATTTAACCCGGTTTGCTTTGAAACATGCGGTGGGGACAATTTATAAGGCATTATTTGTCTTTTGTCGGCGCGTTGCAATGCGCGACAATTTACAACGCGATATCCATTTATTTTAATGCGATTCGGTGCGATAACAATTTACAATACGGTACTCATTTTCTATGTGTACAATGCGGCATCGAATACACTTTACAACCTGGTACTCATTTTATCTACTACCAACATTACACCTTATTCGTCTTTTGTTCGGGGGTTGCGGCGACGCGACAATTTACAGCGCGATATTCGTTTCTGTTAGTACAATGTGGTGCATTGACAATTTACACCGCGACACTCATTTTCTGTGTGTGCGATGCAGCATCGCTGACACTTTACAACGTGGTACTTGTTTTTCTATGTATGCGATGGAGCAGCCACAACAATATACAACACGATACACAAAATCTATCAACGCAATGCAGCGGCGATAATCAATTAACACGGTACTTAGTGTTTGTTAGTTTATCAATATACTCGTGATAAAGATTGCATTATATGTCTGTTATTTTCTTATTCATGGCGTCAGTGTATTTTTCAGAGTAAAACATACTTCTACTATACACTTATATGAACAGATAAGTCATCATAAACACATGAAAAATACACAATATAATGAATAAACATTTCACTTCAATAAAAATGGAACAAAATCAAATTACAATTGGGCTTTACCATTCAACAACTAAAATACAAGAGGACTTTAAAATTTTAACATTTATTAAACAACTAAAATACAAGAGGACTTTAAAATTTTAACATTTACTCAACAACTAAAATACAAGAGGACTTTACAATTTTAACATTTATTCAACAACTTTAAGTATAAGAAGACTACAAAAATTAACAAAGAAGAAAAACTATACTCATGTAATACACTTTTTTATAATAGCATTTATTGGATAGAAAAAGTTTTTGATGAGAATAATGATATTGTTGCAAGTTTAAAAGGGTTTGTAAACGACACAAAGGTCTATATGTGTGACGCCCACTCCCAGACTTGGCCCTAGGAGCGGTCACGCATCGGATTTACTCATGAACACAAGGTATAACAGAGATAACTAAAGCAGCGGAAATAAAAACTTTTATTCATATGCCAAGTATTACATAGTAAGAGAGACAAATTCAAAAGAGAAATAAATATCTCCATGCCAGTCTTCGAAAATGTCTTCTCTTGATAGCTTGACATTGTCTTGATAATGTACGCCCCCTAGTTCCTGCTCACATCTCAGCCTTCCCTTTTCGATCCGAAGGTCCAGCCTCATCTGACATACATAACTTAACAAGTCAGCTTACGCTGGTGAGTTCTACGTTTTTCGAAAACTTTACCTTTCGAAGGCACTTAGGTCTGTCAAACACATTTCTGCAATTAGACAATTAAACACACAGCACATAGCACATATATTCACATACCCTAACCTCGTGAATAGACTAACCTTCTGTTGCTTTGTCATCCTTGTCTCACACTAAGAACGTATCCTAATGTTAAGTGCTATCTTAGGGAAATAGTATTCTATTTGCCTTATGAACACATCGTGTAGCAACGGTCCCTTTAGTTTTGACACTATATAGCTTTGACGCTTTCTGGCTTTGACGCCGTTTAGCTTTGACGCTTTCTGGCTTTGACGCCGCTTAGCTTTGACGCTTTCTGGCTTTGACGCCGCTTAGCTTTGACGCTTTCTGGCTTTGACGCCGCTTAGCTTTGACGTTTGGTTTTGACACCATTGGGACAACACTATTTAACTTCTTGTTTCAGAAGCCCCTTACTCACCAATCTTTTCTCGATTACCATCCTTAATCTATTCTACTAGAAACATCAAAATGGCAATCTATCTTTCCTCTAATCATCACCATACAATCAATACATATAACAAGCAATTATAACAATTGAGAGTATTTTCACAAAATGTTATGTATATCAGCCCAAAACGGTTTAAAGCATTTAAAGAATTTAAAAGAGGGCTCATAGAACTCACCTTAGGTTGCGAAGTAGTTTCTTGCCTTATTCCTTCGTGAAACTAACTTGCTTTAACGTGATGTCCCTAGCAAGACATCCTAGAGGTTACAAGCGGTCATTAAGGCTAACCCCTTTATCCTAAACCCAATCTCTTGTTGGTTTAACATCCATTTGTCTAAATAACCGTTTTGCCCCTTATGGGAAAAAGTATTCTTTTAGTGATACTTATGAAGAGGTGCATTCCTATAAGTAAACGCTCACTCCGGGATCGCCCAGTGAAGCGTATGCCATGTCCCAGTTGGGATTTATGCGACAACGCCACTATGCCAGAAACCCCAGTGTACAGGCGCCACCCTTCCAGTCCGCACCAACTTCTAGATATCCGAGTAACTCGGTACATTCAATACTTTATCAAAACCCATGTTTTAACTTATATATACTTAGTACATATATATAATTATGTTCTTTTGTTGAATATTATTACCCTTGCCCAAGCCTTTATGCCCTTGATGAGTGATTCTCATGACCGACCGTATAGGCGTTATCACGACCAGGAGGCGGGATTACTATGAGATATCACCCATATTTGTGTTTTAGTTTGGTGATGATCATGACCGACCGTATAGGCGTTATCACGACCAGGAGGCGGAATTACTATGATCAAAACACCAATGTTTATGTTCTTGTTTTTGGTTTACTTGTTCTTGATACCAACATGGTGAAACCATACCAACCCTTCTTTAAACATGAAATTAACTTAAGGATTTCTTAAAACATGTTATTCTAAGACTTCATACCAAATTTCAACCCATGATTCCCACTAGAACTCCCAATCTCAACAAAACATGTTCAAGAACCTTAATCTTGCATTATTCTTAAAAGGCATATCTAAGTGTTATGAATCATGAAACTAATTGAAGGATTATGTTAAACATACCTTAAGTTGATCTATTCCAGAAGATGGGCTCCTAACTCCCTTTGAATCTTCAAAAATGCAAGCTAGAGTGTTCTTGGTGTTCTTGAGGTTTCTTAGAGGTTTTAGGTTGATTTTAGGTGAATTAGCAAGGAAAAATGGATGGATCCATGGTCTATTTATAGCCAAGAGTGTCTCACATGCTTCTTACAAGTGTCCTAGTGACTAAGCATGAGAATTGACACCTAGCATGGTGACTAATCATGAGAATTGACACCTAGCATGGTGACTAATCATTCATATAACATATATTTAACATATAAACATATATTATTATTATTTTTTTTTAAAAATAATCTAACCCGATAAACACTTACCTTATGCATAGTTTATTGTTATAACTTCAAATACGCATTTCTTAACATTTTAACATGTTAATCACATAAACACATATACGACACATATTTTCACATAAAAATATATAAAAACATATATATTTATTACCTTTAGATTTTGGGGTGTTACAACTCTCCCCTCCTTAAACAAGGTTTCGTCCTCGAAACCTGTTCAGGCTTCAAACAACTCAGGATGAGATTTTCGCATCTCGTCCTCTCTTTCCCATGTAGACTCAGAACCCTTCTTGTGCATCCATTGCACCCTAATCATTGGAATGGTCTTATTCCTAAGCCTTTTCTCATATCGATCTATAATTGCAACGGGCCTTTCTACAAGTGATAATGTGTCATCGATTTCAATCTCATCTAAGGGTATTATTTGTGACTCATCCACCACACACTTCCTCAAATGTGATACATGGAATGTTGGGTGAATTCCAGACATTTCCTCAGGTAGATCTAGTCGATAAGCAACTTCTCCTACACGTTCTGAAATTCGAAAAGGTCCTACGAACCTCGGGCCTAACTTACCCCTCTTGCGAAAGCGAATAATATTCTTCCAAGGGGATACTTTTAATAACACGAAGTCTCCTACTTGGAACTCTATCGGCCTCCTTCTCTTATCTGCATAAGACTTTTGTCGATCCTGAGCAGCCTTTAGTCGTGCCTTGATTGCATCAAGGTTTCGAGCCATATTTTGAACCTCATCTTTGCTTCCTAGTTCTCGTTGTCCTACTTCACCCCAACACACTGGAGTTCTACACCTCCTACCATACAACATTTCGAAAGGTGGCATACCTATGCTAGCATGATAACTGTTGTTGTATGAGAACTCCGCCAGGTGTAGGTGACTATCCCAACTTCCTCCAAAGTCAATAATGCAGGCACGCAACATATCTTCCAGAGTTTGAATCGTTCTCTCACTCTGTCCATCCGTCTGAGGATGATATGCTGTGCTAATATGCAATCTTGACCCCATTTGTTCATGGAACTTCTTCCAAAACCGCGAGGTGAACCGCGTATCCCTATCAGAAACAATAGTTACCGGCACTCCGTGTTGAGCAATAATCTCCTTTGTGAACAACGTAGCTAACTCTTCAGAAGAATGTGTTTCTTTTATAGGTAAGAAACGAGCACTCTTTGTTAGCCTGTCCACTATCACCCAGATGGTGTCATAACCTTTAGCTGTTTTAGGTAGCTTGGTTATGAAGTCCATCGTGATATGTTCCCACTTCCATTCGGGAATCTTCAAAGGTTGAAGCTTTCCATAAGGCTTTTGATGCTCAGCTTTAACCTTTGCGCAAGTCAAACACCTATTCACATATTGCATGACATTAAACTTCATACCCGGCCACCAATAGTCTCGTTTTAAGTCTTGGTACATCTTGGTCGCACCAGGATGAATTGAATAGCGTGACTTATGAGCTTCATCTAAGATCTTACCGCGAATCTCACCTAAAAGCGGTACCCACATTCGACCGTACCTAGTCTTAACTCCAAACTCGTTTTCTACTAAGCTTCCAACTTGTCCTACCATCCTTTCCTTCTTGACGTTCTCATCCTTCAATGCCTCGTACTGATCTCTTCGAAGTTGGACCAGAAAATCAGGAGTAACGACTAACTTATATGACTTCACCCTGATTGGAGAATAATCCTCCTTTCTACTCAAAGCATCGGCCACTACGTTGGCCTTACCTGGGTGATACATAATCTCACAGTCGTAATCCTTGATCAACTCTAACCATCTACGCTGCCTCATATTAAGATCCTTTTGCTCGAAGAAGTACCTTAAACTCTTATGATCAGTGTAGATGGTACACTTTACCCCGTACAAATAATGCCTCCATATCTTGAGAGCAAACACAACGGCCGCCAACTCTAAGTCGTGAGTTGGATAGTTTGTCTCATGAGGTTTTAGTTGCCTTGATGCGTAGGCAATGACCTTGCCCCGTTGCATCAAAACACAACCTAAGCCTTGATAAGAAGCATCAGAGTACACTACCAAATCGTCAGACCCATCCGGTAAGGATAATACCGGTGCCTGAGTCAATCTGGCTTTTAACTCCTCAAACGCACTCTGCTGACTAGGTCCCCATAAGAACTTAGTGTCCTTCTTGGTTAGCTTAGTAAGTGGCGTTGCAATCCTCGAAAAATCTTGAATAAATCTACGATAATAGCCGGCAAGTCCTAAGAAACTACGAATCTCTGAAGGCGTCTTAGGTGGCTTCCAACTCATTATCGTCTCAATCTTTGCTGGATCTACAAGGATGCCATCCGCGTTTATCACATGACCAAGGAACTGGACTTCCTTAAGCCAAAACGCACATTTTGAAAACTTGGCATATAACTTTTCCTTCCTTAAGGTCTCTAGAACCTCTTTTAAATGCATCGCGTGATCCTGCTCATTCCTGGAATAAATTAAAATGTCATCTATGAACACAATTACAAATCGGTCCAACATAGGTCGACACACTCTATTCATGAGATCCATGAAAGCTGCAGGGGCATTTGTCAACCCAAATGACATTACCAGAAATTCATAATGACCATAACGCGTGCGAAAAGCTGTCTTTTCGATATCTTCATCCCTAATCTTAAGCTGATGATACCCTGACCTTAGATCTATCTTAGAGAACCAACTCGCTCCTTGTAGCTGGTCGAATAAATCGTCGATCCTAGGCAAAGGATATCTATTCTTAATGGTTAGCTTATTTAGATCCCTATAGTCGATGCACATTCTCATACTTCCATCCTTCTTTTTGACAAAAAGAACTGGAGCACCCCAAGGTGAGATGCTTGGTCTAATAAACCCTTTGTCAAGCAAGTCTTCCAATTGTGACATCAACTCTTTCATCTCTGATGGAGCTAACCTATAAGGTGACTTCGCTACAGGTTGGGCTCCTGGCACTAAGTCGATTCTAAACTTTATCTCTCGATCGGGAGGGATGCCGGGTAGTTCTTCTGGAAACACGTCTGGAAATTGGCATACTACCGGCACATCTTTTAGCTCCTTAGTCTTTATTCTTGAGTCAATAGCATAAGCAAGGTATGCCTTGCATCCTTGACTTATAAACTTCTGCGCCTTGATCATTGAAATGATCTTTACTGCTGAGCTATCACGATCTCCATAAATGGATATGATTTGACCAGTTGGCGCTCGAAGTTGAACCTTCTTTTGATTACAGATAATCTGTGCATCGTACTCTGCAAGCCAATCCATTCCTAATACCACATCGAAACCTCCTAACGCCATAGGGAATAACTTAATAGGTAGTTTGTACCCTTCTAACTCTATTAAGCAGTTATCTACTACCTCGGTAATCATAATACTTTTCCCTGAGGCAATCTCGACCTCGAATGGTCTATTAGCCCTAACAGTTGGTCTATCAAAAAGCTCACAGAATTTATGCGAAACAAAGCTCCTACTAGCACCAGAGTCAAATAACACAGAAGCAGGCACATTATTAACGAGAAACGTACCTGAAACTACATCGGGTGTTATCTTGGCTTCGGTGGTAGTCAGGGTATAAGCTCTACCCTTCGCCTTTGGAGCCTCTTTCGCCTTTGGTGGTTCTGAATTCTTCACCAACTTGGGGCAGTTTGTCCTGATATGATCGGGGCTTCCACACTCGAAACACTTCCTTGGATCAGGACAACGATTGGCAAAGTGACCTTCCTTCCCGCACTTATAGCAGCTAGTTGTCACTGTCCTACACTCTCCATAGTGATTCTTATTACACTTGTTACACAAGGGCTTGCTGCCCTTTGATCCATTCTTTTGCTTTTTGCGGTGACCCCCGTCATTCTTCTTCGAACCTTCAGCCGTCTCCATCCACTTTCTCTTAGACTCCTCTGGTCTACCTCCTACTCCGTACATCTCACTATAAAGATTGGAGCTTAGATTCACCGTTGCCTTGAACGTTCTAGGCTCAATAGCCTTAATGAATTCCCTAACTCGGCCAGGGAGGCCTTGGACATATCGTTTCACCCTTTGAGCTTCAGGAGTGACTAACGCAGGCAACAATCTTGCCATAGCATTGAACTTGGACGTATATTCCCGATGCGTCATGTTTCCAGCTTCGAGCAACAAGAAGTCCTTCTCCAACTGATCCAGCTCTCCCTTAGGGCAGAAATCTTCGAGGACTAACTTTTTCAAGTCGTCCCACTTCATCGCGGCGATAGCTACACTCCCTTCAGTCTGCCTAACCATTCCCCACCAGTGCAATGCTTCAGATACAAATGAGTGAGCAGCGTACTTTACTGCTTGATCTTCTCTGCACCCACTGATCTCAATAACTGCTTCCATCTCATGAATCCATTCGAAGGTAGCTATTGCGTCCTTCTTGCCATCATACGAAGGGGGTTTGCAACCACAGAATGTCTTGAAAGAACATCCTCGACCTCCTTGTCCTTCCTCCATATCCCCTGAGTCATTCCTATTCCCGTTGTTATTTCCTCCACCTCCCGTCCCGTTGGCTCCACCAACGCCTCTTTGGACTTGGGCTATTGCTTGCGCGACAATAGCCGCTACTTGTTCGCTAGTGAACGTATTAGTTTCGACGTTAGCTTCAGGCTCGGGATTCGCTCGCGTGGTTCTCCTAACTATTCTACCGTCGTTGTCATTACCACGACTTCCTCTAGCCATTTCCTACATTAAGATGAGTGACATTTTAGGATTTATGTGACGTAGAGTTTCCAAGTTTTGAATACATGATAAACAGATAAGCGCAGACGTCAATACGTTTATTTATATATAATGTCTTCAAAACTTATCTACATCTATTCACATGCATCCTTTGTGTCCACATCCTAAGTTCCTACTTTCATTGATAACGTATCCTAACATCAAATAAACTATCTCGCACTTGGCCATATAATAATCAGTGCTTAGGATATACTTATATAGTTAATACCAAATTGCAGTAGCTAATTGCAATTGTGTATTTTCCATTCCCATATATCCTAAGTCCCGTCCATTATGTTCCTAATGCACGTTCTACCTATGGGCATAACTATCAATACTGGCATTTGTCTCATCTTACTTGGCTTTCCCAGAGTCCTAGTTTAAGTCTAGACACTGCAATAGTATCTAAATCTCTTAAACCAAGGCTCTGATACCAACTTGTGACGCCCACTCCCAGACTTGGCCCTAGGAGCGGTCACGCATCGGATTTACTCATGAACACAAGGTACAACAGAGATAACTAAAGCAGCGGAAATAAAAACTTTTATTCATATGCCAAGTATTACATAGTAAGAGAGACAAATTCAAAAGAGAAATAAATATCTCCATGCCAGTCTTCGAAAATGTCTTCTCTTGATAGCTTGACATTGTCTTGATAATGTACGCCCCCTAGTTCCTGCTCACATCTCAGCCTTCCCTTTTCGATCCGAAGGTCCAGCCTCATCTGACATACATAACTTAACAAGTCAGCTTACGCTGGTGAGTTCTACGTTTTTCGAAAACTTTACCTTTCGAAGGCACTTAGGTCTGTCAAACACATTTCTGCAATTAGACAATTAAACACACAGCACATAGCACATATATTCACATACCCTGACCTCGTGAATAGACTAACCTTCTGTTGCTTTGTCATCCTTGTCTCACACTAAGAACGTATCCTAATGTTAAGTGCTATCTTAGGGAAATAGTATTCTATTTGCCTTATGAACACATCGTGTAGCAACGGTCCCTTTAGTTTTGACACTATATAGCTTTGACGCTTTCTGGCTTTGACGCCGTTTAGCTTTGACGCTTTCTGGCTTTGACGCCGCTTAGCTTTGACGCTTTCTGGCTTTGACGCCGCTTAGCTTTGACGCTTTCTGGCTTTGACGCCGCTTAGCTTTGACGCTTGGTTTTGACACCATTGGGACAACACTATTTAACTTCTTGTTTCAGAAGCCCCTTACTCACCAATCTTTTCTCGATTACCATCCTTAATCTATTCTACTAGAAACATCAAAATGGCAATCTATCTTTCCTCTAATCATCACCATACAATCAATACATATAACAAGCAATTATAACAATTGAGAGTATTTTCACAAAATGTTATGTATATCAGCCCAAAACGGTTTAAAGCATTTAAAGAATTTAAAAGAGGGCTCATAGAACTCACCTTAGGTTGCGAAGTAGTTTCTTGCCTTATTCCTTCGTGAAACTAACTTGCTTTAACGTGATGTCCCTAGCAAGACATCCTAGAGGTTACAAGCGGTCATTAAGGCTAACCCCTTTATCCTAAACCCAATCTCTTGTTGGTTTAACATCCATTTGTCTAAATAACCGTTTTGCCCCTTATGGGAAAAAGTATTCTTTTAGTGATACTTATGAAGAGGTGCATTCCTATAAGTAAACGCTCACTCCGGGATCGCCCAGTGAAGCGTATGCCATGTCCCAGTTGGGATTTATGCGACAACGCCACTATGCCAGAAACCCCAGTGTACAGGCGCCACCCTTCCAGTCCGCACCAACTTCTAGATATCCGAGTAACTCGGTACATTCAATACTTTATCAAAACCCATGTTTTAACTTATATATACTTAGTACATATATATAATTATGTTCTTTTGTTGAATATTATTACCCTTGCCCAAGCCTTTATGCCCTTGATGAGTGATTCTCATGACCGACCGTATAGGCGTTATCACGACCAGGAGGCGGGATTACTATGAGATATCACCCATATTTGTGTTTTAGTTTGGTGATGATCATGACCGACCGTATAGGCGTTATCACGACCAGGAGGCGGAATTACTATGATCAAAACACCAATGTTTATGTTCTTGTTTTTGGTTTACTTGTTCTTGATAAACCAACATGGTGAAACCATACCAACCCTTCTTTAAACATGAAATTAACTTAAGGATTTCTTAAAACATGTTATTCTAAGACTTCATACCAAATTTCAACCCATGATTCCCACTAGAACTCCCAATCTCAACAAAACATGTTCAAGAACCTTAATCTTGCATTATTCTTAAAAGGCATATCTAAGTGTTATGAATCATGAAACTAATTGAAGGATTATGTTAAACATACCTTAAGTTGATCTATTCCAGAAGATGGGCTCCTAACTCCCTTTGAATCTTCAAAAATGCAAGCTAGAGTGTTCTTGGTGTTCTTGAGGTTTCTTAGAGGTTTTAGGTTGATTTTAGGTGAATTAGCAAGGAAAAATGGATGGATCCATGGTCTATTTATAGCCAAGAGTGTCTCACATGCTTCTTACAAGTGTCCTAGTGACTAAGCATGAGAATTGACACCTAGCATGGTGACTAATCATGAGAATTGACACCTAGCATGGTGACTAATCATTCATATAACATATATTTAACATATAAACATATATTATTATATTTTTTTAAATAATCTAACCCGATAAACACTTACCTTATGCATAGTTTATTGTTATAACTTCAAATACGCATTTCTTAACATTTTAACATGTTAATCACATAAACACATATACGACACATATTTTCACATAAAAATATATAAAAACATATATATTTATTACCTTTAGATTTTGGGGTGTTACAATATGTTTTCTTTTAGTAAAATTTCATAAATAACCGTTGTAGATAAGTTGCAAAATTGTATTTCAATCATGAAAACCGACTAAGGCATCCCTAAGCGGCTTACATATCATTGATTTTACCTAAGAACCAATAAGGTTGCTTGAATGAGTCAATCTAGAAAACTTACCTCAATTTTGAGTCTCCTAAAAAAAGCATCAATTCTAATAATTTAATAAGATAATATACATTTGAAAGATCCTTATATAAATCTACGACTCAACTAAATGGTTAATGAGACACTTTAATCCATGAATGTCCCAATTCTCTTTGAACTGTATCTTTTAGGTTTTGATCCTTTCATAATCAGGCCTACATAAACATGTCAGCAAACATTCAGAAAATATTAATTGTCTTCCATTGCATTTGCTACCAAAATGTATAGTGTTTCAAAAGATTAATATCTCTAAAATTTGAGAAGACATTAGATAAATCTGCTCATCAATCCCGCCCTAATTCCTATTTTACAAAAAACCATAAAGTCACATGAGATATTTACCTTTTGAGGACTCATATTGCTCATAGTATGCCCCTTCATTATAACAGGCATCAACAAATCATATACTAAGGAAAGACAGTCATTTATGGGACTGGCTACATCCATGTTCTTCTGTTCTTATTTCATCTTTTATTCACCCCAACCGATCCTAACCACCTTTAGAGGATTAAACAACCGTAAATTAATAATCAAAGAAGAAAAACACAAAATATTTTCATGCTCCTAACAAAGAGCAAATTTTCAACTAAAAAAACAAAAACTTGAAACTCAAAACTCGCTTCCAGTTTATCTAGGGCACCAAGGTGCTAGATGTGGTTGACTCACTTCAAATAATAATAAATATTTATCAGAACACATGTAATAACATTTCAAAAAAAAATCCATTTTCTAAAATGGCCCTTTTGCAAGAAATTGAATAGGCTTGTCTCCCGACCCATCCATGAACAGATATATTAAAAGAATAGTAGAGCATACTATTTTCAAACAGGTGGAAGCTTCTTGGTCTTCTTGTAGTAACAAGCAACTCGATGAATCCTACTCTCAACAAGAATCAACCTGGATTTGGAGTACTTGTCACTTATGTTCCTCTCTAAGTGCTTTTTTATGGCAATTGCTTTCTTGATGAGGTGATACAAATCCTCTGGAATCTCAGGAGTAAGCCCTATAAAATTATTTTTAGAAGGAAAATCAGCAACAACTGAAATGAATAGTTAACACGAGCCAGATTGAAAAAAATGCATACCACATGCCTTGAGAATTCTAAGAATCTTGCTCCCCAGTTACACTATTCACTTGAGAGATACTGTGAGAATCACGAAGGATAACACCAATCTGAGATGGTTTTAGATCCTTCTTTGCAAACTTACAGATACTGTCCTGAACCTGAAGAGTAAATTTTAAAAACTTAGAAAAGAAGTTTAACTCATTAAAAGTAATGTGATTGTGTCTACTAAGATACCTCTTTCTTAACCATATATTTTTTGCTTATGGTGAAAACCTGGTGGCTGCAGTAGTGAAACACAGTATGCTAAAGATACCTCTTTCTTAACCATAAATTTCTTGCTTAGGACATTATGCGATTGGTTTGACAAACTAGATTCCATCGCACTTAAAAGCCCAGCCCTGTTCAAACCATTGTAAATGTCTAGAAACGATTGCAGAGACGTTAAAGATCATATGGTTTTAAATCTTCATATGTGACGTAATCAAAATAAAAACAATAAATTTTGAAATTAACAACCAATATGGGTTAAAACTAAACACAATTTAATAGAAACTGCATCTTAACCATTGGATTTACATGGTAGGAAGGATTACCTTTTTCCACAAGGTTAGTCTTGTTCCCAACCAGAACAATGATAAGATCACTACCTCTCTCCGCACGAACTTCCTCAATCCACATTATAGCGCCAGTTCTATATTTATTTGTGTCTGCAATAATTGGTGCTAACGTGATAGGACTGCCATATCCTCAGAATCCTCCTCTTGTTTCCTGTTGGTAGAGTTTTGTTCTTTAGACACCAAAATCCATTCTACTCCACACATTTATAATGATCAACTACTTGTAAAAGAATCAGTTCAAACTCTCTCACCACTGATATAACATTTAATGTATACATGTCCTAAAGTTTGGTATAAACTTTAAGTTGGTAACTCCACTATTACAAAAACAAAGGATCTAACAATTAAAACAAAAAGCAATGAAATGATTGTAGTTAGAACATGATCAGCAAGCATCTCACTACCTGTAATACATGACACATGGACCACAAAAAACGGTCGTGTTTGGCATTTCAGCTTTTTTATAGTCCTTGTATTTTCCTCTCGCATAAAAAATATATAAAGAAAAGTCAGGTCCCTAATAATATATTATTTCAAAAGATTAGCATTATTTCAAAATAAGATCCAAAATGGAAGTAATACTCGATAGAAAGCTAACAATATTGTGGCCAGAAACAAGTTCCTAATACTTGATGATGAAATTTGAAGGCCTATTTGTAACATTAAACAAATTGCACCAACTTATATCAACCAACATGACATTGCAAGTAAGTATTCTTGCCATCTCAATAAAGTGGAAAAGTTACCTGATTATGTTCCTCAGAAAGGAATGGATTATTATCTGTTTGAAGAATCTTAGTCGACAAATCATAGGGTTCCATACCCGAGGCCTTTGTAGCTTCTTTTTTGTATGTACAGTTGGCATCGCTTCATATGTATCTTAACCCATCTGAGCTGTGCATGAATCACCACCTGTGCAAAAGTTGATACCTTAAATAAATATGATTTACATAAACCGTAACCAATAAGCTAATGATGGTAAACTTACCTCTAACTGATGTTTAACTCTAATTCTAACAGAATAACACATTCAAGTTTTTGAAACACAAATTGACAGTCAAGTCCGTGTTCACCATTTAGAGAATCTGACAATTTAATTCTTGATAATCAAATAAAGGTAAAAGATACTATGCAGTTTGGTTGCATACTGAGATAAATACCAAAAAAGTATAGATATTAATACATAATCACATATAGAATTAGATCTGTATAACCATTAACCATTCAACTGATCACTAAAATTTTGAATGAGAACAACTTATATGAAATTCAACTTTCAAAGCTTCATAACACACAAAATTAATAAGTACACTAAATTAATAATCCGAATTCACATAATAAGTGTAGCATCCAAATTAAGAGAAGCAAATACTTACAGATATGATTTGATTCATAATTTCTATGTCCAAAAGATATCTTACTTCCTTCTGTTTTGCCTTCTTTGTTACGAAGTATCTTGATGCTTGCTAACATTGATGAAAACTTGCCTCATTCCTATTCAAATCTGTAAAACATGAACTTTCAAAAACCTAGCGAGGCAGGAAACAACGAAAACCCTATGGCTTATAGATGATGCTTATCGATATCTATGATTTGAGAATAACTCTTTTTTGTGTATCTTCTTTCTCTCAATCGATCATTACCAATTACTTAACATTACCATAAAGAGTTCTTGACCTCAAGAACTAAAAAAAAAATCTAAATTGATACTCAAGAAGAAATTCCTTAATTGGTACCAAGCCTTCATTAGTGTAAGTACATTTGTTGTTGTTGTTAAAGCCTATTTGCAAGTTCAAAGTTCACATAATTAATCAAGACTTGGGTAAGATGATTGCTTTCATGTTGTTGTTGGAGTCTCTTAAAAGAGATGAACTTGAGGATTCACATAATTATTCAAGTCTCATATAATTAGGAAGTAGATGTTATGTGTAACACCCCAATATTTTTTATTATATAGCGGAAGGCTTACATGGTAGTAATTTGTATAACCCATGGTTTAGTAGTGTTAAGCGGAACATAATTTATATTAAAAACACTTTCATTTACAAAATTGGGATATACTAATTATCCCCTAAAGTGTTTTACAAAATATTTGGGATGAATCTATCATCCCATACTTAGGTCCCTATTACATTCCACCACTACCAAAACGTAATATAGACTCGGTAGCACATCACGTAGTCATCCTCGTACCACCAAATCCATTTCTCCAAGAGTCCCATTAGTTACCTGCAAAATAGTTTAAAGCCACAAGTCAATACTAGGTTGGTGAGTCCACTAACAAAACATTTGGTTACCACTTTATCATTTAATCCCTTTTATTCAATTCATGAATCAAAGAGTAAATCCAAATGGAGAATATATCTGGTTCGTAAACTAGCTAGGTTTACGATGTACAAACTAAACGCAAGCTCTAAATCAAAACTAGACCCATGTTTGATCGTATTTCTCACCATGTTTCGCGACCAGAGCGACTGATCAGTGAGTACGGGTGGTCAACCCCAGTAGATCTACCAATACATCTCAAGCTACATTAATGATCTAGAAGGCATTGTTCTAAATTATCCAAATTCCAAATTCTACAATAGTATAGCCGTATAGGCCTTGCTCATCTTGTTATGAGCGTGCGCCGACACTCACGATTAATTTCATACCCATAATATTCTCAATCAATCATTCATATCAAAATGCATATTCAATAATAATAAGCCCAAAAACATTTAACAAAAATATATCAATTCAAATTGGGGCTTTAAGTTAGTGAAACTCACCTTTGCTTTCTCGTGCGATTTGTGCTTCTAATTGTGTAACTTCGAGTGCTTTGGTCCTATTTCCCATTATATCAGATTAGTTAGGCCATTCTTCTTAACTCATGTGACAAATTCTGAATTTTCAAACTATTCGAGCAAAATGACGATTTTTCCCTTATTCGACTAATTCCAACACATAAAACAAAAAGAGCTAATCTTTATACATGAAACTTTATGTTAAGGCTTAATATAAGTTATTAAACTTAATTAACATTATTCCAAATATTTTAGCACTTATTTTCTAATTTTTCTCTATTTTATGCTAAATTACCCGTTTTTACGGCTTTTCGGTAACGGTTTTTATCTAAATTTTCTCCAATACTTAAGTTTCCATTTTTACAACATTTTTATATGTTTCATAAACATTATTAATCTGTTCCAAGTCTTTTAGCTACTTATCTCAATTATTTTTATATTTTATACCCTAATTTACACGTTTTAATGCATAATTTCATCGTTTTAAGGGTTCGGGTGCCATTTTCACCTAAGTTTTTAATTATTCTCACTTATATTTGTTACCTACTGTCCAGAATAAGTCCTCATTTTATTCCATATTATTTCTCCAATTAATTCTATTTTTACGCATTTTTAGTCATTTTAAGCATATAAATTTCATTTTAATTATTAAATAAATTCTAAAAATACGAGAATAATTTTCTAACTCATATCTACTGATTACTAACCTTTTGCTACTGACCAAACTTAAATTTTCGGATTTTTATTATATTTTTACTTTTTATATCATTTTTATACATTTAATACACTAAAAGTGTAAATCTATCATCATTTAATATATACCACACATGGGGGTTCTTTTACTCTAGGTTTTTAATGCAAGATTTTATACTTTTTGTCATAAATTTTCTGACCTCAATTTATTTTTATAATTTCTTTATTTATTTAACTCAATGCTTATATATTAAACTTAACAATTATCAAATATTACATTTTTAGTGTGTACCGCTCGTGTTTCATGATGACCGACCATTATAGGCGGAATTACTATGAGAAATAGTCACGGGGTTTCATCTTAGTGACAATCGTTACCGACCGTGTAGGCGTCATTGATGACCATGAGGTGGGTTTACTACAATTGTAGCACCAAGTCTTGAGTTTTGTTTAATCCTTTTGTTCCAATTCAAGTATACATATATATATATATATATATATATATATATATATTCTTAATTTTCGGATTTTTATTTAAAATCCAAGGGTTCATATCCTAATATCTTGTATATTCACATAATACTATGATCAAATACTAGCAAATCATAATCATAAACACATATGAATTCACATAAAATCACATAAAATCATGATTTTTGTTCATGCATGTATCATCAAAGTTACTAGTTTTCATTTTTAATCAAAAACTCTGTATTTCATCTCAAAACACCCATTTAATCTTTCACAAACTCATGTTTTAAGCTTAGATTCAACATGCATGTGGGTTTCTTGATGATTAAACCCTAACACCAAGCATTACACACACTTGCACACACTCACACACACTCACGAAATTTAGTGTGTGTGTGTGTGGGTTTTCACACAAATCTTTGAGTGTTCATGCTTGAATCATCCAAATCCACCATAACTTATCAAAATCTTGATGTTGGTTCTTGGATTTGAAGGTGGGTTTCGAAATTTGAAGAAACTAGATGAAGTTTTCTTACCTTGAAGCTAGAGAGAGAAAGTAAGAGTTCTTGAGTGTTCTTGAGTATTCTTGAGTATTAAAAGAAAATGAAAGAGGATTTGATCTTGTGTGTGTGTTAGTGAGAGAGTGAAGTGAGATGAGAGTGGGAGGGGGGGGGGGGCTTCGGCCGAACTTAATAGAGGGAGAGGGAGAGTGTTAATTTTTTTTTTATAAATGTATTGCATATATAGGTTATAAATTTTGAAATGTAATCATAACCTATATTAATCTCATACCCAATACATCACCTCCCATTATTATAACCTGTTACACACACTTGTACATATACATATATATATATATATATACGACATGCATGCATACATACACATATTCTTTCAATTTTTATAAACTTCTAGCTAATACACAGTGTATGTTTTGTTTTACGGGCATTTTTCCGAATCCAATAAATTCAAATAATTATACCAAAATTCATGAAATTAAATTACGCTCAGAACCGTATAATCATTTTTCAGTTTCGTCACACTTGGTCGGTGACCAAAAGTAGTGACGTTTTTACACGGTTCAAATTTATTATTGCGTAATTTTCTTTATTCGAACGTAAAACCTTTTCTAAAGGCTATAACTTATATTAAACTCATTGTTCAAGCAAAACGAAATATTTTATTCATTTCGTTGATTGGTTCATAGTAATGGGACTTTATCTAATATTGAAATATTCAAATAATCCACATAATCCCACTTAATTCTAATTAAACCCAAATAAATCCTAATTTATCATTTTTAATCTAAAATTAAAGTGACGGGTGTCACATTATGAGACAGTTTATTTATATTGGGACAGAGGATAATAAGCTTTTTTAAGTAGAGGATAATAAGTTTATTTATATTGAGCATTGGTTTTAACAGGTTATCCGGTATCACCCAATCAGATAAGAAAGGCCATTGACCTTAGAGTTCATTAGTGTAATTACATTTATTCATGTACTTGATTTTTTGTTAATCAAATGACAATAGAAAGTGTATAACACAATATTGGTAAACACCAATCTGCAACCAGACCCATCTACATACATCAGTAAACAAAAATTCTGCAACCACACCCAGGTTAACATGTTGAAACTGAAAAAAAGAAAACTAAAGTTTCGAGTCTTGCAGATTCGAAAGAGTCATGTTACCTTCAGTTGACTAATATGTCTGACATTAAGTTACTAATGTTACAGGTTCCAAATTATGCTATGACCTTTGTTTGGAGAACTTCAAAAATCTGAAGGAAAGATGAAAAAGAGGAGGCTGTTAGTAAATTAGAAAATGATGAACTGGATGTTCCATCTAAATCTGAAGGAAAGATTGATGTTCAAGTGTCTTCATTAATACAATTGAAATGCAACTATTGTGTCGTTTATTAATGAACGTGCCACTAGAATTTCATTTGTGGGAAACCTTGAGTTCAAGACAAGGAAACCAGGTGAAACATGCTTATTTGGGTCAGGTAGTTATAATGCAAATGATATGAATGGATATGTGAAACAATTCGATTCTCTTTGTGTTGATTCACCAATAATGGTGGGTCATTTTCTTCCTGCTACTAAAGCAAGAGATTCAGATTTAGCTAAACACACATTCAAGAAAAGTATCATAAAAAAGAAGCAACAAGAACTCAAGAAGTGGAAAAGTTAGTTAAAATTTATGATAATACTAAGACTAAGCTTAGATATGAAATGTTGAGTTTTATAATCTAGCACAAATTGAAATCTAGGTCTTGGAAATACATAATTAGTTTAAAAGTTCTCTCAGTTGAAGTTTTATGAGAGTTCTTTAAAAAAGAAATTGACGGTGTACATCTGGCACAAATGGAAATCTAAATTTTTAGAGTTAGAAGGATTCAAAATTCATGCACTATCCAAAGAGTTTGTCAGGTTGATAAATCTGTTGAATATATGAAAGACACATCCGTGGAATTGAATTATGATATAGTCCTATATGTTGATAGCATTAGTGATGAAAAACACCTTATGAAAATAATCTTGAATATTGTTGATAAAAGTGGTTAGGTTCTTGAAAGGATGTCATGTTTTAAAAGGAAGTCAAAGGGGTTCACAAATAGGATGTCAATTCCTTTTGGAAGCATATTACTCCTCACCTTGCAACCTATTCCAAACATCACATGAAAGTGCTTTCTACGGATGAAATGCATGAGATCGAGATAAGAAGATGAAATGACCAACATGAACTGCAGTTCAAGAACTTTAAATGAAGGCTACAGTTGGATGATAATGAAGGGTATAATAGGAACAAATAAATCACTTTTCTGAATGTGTGTAAGTAGAGGGGCCAAGCCCATCCCATCATAATTTAACCCTTCTTATTCTCTTTTTTCCTTTTTTATTCTCAGATTCACAATTTACATATATTTTATTTTTTTCTCTTTAAAAAGTTTTCTCTCTATCAAGAAAAACAAACAACCACCTACCAGCTTCATCTCCCCTTTTGCTCCTCCACACGACCACCATCGTTCCTCACCGCCATTCACGACCGCCACCGTTCACACCCACCACCATCCACCTCTAACCACCATCATCGCATTCACATTCCTTTTCCCTGTCGCAACCACCTAACACCTTCATCTCTCCCGCCACCGAAGAACACCACCAACCACCAAGATATCTGCCGAGGAGCTCATCAACGTCTCAAATATATCGTCGCCTAATTTCTGTAAATGTGAGTTCATGCCTAATTTTCTAAATTAAAATTAATCATTATGGTTTAGATAATAGAATATTTCTACTTTAAAAATGTGTTTGATTTACATGTTAAAATTGTTTATCTTTTTTTTATAATAAATAATTTTATTCAGAATGAAATTTTTTTTGCTATCTGTGATTTAGTTAAAATAGATATAGATTATTTGGTGATTTTCTTGATTTAGTTTTTATTTTTTGTTGAATTTGTTGATTTTGTTTGTTGCTACCTGTGATTTAGTTAAAATAGATATGAGTTTGACTTTCTTGGTTTAGCTTTGATTTCTTGGTTGAATTTGTTGATTTGTTTCAATATTAAAGTTTTAGTTTTTCCCCCCAAATTGGTTACAGGTAATAGATGATTTGGTGGAGAGTTACAATAGAGAGTTATAATTTATAAAAACTAAAATTCTGCATTTGAATTTTATTTTAAACAGGAAACAAAAGCATGGTAAATCTTGTCACAACTTTTAACGATGCTACATATGTAATTTTAACTATTTAACATTTTACATCTCATTATCTATATAATGTACTTATGTAACATGTTATATCTTATTATGTTCAATATGTATGTCACACCCCCCTATTTCCACTAACGGAGTATAACCGTGTGGGGTGTGATCCAGACCAGGATCCAAGTCTTTAGTTACAACCAAACCATAGTTAAAGGGGTAAACAATCATGTATTACATTAAGTAAATCAAAGTTTACATTTCACAAAAATCAACGGAAGCATTAAAAGTTTACTAGGTTGTTGTTTAGTAAATGTGATTACTAAAGTATCTTAAATTACAATTTCCAAAGGGGTTTTACAAAGGACAAGTATTGCCAACGCCCGTGCCATCCATGATCCTCCAAGCAACCTGAAAAGCATTCAACAATCAAGTGTCAGCCAAGGCTGGTGAGTTCACTAAAGCGGTCTACACGTCACATGTAGACCCAATGTATGAATTAAAGAAAGGTAAAACACAATCATTAATCATAGGACCAGTAAAATTCCATATCGTAGGTAGCTAGCCTATAGTTATGTCCACCTGAATTGTTCGTAACCGAAGCTGACAACGTTTTGATAGGGAATACCTATGAATCTTGCCTTCCCGTGTCTATCCGGATCACGGTGGTTAGGCTAACATTGATCTCAGTCCGACCGCCAGTCGGGAGGGTGCATCCCGTGCACCGTTGAGCGGGGGTGTCAATCCCCAGTGGTACTACTCAACATTACCTCGCTACTGAGAATGTGGTGCAAGAATTCACTTTTCTAAAATCTTAGTAAGAAGGGAAAAGTGGAACTACTCATGTATTTGATTGTTTATTGATAATTTGTGATATAAACCTAATATGGATGATGACCTTAGTAGGTACCCAAGTGGAAGAAGAAGAAGCAAACGGAAACCGAGTAGTAATGGTTAAAGCTCACGAGGTAACATTTATATTATGTTACATGTTTTGTTAACGACTCATATTTGCTACAATGATATAAAATGCATGATGTTCAGAAATGTGATAGACTTGGCCTACGTGGCAAGTCATTTAATGATCTATAAGTACAAAGTTAAATAATTAGAGTTAAGCTCTAAGTAAGTAATGAGTCAAAGAACAATACACGATTAAATGGTTCATAGGAACCATGGCTATAAGAATGTATGACCTTAGCGGTAAATGAATCGTAGGATTCATGCTAATTGGTTAAACGGTCAAATGATTCTAAAGGAATCATGAATATATATGACATTAGCGGTAAATGAATCGTAGGATTCATGCTAATGGGTTAAACGGGTCAAATGATTCTAAAGGAATCATGAATATATATGACATTAGCGGTAAATGAATCGTAGGATTCATGCTAATGGGTTAAACGGGTCAAATGAGTCTAAAGGATTCCTAGTATTGAGTCAAAAAAAATAATACTTACTAATTGATTCATAGGAACCATAATAATAGCCATATGATATTGTTAGCTAAACGATTCATAGGGACCATAATCATATGCTAGTGAGTAATTCATTGATAATGGCTTGCAGGAACCAAATGCATGTGTAACATCGTTTTTGTTACAAGTATTAGTTATGAAAAGTATAATTTCATACATATAGAATAAACCATGTGTTCTATGTATATGGGTGACGAATGGTTCTAGGAACCGTGAAGCCCAATGCCAAAAGGTTACCCAATGACTAAAACTGGACCATAGAAGAGATTCGGACGAATCATATAAAGAATGAAAGTTACAAGGGTCGGAAATGGGCTTAAAGAGCCTAGGCCAAGTAACAAGAGAAAAGGAATCATAAATGGTGGAAGAGCCATAGATTCCAAGACTTATATGTAGTCAAGCTAGACATTGGGGTAAACCGAAGGCAAGGACCCGTCTTAACGGGTCAAATAAGAAACACGAGTTATTTGGATATCCACTAAGGCGATTAGGTGAACCAATGTCGAATAGAATGAAATTATTTGAATTGGGTCAAAAACTTAAGTGTAATGAGTAACGTGTAAAGCTAGACTCACAATGAATGCATATGGCTAATTGTGGGTATTCATATGAATATTATGAGACCGTATTGGTTTCATGATGTTCTTAGTTGTAATTCGTATGTTGTGGGTATTCATATGAATATTATGAGACCATATCGATTTCATGATGTTCTTAGTTGTAATTCGTATGTTGTGGGTATTCATATGAATATTATGAGACCCATTTCCTCTAGGCGATACACCTAGGATACAAATTCTGATTTTTGTGGTTTTCTTCATTGTCAATAGTAGACTATACTTGTTATGCACTAGAAACTCACTATTGAAAGTGAGTATGTGCAGGTAAGGCGAAAGCTTAAGGGATGGTCATCAAGACTACAAGAACCGAATCACGTGAAGATCCACTAAACCGTTCCACATTTTGAGTCTATAAAATATGTAAACAATGTTTAATCGTTATGGATGTCAAACTAGTTACAGTATTTTGTATAAGTTTAGTCACACTGGTGGCATTTCATGATTGATAAATCATAAGTTTTGTAAAGAAATTTTCTGGGACCAACTTTAAACGTCATGATTAGTTATCTTTGGCATCAAATTGTATACGAGTGTTACATGAACACTCGCTGTTCCACGTCCGACCACTGTGTCTTTCTTTAGAAAGATCTATTGTCTTGGTCTTTTAAACGTCAAACCACTATTTCTAGATCCAGCACTAAAGCTAAGTATCGGGGGGGGGGGGGGGGTAAGAAGTACTTTTGGAGGCAGAAAAGCACTCAGGCTCAAGGTGGGGGTCTTATGCCAAGGGCTGCAAAAGGAATTTCAGGCAATTGAAGTTCCATGGTGTTTGGGTGAGAAGTAATTCTGGAATATATAATAAGCATTAAGGTGGAAAGGTGTATTTGGATCTTGGGGGTGCTTTAGTGGTGCAACAGTATGTAAGGGATGATTTTGTTGAAATAGGTGGAATGTAATGTTTTATTCTCTGTTTGTTGTAACCTTTTTGCCAGTTTGCTTGCTGGCTTGTTATTAATATAAGATTGCTTGCCGTTTCAAAAAAAAAATAGGGGGGGGGGGGGCTGCTCACATCGTTGTGAAAGTTCGTTGGATTCACAATTTGCTTTTAGAGCTTGGTAGGCCTCCTCGTCACACATCCATAGTCTATTGTGACAATGTGAGGGTCATCTTTATGTCTAAAAATCTCATTCAACATCAGCGCACAAAGCATGTAGAAATTGATTTGCACTTGTTCGAAAAAAGGTTGAAAAATGGCTTGTTCGAATTTACCATGTCCCATCACGATACCAGTTTGCTAACATAATCACTAAAGGATTGCCTCACATTTTATTTAAAGATTTATATTCTCGTCTAGGCATCCGTGACCCTCATCCTTAGACTCAAGAGTATATTATTAAAATAGATTGTATCAAATTATGTAGACAATTATGTAAAAAATGTGTTTCCTTGGAAAAACCTTCATAGGAAATTTCTCTCCCGATAAAATACCAACAACTAAACCAAAATATCGTAAGCAAAAATATCGTATTCGTGAGAAATCGGAACCAATGAGTCAGATTAGAGTAACCGCTTTAATCCCCTGAATGACACGTCTGATCGCCGGAAACATCCACTCCACAAATGGAGCAGGAGGAAGAAGATCTGCGCTACTTTATTAAATTAAACCACAATCCAAAGGAGCAGTTCACTCTAATTTCTCAATTTCACATTATCCCTCTTAATTTCTCAATTTCATGTTCAATTTCTTCAATCATACGAACCCACGATTTGAATCGTCATTTTCTTCATTCACCAGGTTCGATTGATTTCCCTAAATTTCGTTCAAGAGCGAACAGATGGATGTAAAACATGATTCGATGATTCATCACGTGGCCATTGTGTTGTTATCGATTTGGCTCCTCTCTTCGTCCGGTTACTTTCATCCATTGTTTTACTTCATTTCGTTCATCTATTTGTATCTGGTATGATTAATTTTGGGATTAATTGTGTAGTTGTTATCATTGGTTTTCAAATTGGCGTAATTGTTGTTCATGTTTTTAGGTTCATGATCGTTGTGCGATGAGGATGAGGAGAAGAGTGCAGTTTGAGGAGAGAAAGCAGGCAAACCAGAAGAGGGTGAGTCTCATATTTTTGTGAACTTGTTATTGTTTCATCCACCCTAAAACATAGAATTCTAGTTAAGTAAATGGTTGTCAAATGCGCTAAGGCGCAAAGGGTGAGCCTTGGGTCTAGATGAAAGCCCAAAAAATATCATTTTTAGGGGTTTTAGAGATGTTTTAGGCTTGTTTAGGGCTAGTTTAGGTTGTTTTAGGTTGGTTACATGCCGTTTTTGAACAATTTGGCTAGAAATTGCAGAATTTCGAGATGTTTTAGGCTTGTTTAGGGCTAGTTTAGGATGTTTTAGGTTGGTTTCATGCAGTTTTTGAACAATTTGGCTAGAAATTACAGAATATCGAACTTACAGAATTTCAAAATTGCAGAATTTCAAAATTACAGAATATCGAAATTGGATAGTTTCGAAATTGCAGAATTTCGAAATTACAGAATTTTGCTAGAATTTACTGGATTTGGCCAGAGTCTTTCCAGAAGCTTGCCGGAGCGCGCAAATGGGTGCAAGGTGTTTTGCCTGCGCCTCACCTGAGCGCCTAGGTGTGTGCTTAGTGTGCGTTTGGCGACTATGTGTGTAACTAGGATAGGTGTTTTTGTTGAACTTTGATTTGCTAAACATATAAATTTGCTTTCTAATGATAAGGGTAGTTAGCATTTATCAATATCAATGAATTGCTACTTTGACCAATGATGGAGATCTTTAGATTCTGATTGTTGGTGTTTTATTTGGTGCAATCAAATTGAGATTTCTGAATCTATAGAGTTGAACTTCTTTGTTATCCCTTTTGGTTTTCTATAGGTACTTTCTGACTATGAATCCGTACGGTGGTTGAACCACACAATTCGAAGGATCTGGCCGATATGTATGGAGGATATTGTATCCCAGAAAATTCTCCTCCCGATCGTACCTTGGTTCTTGCAAAAGTACAAACCATGGACTGTTGTATGCATCCAGTTTCCCTTTTCCTTTTGAATTTTCGTTATGGATTTGCTTGTGTTACGGGTTTTAAAGTTTATAAAGATTAATGCTGCTTCACACTAGGCATATACATAAATTTCCATGTTGTATTGTAAGAATGAAGTTGAGGCGGAGATTTTTACTCGTTTGCTTATGAATTGGTGATTTGGTTGGGTTTTATCTCAAACGGGTCAAATGGTTGTACTCGTTGAGAGTTGTCCAAAGTTCTTATTTTTAATGCATGCACCTTCTATATTCTTTTTTCTTCAAGATTTACGATATTATTGTAAAAGTATTGTTTTTGTAATCATAATTGAATACATTTTTTTAAATGCAGAGAGAAGCTGTCATTCAGAATTTATACTTAGGAAGATCTCCACCCATGATTACAGAAATGAGAGTTTGTCGTCAATCTAATCGTGATGATCATTTGGTATATTATAAGCTCATCTCAAAAATGGGATTTGTATGTACTATATTGGTCCACTTTTTGTAATTTCTGACTTTATATCAATTATGTTTTAAGGTTCTTGAGTTAGGGATGAATTTTCGGACAGCTGATGATATGAACTCCATACTTGCTGTAAAATTAAGAAAAAGAGTCGGGTTTGGAATGTGGGCAAAGATGCATTTGACGGGAATGCACCTTGAAGGAAAGGTGAGTCGATTAAGGTCTGAGTTATTCCGAATCAGAATACAAACTGATACATTATGCACTCTTTTTTCTTCAATTGATGATATTCTGTAAGGTGTTAGTGGGGGTGAAGTTTCTTCCGAAATGGCCTTTTCTTGGCCGGTTAAGGGTGTGCTTTCTTGAGCCGCCATACTTTCAGATGACCGTGAAACCTATTTTCGCTCATGGGCTCGATGTTACTGAACTTCCTGGCATTGCTGGATGGCTGGTTAGTTTACTAAATTCATTGGAAATGTCTCTCATTCTTACCACTCTGAGTTACTATGTTCTTTTACTTGATTAGGATAAACTTCTAACACTTGCATTCGAGGAGACACTTGTTGAGGTGATTTTTTTAGTTCATATCCTTGGTGACATTCGTCTTTCTGCTTGTAATTATGTATGTATTTTTTTGCAGCCTAATATGTTGGTTGTAGATGTTGAGAAACTTGTTTCACCTCAGCCAGGTAATTTGTATACGACTTATATGGTTATACCGGGGCGGGAGGTTCAGTACAAAACGAGTTATAAGTGGAGAACCGTAAGAACTATATAAACATTTTTACCTATTACTTTAACTGTTTTACATTAGCGGTTATGTAACTGCTTACCTGACTCCTTTTTACGGATTTCTACATAAAATTGGTATTGTATTAAAAGCTATGGGAAAATATCTAACAGTAATAAAGTTTTACCATTGTTTTATTTATATAATTATTAAAATAAATAATCCTGTGAGTTGCCTGAACAGGAAGGGGGTTTTATGTATGTGAAGCATTAAATATTTTTGTTTTTAAATACAAGTATCAAAATTTAAAAACTATATAATAGAAATAATTATCACATATTTATTAAATTGAAGTTTTAGAATTGGCTTTTAATTTGTGATGGGTAGACCTGGTTGTATATAATTCCAAAATGGGTCAAACAAGTCAAGTCAAGAAATTTAGTAAAAAGGGAGTCAAAACAGATTGAAAATGACCCAATTCTGAAAATGACCCAACCTTCACATTGTTTTACTGAGTTTTAGATTGCTATTGTAATATTATCCTTTGTAATCAAAATCAACTTGTAATTTATTTATAAAAATGGTCAAGAAAGCGTTTGTGGGTCAACTCAACCCAACGTGGTCCACTTCAAATTAAAGGTGCACAAACAACCGACCCAGTTCGATCAACGCTCAAAACCGGTTCGTCCCAAACGGGTTCGGTTTACGAATCGGTTTGTACTTAAAATAGTCAAACGATTCGGTTTCGTTAATCAAACCGGTTTTTTATTTATTTATATTATTTTTGAAAATTTCAAATTAATATATAAAAACATACAAAACTAATATTTAAAACCTTACAAAAACATAAACTGTAATAAAAAACATCCACTACCTATTTATAAGGGGCCAAAATTGTAAAAGAATTTGAAAAGATATGGTCAAAAACCTCATACAACGGCTATAATAACGGCTCTATTTTTTTGAATGTTAGAACCAGTGGGATTGGTTTGTAAATCGGTTTGGTAGGCCAGGATGTGGTATCGTTTAGGACCAGTGACTTGGTTTGGAATCAAAACCAGTTTGGGTGGAAATGGTTTCGTACTGGTTCGGTTCCGGTTCATGAACCGGTTTTTTTTAACACCTCTACTTCAAACCGTAATAAAATGGCCCGTTACACAATCCACATCTCTAATTTTTTGGTATGCTTTTAACTCATCTGAACGGTTACACCCTGCTTTATCTGATTAATCTCCAATTATAGAATCTTGGTTTTCCATCGATGCAAAAGAGCCCATTGCTTACACCTTAGTGGAGATAGTTGAAGCATCAGACATGAAACCATCTGATACAAATGGTAAGTTTAAAACTTTACATAAAAAAAAACGTAAACTTTCCAGCCCGTGTCTATGATCAAATAACCCGCTAAAAGTGAACTCATTACAGGGCTGGCTGACCCTTATGTAAAGGGCCAACTTGGTGCATATAGGTTTAGAACCAAGACACAAAAGAAGACACTATCTCCAAAATGGCAAGAAGAATTTAAGATCCCGATCACGACATGGGAATCACCCAATCAACTCGTCATACAAGTCTGCGACAAAGACCACTTTGTTGATGATATCCTCGGGTAATTTGTTGTCATGTTCTTCAAGTCTTATTTCTCAAACTTGTTTACTTACTTTTAGATTTAGACATTTAGTTTCCATTCTTTTTGGCAGAGATTGCTCTATGAAGATCAACGATCTTAGAACTGGCGAGAGACATGATATCTGGGTGCCTCTTCAAAACATCAAAACTGGAAGATTACATATCGCGATAAGAGTTATTGATGTTGACACAGAGGTAACGAAACCGCCACGTGATCTTGATGCATCAACAAATGAGTTGGAGCCCGACCCGATCCAGAAAGAAGCCCGACCCGATCCAGTTGTAGACGACTTTGAACCCATTGATGTTGGCGGCCAACGAGAGACTGGCATATGGGTACTTCATCCAGGTACAGAAGTCCCACAAGTTTGGGAGCCCAGAAAACCGAAGAGCAGGGTCCCGAGAAGTAGCGGGTCAGTGGGTAGCAGCCCAAGTTGCACAACATCCGGTTCATGTCTAGATGGTGCCGGTTTGTCGGATGATAGCCATGAAGGTAACAAAAGCGCAAGAAGCCGAGTTAAGCGAGGATTAAGTAAAATCGGGTTAGCTTTGAACCGAACTCTTAAAACCGAGGTTGATAAATCTACTAGTTTCAAGAAAATGTATAATGAGAACAGTTGGGAGTCATCATCTCCATCTCCGTCTCCATCTCCACACCAAAATATTAGAGCTGTTAATGAAAATGGGGTCAGGGTTAACTTGGTCATGGACGGAAACATGTCGTCTCCGGGTCAGGACCCGAAAATGGAAGAAAGCGGTTCAGGAAGCCCGAACAAGAGGAAAGTGAGAGATGTGGCTAAAAGTATTCTGAAACATGCTGGAAACTCTGCTAGACGTACGAAGCATGCGCTTTCGGGAAAAGGGTCGAAAATGCGAAGAGATGCTGATTTTGCTGTGGAGTCGGATTCTTCGTTTGAGGGTTCGATTCCCTCTCCTGTTTATGGAGTTGAAGGTGATTATTGTCTGCACAGTTTGGACCCAAATCAAGTTGAGGATGTGGTCAACGGGTCGCAACGGGATGACGAAAAACCTCTTGATAAATCTTGAAAGCCCGGAACTTGAATCTTGATAAGTTGTTTGATTCTTTTTAACAGCTTTTTGTGTGTTAGATTGTAGTTGCTTGAATCGTAATTTTAACAACATTGTCTATAGTTTCCATAAAAATCAATTTTTTTTCATAGTCTTGTTGAGGGATGACAAATTGTAAATCTGAATTAGGAAGCATTTCTCTATTAGGTGATGTTTTTGGCTAATATAAGAAAATCGAGAGAACTTGGATGATAAATTAGAAGATAATCTACAATCGAGTGACATTTATATACATATTGAGCATTATAGTAGGAGGTTTAGAAAAACATTTTGCATCACATTCTTTAATCTTAAAAAAACTCGTATATGTGTAAGGGATTGGTATATTTACCAATCCCTTATATTTATCCTTTAAAATTTAAACATAAAGTCTAAATATTTAAAATTTAAGCATAAAGTTTAAATATTTAAAATT
>JBCNJP010000008.1:56693762-56722647 GCA_039602395.1 Deinandra increscens subsp. villosa | reverse complement strand
AACCCGTTGTAATTTTTCATTTGGTTATCAATAATATTGTGAGGAAGCAGGCTCTTCAGGCCGGCTCCCGAGGTTTTTTGCTAGGATTCCTAGAGGCAACTCGAAGGATCCTGGATTTTTCCCTCGTTATATCCTTGTGTTCAACTTTATATATTTCGAGCATATTGATAAGCACACTACCTCACATTCTAAGTTTGGAATACGAGATTCCTTTGTGAATTTTTGACCAAAACAGGAGCAGCCACAAGGTGTTTACGATCGCAAACCCGAGAAGTTAGTTTACGATTACGATTTGTACCCGAGAAGTTCATCTTGTGTGCAAGATTAGGTTTTTATTGTTTATATTAATCGTTTTCTTAGTATTTTTCTCACCTCTTATCTTGAATCACTAATCTAAACGGATTCCGCACGTTTAGATTAGTTAGATATCGTGAACGATTGTTGTTTCTGGACCAACAGGAGTTGCTAAGGGATGTGGGGCATCTTTTATCCATCTCATTCCAAAGGTGGAAAATGCCCAAAGACTCGGGGAGTTCAGGCCAATTAAGCCGTTTACAAGGGTCGTATGAGGGAGTTTCCTCACTCAATTATCTCCGAGACGCAGATGGGCTTTGTGGCAGGCAGAAACATTGTTGAAGGGCCTATGATTCTTAACGAGGTGTTATCTTGGCTTAAGTTCTCTAAAAAGTAAGGAATGTTTTTCAAAGTGGATTTTCTAAAAGATTATGACTCCATTTAGGGGTGTTCATGGTCTGGTTGGTCCGGGTTTAAGGATATTTTCAACCCAGCCTGAAAGATACGGGTTAAAAAAAATTAACCCAAACCGAACGGGTTGGGTCGGGTTTAGTGGATCAGAACAAACCAGATTAACTGGGTTGGGTTACAGGTTGAACGGGTTATCATTCATTCATTAAAAAATAGAAAAAAAGTTACCATTCATTCATTAAAAGTAGAAAAAAATTAACCATTCTAAGTCTAAGTTTCTAATATGTAAACATCAACTAAATTTTTTTATGGAAGAACCGATACTTTGCCTTATCCAAAACAATCTAATATTCAAAAATGTATTCATTCTAAGTTTCTAATATGTATAGTTGTATACGAAATCAAAGTTACCATTCATTCATTCAACTAAAATTTTCGTCTGTTGTATAAATAGTTAATTAAACTAGAGATTAATATAATATATATTATAAATAGTTAATTAATCTAAAGATTAATATAATATGTATTATATAACATATATAAAATTATAAATAGTTAAACTAAAGATTAATAGGCCGGTTCGGGTTGAACCCGTGTTTAGAGATGCCAATCCGCGACCCGGACCGTTAGACCTGGGTTTTAAATTTTTGATCTGCAACCCGGACCATTTATAAAAATTCAAACCCAACCCGTATTTTTTGTCTGGGTTAAACGGGTTGGTTCGGTTTTCCGGATTTATGAACACCCCTAACTCCATTGAGTGGAGCTTTATAGATAGCATTTTGGAGCAGATGAGGTTCCCGGATAAATGGAGAATGTGGGTCCGGGGTATCGTTTCTTCGGCTTGGTCTTCGGTGCTTATCAATGGGTCTCCGACCAAAGAGCTCAAGTGCCATAGGGGTGTGCGTCAGGGTGACCCCTTATCGTCGTATCTTTTTGTGGTGGTCATGGAGGCGCTTAACTGGATGATTAGCAAAGCGGGAAGGGTGGGGATTTTCGAGGGGATCCAAACTCCTCATGGAGGCCCTAAGCTATCACATTTATTTTATGCCAATGATGCCATGATTCTCGTCGATTGGTCTAATACTAATGTGGCTAACCTTGTTCGAATCTTTCGGTGCTTTTATTATGTTTCAGGGCTTAAAGTCAAGTACAGAAAAATGTGCTCTTTATGGAATCAATGTGCCCCAAGCGGAGATCCAAGCTAAGGCTGCCATGATGAGATGTGATGGTGGGTCAGTCCCTTTTAAGTATGTCGGGTTATGGATAGGTGCCAAGATGAATCGTGCTTTAAGCTGGCAAAGTGTGGTGGAGATTTTCCAGAAACGGCTCTCAAAATGGAAATTGAAGCATCTTTCTTTTGGAGGTAGACTGGTGTTGGTGAAAAGTGTTTTGGAAAGCCTCGCAACATATTATTTTTCGTTGTATAAAGCTCCCAAAAAGGTTCTCAATGTGTTGGAAAGAATAAGATTTAACTTCATGTGGGGTGGGTCGGAGGAAAGACGCAAAATACACTGGGTCAAGAGAGATGATATTTGCTTGAGTAAGAAAGATGGGGGGGTGGGCCTTGCAAATCTGGGGGACGTCAACATCAGTCTACTCCTTAAGTGGCTGTGGCGATTTAAAAAGGAGGGGCATAGGTTATGGGCCAAGGTGATTGGGGCGGTTCATTGCGTGAGGGGCTCGATGGCTATGTACCCCTATAAGAAAGAAGTGGCAGGGGTCTGGAAAGCCATCATCACTATCAACAACCAGCTGGATCGATTTAATCTCAATATGGAAGTGAGGATGGTGGATGTGAACGGAAGTTGGGATTGGATTGGGGACAACGAAGGATTTTCTGTCAGGTTTGTCCGCAATCTGTTAACTGGCATCAGGTCTCAGCCTCCGACGTTCCGATTGCATTGGAGTAAGTTGTTTCCGACAAAGGTTAATACTTTTGTTTGGCAAGCTCAAGCCACAGCTGATTCGCTTGCTAGAAGGAATGTCATGATCGAGTCCTCCTTCTGTCCAATGTGTAATGAAGGGATGGAATCGGTCTCACACCTATTCACAGGTTGTAGTTTCACTGCGAGGGTTTGGCAATGGGTGCATCAATGGTGCATTTTGAGACTCTATCAAGACCGGTCTATTGGGGCTGACAAGAAGGAGATTGTGCATGTCATTCTGTTAACCGCATGTTGGTGCATTTGGCGTGAAAGAAATGAGGTGGTTTTTCGGCATAAAAGGGCATCGGTCTGTAAGGTTATTAGCGAAATTAAGTGTTGGTGTAAGTTGTGGTTTGAGAATAGGAGCAGGAAGGTGTTAAATTGGGAGCTCCTTCGTGTGATGTAATTTATGTCTTGTTGTGGTGTTTCGGCGCCCTGTGCGTCTTGCTCGGGGTTTGCCTTTGATATTATTGAAATTCTGTTCAAAGAAAAGATTAAATCATTCATACATGTCAAATGGGATATCTAGGGTCAACTTTTCAAAATCAACATCCACAAGTCAAACATCTATTCAAAATCAACATCCACAAGTCAAACATCAAAGGTTCGAATCCAAAACTTGCACACCTCCTACTAAGTCCACAGGTCAGTCTCAAAATTAGTTTCTTAAAAATACATATTTGTAACACGTAAGACTAAGTATAAGGTTAGTGAATCCACAACCGTAAGACTTGTAAATAAATAAACAAATCATGTGTATCATATTATATTATATCATGTGCAAATGTAAACCAATGGTGGTTTAGCCACATTGGAATGATATGCTTAAAACATATGCACACATCTTAGGCAAGAGAGTTCACACATGCATCTCACCATAATGGTCCATCCAATAGTGTAAACCAACATTGAGTAAATGCAACACACACAAGTAATTGATAACTCAAGACTTGTAAAAATTTCCAATTAAACAATGATACATAAACAATAAATTGTATTTCACAAAGCACGTTCACTTGAATGTAATTTCACCCTAAACACATGTCCAAAGAAAGTACCTTAGTTGCGATCGAGTAGGTTAAAAATACCAAGGTTCCCTTTCTAATCACTTGTCTTGTCAAGAAACCTTAATATTATTAAATTAATTAATCCACTAAGTTAGTTTCAAATAATATATATAAACACGAGTTATCATTATTTCCATATCAAATATGTAACATGTGTAATAATACGTATTAATTATATTACACATGTGCAATATTAACAAAAAAACATTAATTTTTTTTTAATTTTTTTCAAGAATTATAGATAACAGAATTATAAGATCTATGGTATAATTTTTTATTAAAAATATTAACGTATGAAAAAGTTATAGAGGTTTTAATATTATTGCACATGTGCACTAATAATTTTTTATTGCATATGTGCAATAATAACAAAATTTCAAAACGTTGATTTTTTTTTTAATTTTCTCCAGAATTAAAGATAATAGAATTATAAGATTTATAGTGCAATTTTTTTATAAAAAAATTTAACATATGAAAAAGTTATAAAGGTTTTAATATTATTGCATATGTGCAATAATAATAATAATAATAATAATAATAATAATAATAATAATAATAATAATAATAATAATAATAATAATAATCATAATAATAATAATAATAATAATAATAATAATAATAATAATAAATTATTGCACTTGTGCAATAATAATTTTAAAAAAAAATTGATTTTTTTAATTTTTTCCAGAACTAAAGAGAACATAATTTTAAGGATTTTGGTGCAAATTTTTTTAAAAAATATTAACGTATGAAAAAGTTATAGAGATTTTAATATTTGTTTTCGTGTTTTCACAATAAAAGTTGTTTTCACATGATCTTTACCCTATATATATATATATATATATATATATATATATATATATATAGAGAGAGAGAGAGAGAGGAATGGTAGAATGAAAACTCCTTGGGTTGAGAAAACTTTAAAAACCAATTACACACCATTGATTAAGATTATCTTGGCTCATGTTTTTTCCATCTTTTTTCTTTAAGTTTATTGGTTACTTTATTTAGTTTAATAGTTGAAAAGGGTATAATAGGAACAGATAAATCACTTTTCTGAATGCGTGTAAGTAAAGGGGCCAAGCCCATCCCATCATAATTTAACCCTTCTTATTCTCTTTTTTCCTTTTTTCATTCTCACATTCACAATTTACATATATATTTTTTTTCTCTTTAAAAAGTTTTCTCTCTATCAAGAAAAACAAACAACCACCTACCAGCTTCATCTCCCCTTTTGCTCCTCCACACGACCACCATCTTTCCTCACCGCCATTCACGACCGCCACCGTTCACGCCCACCACCATCCACCTCTAACCACCATCATCGCATTAACATTCCTTTTCCCTATCGCAACCACCTAACACCTTCATCTCTCCCGCCACCGACGAACACCACCAACCACCAAGATATCTGCCGAGGAGCTCATCAACGTCTCAAATATATCGTCGCCTAATTTCTGTAAATGTGAGTTCATACCTAATTTTCTAAATTAAAATTAATCATTATGGTTTAGATAATAAAATTTTTCTACTTTAAAAATGTGTTTGATTTACATGTTAAAATTGTTTATCTTTTTTTTATAATAAACAATTTTATTCAGAATAATTTTTTTTTGCTATCTGTGATTTAGTTAAAATAGATATAGATTATTTGGTGCTTTTCTTGATTTAGTTTTGATTGTTTTGTTGAATTTGTTGATTTTGTTTGTTGCTACCTGTGATTTAGTTAAAATAGATATGTTTTTGACTTTCTTGGTTTAGCTTTGATTTCTTGGTTGAATTTGTGGATTTGTTTCAATATTGGTTTTAATGTTTCCCTCCAACTTGGTTACAGGTAATAGATGATTTGGTGGAGAATTACAATAGAGAGTTATAATTTATAAAAACTAAAATTCTGCATTTGAATTTTATTTTAAACAAGAAACAAAAGCATGGTAAATCTTGTCACAACTTCTAACGATGCTACATATGTAATTTTAACTATCTAACATGTTACATCTCATTATCTATATAATTGTACTTATGTAACATGTTATATCTTATTATGTTCAATATGTAAATTAACATATGTAGTTATGGTAGATCTTGTCAGAATTCTTTTACCAATATAAATGTACTGGTGTAAATCCTTTACCGATGCTACATATGTATATTATTTACCTATTTAACATATGTAACGATGTTACATATGTAAATTTACATGCGTACTTATGGTAAATCTTGTCATAATTTTTAACAATGTTATATAGGTACTTACGAAAGCATTATTAGCATTTGTATATTTTTTTAATGGTGACGTAATTTGTGCCCACAATTTCTATTTTCCATAATCATGTTACGTATGTAAATTTAAATATGTATCACTCCCATGGATAGTTTTTATTTTAATGTTAATTAAGCGTGTGTTACATATGTTTTATATTCACGTTTGCAGGTGAAAGAATTTTTGTGTCAAAGATAAAGACGATTATCAAGAACGAAACATAATTAGATTTTATATTTTAGTTTCATTTAGAGTTAAATACGGTTTGCATTCCTGTGGTTTAACGATTTTAACTCTTTGAGTCCATTTTTTTTATTATTAACAAATATGTCCTTATGGTTGCATTTTGTTGCCATTTGAATCCTTGAGACTAACGGAGTTAAAATTTTCTGTTAACTCTAAGGGCATTTTAGTCATTCAACAGATCAGGGACTATTTCTGTAAATTAATAAATACATTAAAAATGGGGACTATATATGAAATTAGTAAATTTTCTCAATCTCTCCCAACTACTTCCCTTCCCCAGACTTCCCCATCACCGGAATCGTTTGAACAGAGCCACCACAACCGCCAAATGTCCCCACCACAACCACCACGACGTCCGCCACTCTCTAATCTCTACTACTAAATTTACTTAAGATAATTGTGAATCCTTCATTATCACCGTCTATTTCAGGCTCAAGATTTAGATTTTTACCCACCAGAGAGTATGGAGATTTTGCATCAATATTAAGTTCTTCTTCAGAACGTGGACGAGATTTGCAAAGAGCGAGTGACCAAAAATCCTTCAGGGAATGGGGACTGGGGGTTCACAGCAGGGTTAGTGAGGCTAGGCTCCTTCAGAAAATTGTTGTAGCAGATGAGATGGGGTCGACGAAATTGGTAGCGGGGTTATGGGTTATCTCCGACAAGCCCTCATCGGCCATCGCAAGGTTATGCGCTGACGGAAGAGTGGGACCTGGAGATGGGTCCGACGGCTCCAAATCCCTCGAAATTGTTGCCCGACCACCGTCAATCTCTTGAATTGGTTCAACATTTTCATTACGGACATCCATTTCATGCGATTTTGAGCTATCTCGAGTACGAATTTGGACCATGTCTTCGTTGATTTTGTTCATGTTGATTTTGGACAGCCGTTTGCGCCGCCCCTTTTGAACCCCACCAGATTTAGCGATGTTGTTTAAGCATCTTAATTGATTGAAATTACCACGAATCTAAGCGGTATTAAGACAACATCCGAGAGGTCTGTAACCGTCGCAACCCACCGAACATTCTCGGAGATGGTGATGGTGTTGAAGGAAATAACGTTTAGGTTGTTGAAGGAAATCGATGCTTAATTCTGTCGTTGTTTTTAGTAGATCTGATCCCGGTAAGCTCCGTTGCGATTTTGTCCGATTGATTTTGTAATTATGATTCAACCACACACACACACAATAATGAACGGAAACATTGTTGATCTTTTATGAAACGATGGTACGTATCGGAGAAGATGATCGGATAAAGGGGTGGTGGCGGCTGGTTCACGGTGGTGGTGGGGTGAGATGATGATGATGATTGCCGGTGAAGATAAAACAAGAGAGGGGTATTTATTTTTAGTAAATTACAATTTTGCTCCTTTTGTATATTAAAAAACAAGAACAGTCCCTCATATGTAAATTTACTAAAATACACCTTTTATTTAACAGAAAGAGTTAACTCAGTTAGTCACATGGACTCAATTGGCAACAAAATATAAACCTCGGGATGGATTTGTTAATAAAAGCAACCACGAGGCGATATTTGTTAATAATTTAAAAAATGGACTCAAACGGTTAAATCCTGCAAACCTCAGGGACGCAAATCATATTTAACTCTTTCATTTATTACATATGAAAAAAAGATTCAACGGTCGCACAATTTCATTATATTTGCCTATTGTAACATATGTAATATGTTAGTGATGTTACTTTTGTAACATGTTTACATCTTATTGTCTATTTGAATTTACTTAGATAGTTTTCCATGTATTTGTATCTTTAATCCCCTTATACTTTCAACTAGAAACTAATTTATGTAACTTTTTCAACCACCAACTAAAATTTTTACATTAGAATTCATATGTAAATTTAGTATGTAACATATTACCATTTGTTAAATATGTCATTTTAAAGATGTTGCATATGCAGTTTTTCTTATCTAACATGTTATATATATCATTATCTATTTAAAGCTACATATGTATTGTCTAATGTTATGTATATAAATGTACTTACGTAACATGCGTAGCTCACATTTAAATGCATATATAAACAATGATAGTACATATGTATTTTTTTTATCCTTCCACACAAATGATGCTTTCATTTTTTAACTAATTAATATTTTTTTTTGTAGGTGAATGGATTTTTTTGGGTCAAAAAGGAAGATGGTTATAAGGAAATGAAACATAAAAAGCTTTATATATATTTTTTGTTAGCTTGTTGTATTTATTGTTAGCTTGTCATATTTTTTTATTATTTAAAATATTTCAGTTCGTATGAAACATTTTGTTACGTTTTCATTTTGTTTTACATTGCAGATGATTTACGTACGTAATATGCTGTGAGGAGAATGTTTATCAACAATAACACATTTTCATATATAACCTAATTGAAAAATATAAGAGAGAAGAGTAAAAGAGATAAAAGTGAAACAACGTCATTCATACTTATTTACTTATAATATAAAAAAATATAAATTAACTAACTAACTTAATATAGAAAATATGGGACTATATAAATAAAAGTGAAAAAGAAAGGAATAAGAGAAATGACAAAGGAGCCGTTCAAGAAAAAAGAGGAGAGAGGAGAGAGAATGTCAAGTAATATTCTTTGCAGAGATGGTCATTTAATTGTTTTGATGGATTAAACTACCATTTTCTTATCCATTAAAAGTGATATATGTGGATCAATCTCATCCACTCAATGGGTTTTGAAAGTTTTCACAAGTGAAGGTGGTTTTTATGATAACCATCCTCTCTCTCTCTCTCTCTCTATATATATATATATATATTTATATATATATATGGATTGGAACAATTAATAACTCTCTCTAAAAGTACTAACCAAATAACTCCTCTTCACGAGTTACCAAATGCCATGTGGCAAAAGCAGTTCCATGACAGCAAGGGTAGTAACGTAATTTCAGCCCCCCAAATGAGTACTTAGCTGCCACTACCTATTCTATCACCATCCAGTCAACTATTTTGTCAGCTTTATTTCACCTTCCTCATTTGAGTATTAGCTGCCACTACCCATACAAGATTTCACCTTTCTCTTTTTTCAATTTCAACATTTCTTTTTTCATTTTCATAACACTTTTTCTTTTTAAACCCAATATTCTTTTTTTAATCTATAATGTGAGGTGGTGATCAACTATCTGATAAGGAGATTTTCCTTGTAGAAAGAAGAAGACTATAAATTTACTGATTTTGATGATATTCACACTTCACCATTATCGAAGCTCCTCCTTCATTATCATCTTTGTTCCTTCATTTTTTTATTTTGATCTTAGATTGGAGGTGATGAATAACCCTCTGACATGCAGATTGTTATTTTTTGAAGTAGAAGAAACAGACGATACTTTTGATATTGTAGTTGGCAAATCATCCCGTTGATGTATTGGTGTTAATAATCAAGGTATTTTCATTCGCTTTCTTACTTCTATTTAGTTATATTTAGTCACTATGAGTTTTTATTCAACATCATTTTTTTATTAATTTAAAGCTTTTTTTTATTTTATTCAGACCAAAAAGATATGTAGAAGATCAAGTTAATGATATGTTGTTTGTAGTTAGTTGGATGAGAAGACCTATCATTAAAACAACCACTTTTTATGTAAATTCAAACTTATTTTTTATATCTCTTTGTTTATATAAGTTCATTTCGTTGTTTTTCTAGTGTTTTCATATAAGTTAATTTTTTTTTGGTGTTGATACTCAGGTCTACTTTTAGTAAATTCTTTTTAGTAGTTGTTCATATTTATTAAAAACTTGTACTAATATTTTGTTGGCATCTTTAGATTTTATTTGAACAACTCAACTTTTTTGGATTGTGATGAACATGTCAATATTATTTAGTATTAGCATTCAGAAAAATGTACACTGAGATACCTTACTCACCGGTGCATAAAACTTGCTACCCAGGTGTCAGATGTCTTAACATTAATGTCCATCTTGGGTAACACCAGTGCTAATAGTTAACTAGATGATCGAAATAACACATATATTGTTGTATTTCTATCATCCGTTTCTCAACTACCTATTTACTACCATTCATCATTTATTTTCCTTGAAGGTACGTATGAACCTCTCCGACGAGTCTTATTGTTGTCCTTGTATAAGACTTACTCGCAATGGTTACCTTTTTTGCAAATTTTTCTCTATTTTTCGTGTTAATGCTATCAAATAAATTCCTACCCTTTACATTAAAAAGAGATGGCGGCGACAGATTTTGCATTCCGGCTTTATGACATTCCATCTAGGCTTTCGATTGAAAACAATGATATAGCAGTTCATATGAAGTAATGAAGTGTGTTAGTGTTTGTGCTAATCATCTAAGTCATAATTTGGAGGGGCTGTAACTTTTTGTTGGTAATATAAAGGATATCAAGGCCGTTGTTTGTGTTTATAGTGTATGAATTGTATGGGATGAATATTTCTATCAGTTATTAAGATTTCAGGGTTGTTCTTTTGAAGTTGTTTAATTTTTTAAAAACCTTTTCTGAAATGTCTTTGTTATGCATGTTAACACGATTCAAGACCGTAACACTTGTGGTATAAGTCTTATTTGTAGCATTAACGGTAATAATAGCAGTACCACTAACATTTAACACCAGGGTTTACTTATAGTAACACCACTGCTAATATGAGATAATAGTAAATCTTTCAACCTGAAGATGTAATTATATAATTCTTCATGTTTTTTTATTGATTCCTATAACACTCTCAATAGAAGATTTAAATGTAAACCATATTTACCAGTTAGGGCCTTTACCTTACCAATTATATTGTAAATTTATAAGCTTTAACAACTATATTTACCAATGTTGATGTTAAATAAGTATAGATTAACCCTGATGTTGGAGATTTAAACACCAGGGTTTAGTTCTAATAACACCAACGCTAATAGTAAACCTATCAAAATGTCTCGATATGAAGATGCAAGTATACATTCCTGATACCTGTAAAGAGTTTATACATCCCTATAACACTCCTGATAGAATAAATACAAACCATATTTACCAAGCATATTGTAACTTTATAATATTTAACAACCATATTTACCAAGTAGTTATTAACCAAATATAGATTTACAGTTTAACATTGCTTCTTTTTTTCATCCTCATTTAACATTGCTGACCAACATCAATGATCTCACAATTATCTCACACTGCACAACATTTCTTGGTATCAAAGACTTCATAATGTTCATTCTTGTACCCGCTCCATAACTTGCTACAAACATTGCATTCCTGTAATAATGAGATCCAACAATTAAATATTATGTTATTATGACAAACTTATGACGTAAACATTGTCATAACAACAACCAATTCTGAAATAATTTGTAACATTGGTGCTATAGAAGTTACCGGTAGTATTCTGAGTAATAACACCAATATTCTTATATAACAACTCTTTTGTTTTGTATCAAAGTGTTTAAAAAAATAAACTTTTAAATACGATAATCAAATACCAGGATTAGTTAAAATTGACTTTAAAGCCAAAATAACCCTAAATAATATGTAAAGACAAAATAACCCTAAATAAGTTATTATTATACAATTAAGAACATTTAACAAATGAAGGATGTCTCGAATGACCTTTATTATCTTCTGACCATAAAAATAACCCAGATTTCTTGAAACCCGCTAATCGGGTGTATTAAAACCTGATAAAATAATTTAGATATCCAAAATAAGTGCAATAACCCAGATATCCAAAAACTATTTGTAACTGTTAAGATGGTGTTTTCTTTTATCGATTCGTTTTTTAAACGAGGTCATCATTTTAACTTAAGAATAATGAAACAACTCAAAATAAGAGAGTTTAAAGTGAAAATATAGTGCTGAAGAACAAAATAAAAGCAAATACCGAGTTTACCTTTATGATTATCAATCCGTTTGTGTACCATTTTGTTCCTAAATTGTGATCCAAAATAACCCTTTGAATGTTGTTCTTGGCGTCTTAGAGCTTTTCTCAGTGGTTTATCTTTATCTTGGATGAAAGAGAAAAACTTTAAATCTTGAATGAAGGGAAGAGAAGGGACAGTGGATTGTTTTTTAGTGTTGATTTGACTGCACTCAGAAAATAGGAGTTTACCCTTACCTGTCAAATTCCTTCAAAAAAGTATCAATATAATATCCATTTTAAAGTGAGCCATCCGATCAAGATGTTGTTTAGGAAATAAACCATTAAGATCAGGTTATTTGGTTTGTACTCTAAGAGGGAGTTATTAATTGTTCCAATCCATATATATATATATATATATATATATATATATATATATATATATATATAATTGATAATGTATGCATACTCTTCTTATTACCGGAATAACGTATTACATTACATTAAATAAAAAGCTAAAGTTATAATTCATAATATGGTAGTGGTGACTTTACCCTCTTTATCAAAAACAATATTTAGAGACCAAGTCTCTACTTGTATATATGAAAAATGCAACATAATGTTGTATCAATAAAAAAAATGTTATCTTGGTATACATTAGAAACTTACAATTGAATTAGTCATCATGTTTAAAATTTTCAAATTGGATGAACATGGGTTATTTGATATGGTAGAAAAATATTTAATGTTGGGTCTTATGAACATGAGTTTTTCGTTTATGAATTTCTTTATAAAGAGTATCATACACAAGGTTGATTGAATCCGTAAAATAATATTAGGTATTCATTAATTAAAATATTAAATATGATTTGCTCAATTATATTTGAAAACACAATAAATAAGTTTTTGTTGGTATTTGATAAGTTTTTTTTATACATTTATTAAAATGAAAATAATAATAATTTATAAAAAATTAATTTTAGATATATTTAAGATGAAAATTAATATATGATTGTCATAATTTCATAATATAAATAAACAAGTTGGTCGACCCGCGCTTCGCGGCGGAGTCGGACCTTCTTGGCAAAGTATCATGGTTGTCCCGCCTAAGCGAATCTGTGAAACCGCCTATATTTGATCTTCGATGCGCAGATAATAAATCATAGAGGGCAAAGGCAATTTTCTATGAAAACATGCAGAAGGCCTGATTCTTGATGTTTTTATAGGCAAACAACTAACCATGATCATAGGGTTTGGCAACATAGTTGTAAACACCAAGGATGCCAAAACATCAACATTTGCTATACTGTTTTACTTTTTGAAGTAAAAGTGCCCAAAAATCCTAAACATCAGTGGTTAGTAAAACTGCTGAATTGTTTAACTTTCCGAAGTCAAACTGCACAAACAACAAAGTTTATGCCAAAAACATGTACAAAATCTAAAGTATAACCACCCATGCTGTCTGACTTTCTGAGGTGAAAGTGCAGAAAGTTCCTAAATATGAGAAGCCACCCAACCTGTACAAAAGGTCAAGTATAAAAGGCAAAGCATAATAGTATCCAAATAGAAAGACTTACAAACACATATGTTGAAGAAGCACCTGCAAGTAACAACTTTGAGCATCAGATTAGTATTCCTTAAACTTTAAAGGCTAAGTAACCATGAGATTAGTTTTTGTGAAATTTAGAGGCTTATTAACAAAAACATAAAGCCCTACCAAAAAACCAAAGATAGTACATCACGAATACAAAAGTACACAATTAACCGTTGATTTGATTCATTTGGAACTGCTTCTTCCTTCCTCGCCGCTGATTCCGTCATAATCAAACCTCACCAACAACATCAAAAGAAGGGCTGTCTAATCATGCAACTAACTGGTGGAACGACAGAGAATTCACTTGTGTATGGAACACAATATTATAATCAAAGCACATTGATGCAAGAACTAAATGATGTTAATGTCACATGATTCATAACTTACATTTGCTTTTTAAAAACCCATTAGCAGAATCCAAACCACACCTAAGATGTGTACCAAACGCTCGGCATACCAGAAAGATGCAGAGCAGAATTCACATATCTGATCACAGGACCCGAGATCCACATAATCATCAGCGTGAGCACCCGAAGAAGAGACATTAGATACGCGGACAGGAGCACGTGAAGAGGAGGTAACGGATGAGCCAACAGGAGCACGCGAAGAAGAGGCAACAGATGAGCCTATAGGGGCACGCGAAGAAGCTGCATATGAGCTAAGAGGACCACGCAAAGAAGAAGTAAAGGATGAGCCAACCGAGTTACTGGCAACACGTCTACGCTTACGTGGTAAAGAATCAGCAGACATGCTCTTAAACCAATTAAAACCGACAAAACATGTAGTAAAATTGATATGCCTCTAAGCCTAATAATAGTAGTGCAACAGAACTAACAATAATAAGAAGAAAAACGAAGCATCCACCAACAGCAAACTAAAATAACCAAACTCTTATTAAAGTAAGAACACATCTAATATAACTGAAACCCAAGACAAATAAAAGCAATAAAACAGGTAGTAGCACAGATAGGACACTAAGCTTAATAATAGCAGTGAGGCAACCTAAAATAAGTAAACCTATATTAAAGCAAAGCAATAAAACATGCAGCAAAACATATAAGATACGAAGCCCAACAATAACAGCGAAACAACCCTAACGATAATAGGAAGAACAACAAAATATTGAAGCAAGGCACCCTAAAATAACTAAACCTATATAAAAATAAGCAACATTGGCGGCATAATCGAAAACGAACAGAAAGGAACTCACACAGTGAGCAATCGACCAAAGCAGCGAACACCAACAAATCGAAGCTGTCAAATAACAAACAATAAACCACATTAGACAACTACAAACATTATTTACAAACATCATTTGAAGCACAACTGGGCAAAAACTTTCACTGGACTGGCAGGTCTTAGCCACCCGCGAAAAACTTTAAAAAACTGGTTAGAATCGAATATGACCTGCTTTGAAACTAAGATGAGGTTTATAAGAAACCCAAAAACATGATAACATCTATATAAACGTTTTATTAAAATTGGACAGCCTGTATAATATGTCTATAATATTTCCATTCCATCAGTGTACACCATATAATGTTTCTACTAAACTGGACATGTGAATGCTGTAGACACAGTGTCATATAAAACATATGGTTCTAAACCATAGAAAATCACCTAAAGAGCATAGCAGTCCCAAAAACAAAACCCCCCCAAAAAAACAAAGAAAATGATAAATATAGAAAATAAAAAACAAATAACACATAATAGAAAAGAAAAAAAACAGATAACACCTTGTTTATAAACCAACCCTTACACCCATTTTCCTATAAGCAAGAGACTCACACCCATTTCTATATGAGTGTAACCTATTGTAAGAGAGGAGTAATAGGACCAAAAGGAAATTAAACTCGAATAAGCAACAACAAAATGACCATTAACAAACAAACAACAAATAAACAACACATTCTTTATGAAACACAAACAAAAGCCATTTGTTTATGAGTGTAACCCACTGTAACCATGGTAACATTGCTGGGAAAAAATTAGGACTAAAGAAAAAGAAATGAAAACCAAAGACACAAACAAAAGCGTGAAGGTAGAGGTGGCCAACCAAAGATAAATAATAACCAAACAAAAAAAAAACAGAAGCATCACAACCAAATCCAAAAACAGAAGCATGAGGCTAAAGGCCTTTCAAAATTCATGAGAACATCAACCGAAAAGGGGCAGAGACCTGTAAAAAATATAGAAAATGAAATGCTGCAATAACAATACAGGAAATCTATAATGAAACCAAAAAACAGAGGCATTATGCTGAAGGCAAAATTCTTCAATATGGCAAGCCAAAAAAGGCCGAAATTTGTAAATACTTTAGGAAAAGTACAGTAAACCAATTGTGATCAATCGAAGGTAACAATACACGATTCCTGAGCAATCGAAGGTAAAATATAGGAGCAGAGGAACCAAAATTACTCACCGGAGAAAATAAACGGAGGGGCACAAACCAATTGAAGATGAGGCAGCCTTGTATATATGCGCACAGGGAAGGAAGCGACGGTACATCACCTGTTCAATTTAACTATTGGAGACCACTGTTTGATGACTGTTTGAGCAAAGGAAAGAGGAATGGAGTAAGGCAACATTAATTGGCAATGGTCCGTAAGGCATGGCCTCTACCAAAAGCACGAAGAGCAATGGCTGCCTCTGATTCTCCTGCCTCCACGCATCCTACGTGGAAAGAAATGTGGACGTGTAAAGGCAAAAAGAAGAGAGAAGGGTATGCTTTGAAGCCTTGTACAATGTGTTTTGGAGATGGTACAACTGCATGCTTCTAGAGGTTGTACAATATGTTAAAGAGGTGGTACCATAGGTTACATTTTGTATATAGGGATAATACATGTATATCATGATTAATTATAAAATAAGATACAATTTCCAATCATAAAGAATTAATTAGGGAGTAGATTTGGGAGGGATTACTTTTGTGAGAATGAATCTAGTGTTCACATGTGTCAACAATTGTAATTATTTATTAGAGTAGAAAGATGAGTAAGAATCAAATACAAAAAAAGCTTTAAACACTTAAATTTTACTATTCATCGAATGGTAAACTATATATACTTAACCATGAGCAAGATACTATTTATTATGGCATGAACTTTATTTTTTTGGAATGGCGAGAGTATATTAAAAAAACAAGAATGGATAAGGTAGTCAAACGAACAAAAAGATTACATAGTCAAGAGTGGATTATGCAACCACTCAGTCCAAGAAGTAGAACAATTTATAAAAAAATATATAAAAAAACTCACCGTTTCGGATCTTCACAGGTTCAAAAATCAGCTTATTCCTGAAGTTCCAAATAACCCACCAAGCGTGAAGCAAATTGCTTGAATAAGAGCCTTTTTTTCTTGACCAAATTCGAACACTCCAGCATGTACATACTAGTAGCAGGCGCCAACGAGAGAACACAACCAACATCCAACCAAGACGTTAGGAATTTCTCAGCCCAGGCCCGCAGTCCGCGAGACCAACCCAGGCGGCCCAACTACCTACCTGGTGCGTGACCAGACCTATTTTTTACGAATCTAATCGATTGGAGCTGCATTTTATCGAATTTTAACACCAAATAAACCCTATAAACACCGCAAAACAATCTGAAAACATAACTGGAGGATCTAGAGGTCAAGAATCAAGCTTTGGAGGTTAAAAATTAGAGATTTTAAAGCCATTTTCAGTTTGAAGTTCATCTAGCTCTTTATTTTCACCAATTGTTCTTATTTCTTGAGAATGAATGTCTCAAAGATTGAAACTTTATTGTTTTTTTTATCATGAGTCTTAGCTGAACATTCATTGTATCACATAGATTAGATGAATTTAGGATCTTTTTGATCATTTCGGTTTGATTTTTACCATGAATTTTGTAACACCCATACCCGTTAATGACACTGGTTTATCCATTTAAAAATATAAGGTATAAAATCTCGTTGCACTACTTACTAAACCAAGCCATATTACATCATTACAAAAACAGTTAATCATTTACTTCCGTCTAAAATCAGAGTAGGCATCGAAACATAGCCATTTCAAAACATTTATAATATATTCCCATTTCTTAAAAGATTGGCATTCGGTTTCAAGAAACCTCAAGCTCGACCTTGAACCGGCTCCATATGTGCGTTACCAACCATTAACACTAGTAAGACATTAGTATCAATGACATAAAGCTATTTAACCATCGATAAACTCCTCAATTTTAAACAACAAACAAGAGAAACATTTTCGGGTTCCAGGCTTATCGCCTAGATCCTATGATTAAAACAGGCGATACGCCTGACTGAGCAAGCGTATCGCTTGCTGGAAGACATGCTCCAAACGTATCGCTTGGAGCAACTTTTCCAGTGGCCAGCAGCAAATCTATACTTAGCCAATTTTTTCACCCATTTCACATGTGCAGCCAATGATCCTACTATGTCCCATATGTTTACCATCCCTTATTTCCATTCAATTCCACATTCAATATAAATCAAATTCATGCTCAATAATTATTCATAACCACGTTCATAACTTGATTTAGGAAAACATTCTTCAATCCAAAACCCCAACCCGTTTACCAGTTTAATCTCATTTATGTATAAATTTCAATTATATGATCTCTAACGGTCCAACGCATCCCATCTCATCTACTAGTCATACCTCGTATACAAATTCTAAACAATCAACTATGGAACTTCACATTAACACTAATCCAGTCATTCTATAATTTACTTCATTTTACTTTGGTTAAAGTTATCAACCTTCTCTTGACATTAACTTTTGTGTCAAACATTCACACTCACCCAAAGGTGCATTCATAGTTTTGGTTATTTATAACCACCATCCTATCCAATTTTCACTTGGAATACTTCAAATTCCATCTAAACCCACACAGGTCAACTTCCTACTAATCCAAACGGGCCATCTAACGCTTTCACATCTTTGATTCATTCATAGTTGAATCCTCATTAAAGTTCATTCACGTATAAGTTGTTGACACATAAATTATAACTAAATAGCAATCTAGACATTTTTATATCTCCCTAATATTTAATTTAACATACTTATGTTACTCATCTTAACCCCAAGCGGGTCATACAACATGATTTATGTCTCACATCTTAGTTTATCCCTCATTACCCTATCGAGTCATAAATTCACATTTATTATAACGCCCTACGGTGTTATTATTCTTATCCTACGAGTCTGTGACAACCCGTCCGAAAATACCGGGTCAAACCTATACTTTGACTATATATGTATACTTACGTATATACATGTGCCTAACTTGAACTAGTAGTAATATTAGTAAATACTGTGCACGTAAACGTCCACCCTTGACAAATTCCCACGTTTGTACTGGAAAAACAAACCCATAACAAAAGCAAAAGTTCACCATGAGATCGGTGGAACTTTAATAACAAGAAAAATAAAAATATAAAATGACTTTTATATTTTTACAAACAGTGTCGTGAGAAATCACACCGACACTCGACAAGGTCTTTGAGCGAACATTTTATTTAAAACTTTAGTTAGTTTTAATATTATAAAATATTCAAGCTCAAAGCGGATCAAAACAATTATTTATTCTCTGAACGCGGTGCAAATAAAATAAATAAAACTAAAATTTCTAAATACGACCAAAACAATAATTGTTTAACAATATTGAAGCCTCGTAATTTATTTAGAAATCTGTCTCGACCAAAACGGTAGAACGATTCGGTATGAATCGCCCGTATACCGAATTGGGCCCGACACGGCCCAATAACGCGAAACGAACAAACCAAGCTCAAAAACATGACCCGACAAGTCAACCGATAATATAAAACTCAAACATATCGATTCTGACTAATTTTGGTGAATAACAAAACAAACCACGCGAAAATCAAAGAAAGCCTCGCATACCGGCCCGACACGAACTACACCGGCACAACAACCAGTTTTACAATTTCCGGCCCGCTCATAGTTCCGTCAACTTTTTAGTGGTTATTTTATGGAAACACTACATTTTATATTTTGTAGTTTTATAAAATACTCAGGTAAAGTTGTTAGTTTTTTTTAAAAACTAATGCCACCTAATTACTTAAACCACACAAAAATCAACTAACCAATCCTACATGGTACCGTGCTATGATTGATGAATTTACAGCTCTTATGGATAATAAGACATGGGAGTTAGTACCTCACCACCCTAGTATGAACATAGTCCAGTGCATTTGGCTATTTAAGCATAAGTTTAAGGCTGACGACTCTCTTAAGCGCTATAAAACACGTCTTGTTTGTGATGACAAGTCTCAGCAGGTTGTCGTGGATTGCCAAGATACCTTTAGCCCGGTGGTGAAACCTGCTACAATACGCACCATTCTCAGCATTGCATAGGTTAATCAGTGGGATATCAGTCAGTTAGACGTGAAGAATGTCTTCCTTCACGGGCATATATCTGAGATCGACACCCTTCTTTACCTAATTACGTGTGTCGCTTGAAGAAACCATTATACGGACTAAAGAAAGCCCCCGGGCATGGTACCAATGATTCATAGACTTCATCTCAACATTGGGTTTTGTCATAGCCTCTGTGATCACCCGCTCTTCCTCTACATGCATGGTATTGATACTGCTTACATTTTTCTTTATGTGGATGACATTATTCTTACCGCGTCAGCCCGAGGTTAAAAAGACATATTATGGTCATATTTCTAAAGAATTCGCTATGAAGGATCTCGACCCACTTTCATACTTCTTGGGCATTTCTGTAACTCGGCATCGACATGGTCTGTTTCTGTCTCAGAAGAAATATGCACAGAAAATTTTGGAACGTGCAAAGATGTCCAATTGCAACACATGTCACACTCCAGTTGACACTGTCAAGAAGGTCGGCTCTAACGTGAGCCCTTTTGTCGATGACCCAACACATTTTCAGACCTTAGCAGGGGCACTCCAGTATCTCACGTTCACGCGCCCTAACATATCTTATGACGTCCAACATGTTTGCATGCACATGCACGATCCCCGCCTTGGTCATCTGAATGCTTTAAAACAGATTTTGCGTTATCTGAAAGGTACTATGTCCATGGGATTGCATTTGCGTGGTGACTTTTAGTCTCTTATATAGATGTTGATTGGTTGGGGTGCCTGAACTGTAACATCCCAATTTCGGGATGTCCTAAATTAACCGAGGTGTCAAATAATTGATGATATTAGGAGGAAATTGGGGATTTACAATGCTAATGCCCAATTTAGAACCTAATAATATCCCGAAAACCATAAGATGTAATGTTTTGATAAATTGAGGAAAATGCGATATTTCGTCCCAAATCCTAAACACGATTAGGATGCTAATTATTTGTTAGTGTAAAATTAATAATTATTACACTTATATAAATGTTTTAAGACATTTTAGGTACAATATGTTATTGAAATGATAACATAAGGTTTTATGTGAAAAATCATGAGTTTTGGGATTAAAGTTCCAAATGGCCAAACTAGAAGGACCAAAACTGTCATTTTTGAAAGTTACTTTAATGAAAGCTTGAAATCAGATTGGGGCTGGCATTATGAACGTGAAAACCTCCCCTTCATCCTAAAAATCGAAAATATGAGATTTGGAATGACCAGGATGCGATTTTAGAAGATTAAACAAGGTTTTGAAGCATTCAAGCCTTGTGAAACCCATCTAGAGATTGTGGGTAAGTCATTCATCCTTGTTGCATGCTTAGATCCGAAATTTATAGGATTAAATAAGGTAAACTAAGTTGTGATTTTGATCTAATTGTGGTTGATAATGCTTCATATGCTTGCTTAGTACATTAATCATGAGTAGTTGGGGAGATTAAGCATGAAAACCCCAAAAGTTAGTTTAGATGGAATTGGGGTTGAGAAAATTGATTTCTAATCTTAAATTTGCAGAAATTATGTGATGAATATATGTTATATAATGTGTGTAAACATAAGTGATTGGCAAATCCTATTGAGTTGCATAAATTGGGTAATTGCTCATATGCAATGGGTCTTAAATTAGGCATATGAATGTTGATGCACACCAAGTGTTTGATGAAATGCCTAACTTAGATGAAATGCTTGAATTTCATGACTAAATGTAGGAATGTTACACTACTAAGGATCATTAATGAGGAATGAGCATAATATGTGAAATTCATGCTTGTTAAATGTGTTAAATGAAATAATGTAAAACCATAAAAATTATAAGAATCTTGTTGCAGGGCTGTTTTGTAAGGGTCGTATAAGATCACTCGTATGTCCGTTTGGGGTGTATGATATACGATCGAAAAGCTTGTTGTGAATACTATGTTTAGTGTTTGAACACTTGAAATTGAATCTGACTTATAATGGGTCAAAACTACACGTTAATATGACCATTTAATTTTCCAGCAAGTTGTTTGGAAATAAACCGTAGCTGCTGTCCTGTTTTTAAAAATGATGTATAAAATCATAGAAAAATCGTTAGAAGGTGTACCATATACGTCTGGAAAGGTCTTTCGGTGTACTACCTTCCATCTTTGTACATGGAATGCTAGAAAAATTCGTAAAGTGGTCAAAAAGGACCATTACAGCAGCACTGCTGAGAATGTGGTGCAAGAATTCACTTTTCTAAAATCTTAGTAAGAAGGGAAAAGTGGAACTACTCATGTATTTGATTGTTTATTGATAATTTGTGATATAAACCTAATATGGATGATGACCTTAGTAGGTACCCAAGTGGAAGAAGAAGAAGCAAACGGAAACCGGGTAGTAATGGTTAAAGCTCACGAGGTAACATTTATATTATGTTACATGTTTTGTTAACGACTCATATTTGCTACAATGATATAAAATGCATGATGTTCAGAAATGTGATAGACTTGGCCTACGTGGCAAGTCATTTAATGATGTATAAGTACAAAGTTAAATAATTAGAGTTAAGCTCTAAGTAAGTAATGAGTCAAAGAACAATACACGATTAAATGGTTCATAGGAACCATGGCTATAAGAATGTATGACCTTAGCGGTAAATGAATCGTAGGATTCATGCTAATGGGTTAAACGGTCAAATGATTCTAAAGGAATCATGAATATATATGACATTAGCGGTAAATGAATCGTAGGATTCATGCTAATGGGTTAAACGGGTCAAATGATTCTAAAGGAATCATGAATATATATGACATTGGCGGTAAATGAATCGTAGGATTCATGCTAATGGGTTAAACGGGTCAAATGAGTCTAAAGGATTCCTAGTATTGAGTCAAAAAAAATAATACTTACTAATTGATTCATAGGAACCATAATAATAGCCATATGATATTGTTAGCTAAACGATTCATAGGGACCATAATCATATGCTAGTGAGTAATTCATTGATAATGGCTTGCAGGAACCAAATGCACGTGTAACATCGTTTTTGTTACAAGTATTAGTTATGAAAAGTATAATTTCATACATATAGAATAAACCATGTGTTCTATGTATATGGGTGACGAATGGTTCTAGGAACCGTGAAGCCCAATGCCAAAAGGTTACCCAATGACTAAAGCTGGACCATAGAAAAGATTCGGACGAATCATATAAAGAATGAAAGTTACAAGGGTCGGAAATGGGCTTAAAGAGCCTAGGCCAAGTAACAAGAGAAAAGGAATCATAAATGGTGGAAGAGCCATAGATTCCAAGACTTATATGTAGTCAAGCTAGACATTGGGGTAAACCGAAGGCAAGGACCCGTCTTAACGGGTCAAATAAGAAACACGAGTTATTTGGATATCCACTAAGGCGATTAGGTGAACCAATGTCGAATAGAATGAAATTATTTGAATTGGGTCAAAAACTTAAGTGTAATGAGTAACGTGTAAAGCTAGACTCACAATGAATGCATATGGCTAATTGTAGGTATTCATATGAATATTATGAGACCGTATTGGTTTCATGATGTTCTTAGTTGTAATTCGTATGTTGTGGGTATTCATATGAATATTATGAGACCATATCGATTTCATGATGTTCTTAGTTGTAATTCGTATGTTGTGGGTATTCATATGAATATTATGAGACCCATTTCCTCTAGGCGATACACCTAGGATACAAATTCTGATTTTTGTGGTTTTTCTTCATTGTCAATAGTAGACTATACTTGTTATGCACTAGAAACTCACTATTGAAAGTGAGTATGTGCAGGTAAGGCGAAAGCTTAAGGGATGCTCATCAAGACTACAAGAACCGAATCACGTGAAGATCCACTAAACCGTTCCACATTTTGAGTCTATAAAATATGTAAACAATGTTTAATCGTTATGGATGTCAAACTAGTTACAGTATTTTGTATAAGTTTAGTCACACTGGTGGCATTTCATGATTGATAAATCATAAGTTTTGTAAAGAAATTTTCTGGGACCAACTTTAAACGTCATGATTAGTTATGTTTGGCATCAAATTGTATACGAGTGTTACATGAACACTCGATGTTCCACGTCCGACCACTGTGTCTTTCTTTAGAAAGATCTATTGTCTTGGTCTTTTAAACGTCAAACCACTATTTCTAGATCCAGCACTAAAGCTAAGTATCGGGGGGGGGGGGGGGTAAGAAGTACTTTTGGAGGCAGAAAAGCACTCAGGCTCAAGGTGGGGGTCTTATGCCAAGGGCTGCAAAAGGAATTTCAGGCAATTGAAGTTCCATGGTGTTTGGGTGAGAAGTAATTCTGGAATATATAATAAGCATTAAGGTGGAAAGGTGTATTTGGATCTTGGGGGTGCTTTAGTGGTGCAACAGTATGTAAGGGATGATTTTGTTGAAATAGGTGGAATGTAATGTTTTATTCTCTGTTTGTTGTAACCTTTTTGCCAGTTTGCTTGCTGGCTTGTTATTAATATAAGATTGCTTGCCGTTTCAAAAAAAAAGTGGGGGGGGGGGGGGGGGGCTGCTCACATCGTTGTGAAAGTTTGTTGGATTCACAATTTGCTTTTAGAGCTTGGCAGGCCTCCTCGTCAGACATCCATAGTCTATTGTGACAATGTGAGGGTCATCTTTATGTCTAAAAATCTCATTCAACATCAACGGACAAAGCATATAGAAATTGATTTGCATTTTGTTCGGAAAAAGCTTCAAAAAGGGCTTGTTCGAATTTACCATGTCCCATCACGGTGGCATATCCACTAAAGGATTGCCTCGTATTTTATTTAAAGATTTTCATTCGCGTAAAGAGTTGTGGACCTTATAACTGAGGGAGTATATTAAAGTAGATTATATCCAACAAGTTGGTGACTCGCCCTCGCTTCGCGATGGGCCACCCAATTACCTGTCAGTTTAAGTCAAAAAGTTAGAAGCTCTAAAAGTATACTTGAAACTAAATTAGGAAACTTAAAGGGTATAAAATATAAAAGTATAATAGTTTCGTGTTCAAAGTGTAAAAGTATAGAAATCATACTAAAAACGAAAGTAAAGTAAGAAAGTTTTAATGTGGTCAAAGTATAAAATTATAAAAAAGTCGTGGTTAGTGTTGAAAACTCTAAAAGTCAAATAAAAAACAAAAGTAAAAAATTTAAGGGGTACAAAACGTAAAAGTTTAAAAGTCTCGTGGTGAAAGTATAAAACTACAGAAGATTACTAAAAACGAAAGTAGAAAAGTTAAGGGGTATAAATGTAAGAGTCTAATTAAACTATAAAAAAGTCTCGTTCAAGTCGAAAGCTTTAAAGGTATACTAAAAAAAAAGTTGTAAAACGGAAAATTATGAAAGTTTCATGGCCAAGATAGAAAACCACAAAACTTAAAAAAAATTAAAAGTTAGAGAGTAGAAAACGTAAAAGTATGAAACATATGTGACAACAAAAGTAGAAAAACGTAAAGTTGTGAAATTTTCGTGGCCAAAGTAGAACACTACAAAACTTATAACAAAAAAAAACTTTAAAATTTAGGGGATAGAAAACGTAAAAGTATGAAATATATACGGCTAAAATATGAAAACCTAAAGTTTACTATTCCAATAAAAAAAGTATAAAATTTAAGGGTATAAAAAGTTAAAGTCTCAAACTCCTGTGACCAATATATGAAAAACAAAAAAGTCACTATTCATTTCTAATTTCCATTATTATATACAAGTATGGTGACCCCGCGCGTTGCCGCGGGGCGAGCTCTTTCGTTGTGGCAGGCCGTTGAGGCGGTAATTCGTAATTCGCTGTGGCAGAAAGTGATTAAAATATTTAGATGACCCGATTGAGGCGGTAATTCGTAATTCGCTATGAATGACTATAGTAGTCTTATGAAAAGATCAGCAAACTACCAACAGCGGCTTCACTTCATTGCTGCACATCCATGGGCAACACCATTAAAAACTTCCGTCAGAAATACATACCGGAATCCATTGCAAATAATTCCTGTTAAACATGAACAACAAAATTTAAAAGCAAACAAATGAGACTTGCTGAGAACAAACCATAAATATGCTCAGGTCACCGACGGTTGCGATCAACACCATGTCAGTCACCAGAAAATATCATAATCATAGCGCAGTTTTAAGATATACCGCATAGCCAAAAAAGAAACTGCCACACTCAATGCTCAAATCCAATTGAACAATCAAATAAGCAGGTAGCAACAAAATTTAAGGCCAATCGATATCAACAGCAAGACCAGATAAAGTATCATAGCTGAGGCCATCAACTACCAGTATGAACAGAGTTCAAATCATCAACTATTAGTAAAAGTAAAATCTGACTTCTATATGCTCAAATCGAATTATTAGCACCATAGGTCAAACCACGATAAGTCCGACATCGACCAAGTTAAAAGAAAGCAATAACCGGCAAACTAAGCAAAGATCATGGCTTTTTTAAGTAATCGACAATGAAATTATCCTCAATAAGTCAATAACCCCAAATGATACAAACAAACCAAGAGAACATTTTAATGAGGCAATCGACAATATCGTTGCTTGTAAAACTCAAATCAAACAAAAAAAGTTGTTTAATGGTCCTAGAGCCAACGGCGAACACAAAAAACATCACCAATCCCGAACCATCCAGACAACATGAACTAAACGCAAATAAAACTCAGATCCATCTAAAATCGATTAAAAATACAGCACCAATGCATCATGAAGAACTCATGTTACTTCCGGAAAGCAACCGGAGAGCCAAACTAATGTTCGCTTTCTGTGTTCAGATCCAACAAAACGCACAGAACCCCAGATCAGAGAAGGCGCAAACATCCAGGAAACGGCGGCAAACCGCCATATCCTTGAAGGGTAACGACGGAGAATGGATTGAAAGCAAATCAAAAAAGAAAAAAACTAACAATGCCGGCTGGGTTTTAAAGATCTAGAAAAACAGAGAAAGAAGAAATAATAGTCGCCGATGAGCAGATAGAGAAGAGATATATGTGATCTTCATGAGGAGAGAGAGAAGAGTAGAGATAGAAAAGATACGTACGATAATATGAACGAAGAGAATGAGTATTTTAAGACACCTAATAAGAAAACCAGTGGCTACACACAGAAAATAAAGAAACCGTTTGCCACTCCAAGCGGTCCAATAGAAAAAACATTTCTGATATGAATAAGAAAGAGTGAAACACGTGTACTATTGAAGAAACAACTAACTGACTGGTGTCTTCACCGCTCACATCCACAAATTAGAAAAAAGAACGTGGGTTGAATAGTAAAAGCTGAGAGACTGACACCTCTTGGGTGCTATGGCTTCAGTCGTCAACTTGTGGCTGGGGGGAGGTGCCCGGTTAGTCTTGCGGAATTCGTTGCCTCGGCGCCCCTCACGCCGCTATTAAAACCTGACAATGGTATTCGGCCTATTGCGGTGGGCACTATTTGGCGCCGGCTGGTTTCGAAAATTGCTATGAGAGGGGTCGCTAAGGACATGACCCAATATCTCCAAGACTTCCAGTTCGGGGTTGGTGTCCCCAGCGGGGCCGAGGCTATCCTGCATAGCGTCAATCGTCTCCTGGATGCCCGGCATACCGATGGGTCCCTCGCCATGCTCACTGTGGACTTCTCTAACGCCTTTAACCTTGTCGATCGCTCGTCCTTACTACACGAGGTTCGGTTGAGGTGCCCGGCTATCTCGCCTTGGGTGGACTTCTTATACGGGCAGCCGGCTCGCTTGTACGTGGGGGACGATCATATTTGGGCCACTACGGGGGTTCAGCAAGGTGACCCGCTGGGCCTACTCCTGTTTGCCCTTGTCCTTCACCCCCTTGTCCACCACATTCGGGACTCTTGCCGCCTCCTTCTACATGCTTGGTACCTCGATGATGGCACGATCATTGGGGATGTTGAAGAGGTTTCCAGGGCTCTCGAAATCATCAAGGTTATGGGTCCTCCTCTAGGGCTGGACCTTAATATTAAGAAGACCGAACTTTTCTGGCCGAGTTGTGATGGTAGGAAGGCTCTTCCGGGGCTTTTTCCTGTTGGCATCTGCAGGCCGACCTTAGGGGTGAAGCTCTTAGGTGGAGCGGTCAGCAACGATGGGGGTTTTATCCAAGGTTTGGCCTTGAGGAGGGCCAATGCAGCTGCTGATCTTATGCGCCTCCTCCCCAAACTGTGTGATCCCCAATGTGCCCTCCTCCTGCTCCGTTCGTGTATGGGTATCGCCAAACTTTCCTTTGGCCTCCGAACCTGCCCTCCCCTTCATGTGGCTCAGGCCGCAGCGGCTTTTGACAACGACCTTCGCGCGGCTATTGAAGATATTGTCGTGTGTGGTGGTCCTTTCTTTGGGGACCTCTAATGGCGGATTGCCTCCTTACCCATCAAGCTGGGGGGCTTGGGGTCTACTCGGCTGTCGAGGCCTCCTCCTACGCTTTCGTGGCCTCGAGGGCCCATTCTTGGGAGCTCCAGGACCATATCCTTCGGGAGTGTGGGGTGTGCCCTATGGACTCGGCATACGCGGGCGCGTTGGCCGGCCTCCGTAACCTTATTCCGGGCTTTGATCTTAGCGGTTTCTCTAACAAGGACACCGCCCCACCCAAAGCCCAACATGTTTTGGCGAATGTCCTTTTTGGTAAAGCCGTGGGAGAAATGGAAGCTGACTTCGGGATGTCAGCCAGGGATAATGCGGTGTGGGAATGCCTTCGCCAACCACATGCCCAAGATTTCCTCCTCGCCCTCCCTATTGATGGGCGGGGCAGCACATGTCGCCAGTTGAATATCGGGCGATTCTTAAATATCGACTTATGATCCCCCTGTACCCGAGGGATGAGAGATGTCCAGTATGCAGCAAGGCATGCTTGGATGCCTATGGGGAACACGCGGTCTGTAAGGCCCTAA
>JBCNJP010000008.1:56637288-56693262 GCA_039602395.1 Deinandra increscens subsp. villosa | reverse complement strand
AAGAAATTGTCATCTTTTATCTATTTTAACCAACCCAAGCCACTAAATAATCATGTGACATGATTATTTATACTTTTTCCATCTATTAACATTTTGTTAAGATTATAAGTCTATTAACATATTTGATTGTTCATATCTACTAACACTTAGTGTTAGGACCATTTTATCAAGTTAATATATAATGTAAACGTATCTACTAACACATTTAGTGTTAGGACCAAATTAGTAAAATTAGTAACTATCTACTAACACTTAGTGTTAGGACAATATTAAATAAGTGACGATCTACTAACACATAGTGTTATGACAATATTAAATAAATGATGATCTACTAACACATAGTGTTAGGAGAAAATTAAATATAAACATAAATGTATATGATGATCTTGGTGCACTTGGATACTTTCCATGAATTTTTCCAAGTGTTTCACCCATCTCTTGGCTCTTTTAAGTTCCTTAGAACACCAAGAAAGATGTTTAAGATCATGAAGAAGAATGGGGGTTAAAGAAGAGAGTTATATGATTAAATAAAATGTAAGTGTTCTAATGGTTGTTGTCAAGACTTGGGGGTATGATTTGGGTGTTTGAAAAGAAGAGATTGAGTTAGAAAAACTCACAAGGAAGAAAAGGTAGAAAAACCGCGAGGAAGGGGGGTTTTTCCGGCGGCTTTTGGTGGTGGCAGGAGGGCGGCCGGTGGTGGTAGGCGGTGGCTGTCGGCGGCAGCAGGTGGCTGGGGGGCGGAAGTGGGAGCCGGCCAAGGTGAGGGAGCAAGGGAGGAGAGGAGAGGAGTGGTGTTGGTGCAAGTTGAAGTGTGGGGTGGTGCTCTCCTTTTATAGTCAAAAAGAGGGTTAATACTCAATGGTTAAGGGCTTGATCCATTGTATTTTAATACACTTGCCAACTAATTCTAGTGGTATTAGGCTTGTGTATATTAGGATTAGTAGGAGGGAGATGTGGCAAGTGAAAAACCACTTAATTTACATGGCTATTAATGTGTAGGTGGATTATTTTATAAAAATGCTCCATGTTTTATAAACTAGTAGAGGTTTTATAAAATATAAGGTGGTTAGTGATGTCTAAAAATCTAAACTTTTATAAATTTAACCTAAGTATGATAAAACTACAAAGGTGGTAGTTTTGGGTAGGTTGATGGGCCAAAAGTTTATAAAAATTAATGTCGGCTAAGTTATGAAATTCCATGGGCTAAAACATTTAATTAAGAAAAATCGGATAAGGGTGGGCCGGTTTGGCCGGATTCGGTTGGGCCGGATACCGGTTGGGCCGGTATGGCGCTTGGCCGCGGGCAGGCTGGACCCGGTCTAGGCCGGTTGGGCCGCGTGTCGGTTCGCCGGTTCGGGTCGGTGTCTGGGCGAACGGGTTTGATCGTCGGGTCGAGTTATGGGTTCGGTTTCGGTGTTTCGGTTTCATCGGGCTTTATTGAGCCGGACTGGCCCTGAACGGGGCTCCGGTTTTTGGCTTTGGCTCAGTCTTGAGAACGGAAAGTTTTTGAATATATTTTTGATTCACATAGACAGTTTTAGTTTGTTTAACATGATTTGTTTTTGTTTTTCGCAAGTTGATCCGGTTTGGCACGCATGAATGCAACGAAGACTGTTTCGTTTGCTCACGTCAGTTTTAAGCTCGATTACCATGAGTGATTAGAATCCCAGTTGTTTCTAGTCACGTAATCGCTTAAAATGTTCTCGTTTCGATGGTGGATATCCGTGACACATGTTTAAGAAAAATATAAAAATTATATTTTTATATTTGTTTTCTTGAAATTGAAATTCCATTAAATAAATTAATAGTCTTTCTTATTTATTAGGGCGCGTTTTCCAATACAAACGTGAGAATCAGTTTACGTCCGGTTTTTATCAGTAAAGTACAGTTACCGAACAGTTAATCATAGATAAGATAAGCACATAAGGTCTAATCTAAGGTCAAAGTAAGGAGCGTTGACTTGACTTTTGGACGGGGTGTCACATTCTCCCCCAGTTAGAAGAATTTCGTCTCGAAATTCAGTCTTGATCACTGGTGGATGTAATGCTTTCAAAAGTCAAGGATACTTTTGTCGTATTGGGTTCTTGCGTTCCCAAGTGTACTTTGGACCTTGCCTAGAGTTCCATCACTCCTTAATGATGGGAATGCGGCTACGCTCCAGTTCTTAATTTATTGGCCAAGTGTCTCGACAGGTTCCTTGACAAAGCGCTCGTCGGCTTGAATTTCATTAAGCAGAACGACAAGCGTTTCGTCGGACATACACTTAATTAAATTACTAATCATAAATAGTCATAAATGCTACTTAGCAGGATAGGCAGGCGTAGCTGGTACGCCACTGGGCCCATTTTTTCAATGATCGGTAGATAAATCTAAATGGTCTGATAACAGAATGAGGATTGACATACGGATGAGCGAGGTATTGAGGATGAAGGTTTTTGGACAAGTCATGATTACTCATGAATGGGCTTTACCAGGATTTTCATGTAGTTCAAATTACAATTATGTGTGCACCCACAATTATGATTTGCCTTACATGATCAGTCTAAGCTTTGCTCATGCTTAAGTTCTCGGTTTTTCGGAAAGTGAAATGTGCCAGGGACAGGGCGGTTCAGATCGATTAACTTTTGATCAGATTCTTCCTTGAATCTCGAAAGATCCAATGCAAACAAGGAGCTTTCATTCTTAGTTTACTAGACCTAATTATTGTCTTTTCAAGACAATACACGTTATAAGGTTTTGATTCCCCTCATAATTTCCAAAGGTTTGCGTCATGCGACAGCATAGACTTTCTAACGATTGCGGGCGTCCGTAAGTCCATTGCAGATCAGAGGTAACTTGCTTGCAATACAGAGGAGGGTACTTGAGACTAGTAGGTTGGTTCCTTCCAACCTTAGTCGGAAAGTAGATGCTTGATACTTCCTTTCATGACGTGACGTCAAGAGGGTGTAGTTCGATGCCTTATGCGATAACTACTGATGTAGGAGGTTTAACTGGTGTTAAATGATTAAACTAACAATTTCCAAGATCAACATCCGGAAAACGACATATCTTCCATTGTTGGATTAGTCCTATTTCATCTATTGTTTCATATAAAACGGGAGCACCCCATAGGGAGTGGCTTGGACGGATGAAGCCTTTATCTAGCAACTCTTGTAGTTGATTAGATAACTCTCGTACTACGGATGGTGCCAGATGGTAAAGGATGTGGCAACGGGGCGGCTCCAGGCGTTAAGTCGATGCGAAATTTCTTTTATCGAAGGGGTAAAACTGGCAAGCCTTCTGGAAAGACTTCCGGGTATTCGCGGTCAATAGGAACATTCCTGATACGTTTATCCCTAGGTTTCCTCTGAGTGACATGAGCTAAGATAGCATGGCATCCTTTGCGAAGGAATTTTCTTGCCTATATACTAGATGTGAGGTTTAGCTTGCCTTGCACGTATAGAGTGTTACTATCTGCAAGTGGTACTCCTACCATTTTCTCGTGACATGTGATTTCCGCATGGTTCTCTTGATAACCATTCTATCCTAATGGTTACGTCGAGGTTTCTGAATTCCATGGGTATTAGGTCGATGCTAAATGTATAAGCGGATAGTCCTAGTGAATAACCTTGGTATATTACGACAGCTTGATTAATTCTCCATTAGCTTATACTACGGTAACTTAGCTTCTAAGGCAGAATGGTCGATTTCGAAGGATTACAAGTTAAAATTGGTAGGCACAAGGTTTCTATCGGTATTAGTATCAAATAAAACATAGGCATAATGATTGTTTACTATGAACGTACCCGTTTCCGTGTTCGGGTCACGACAGGCGTCTTCAGCGTTGATCACAAAGACTCTTCCTCTAGCCCGGTTAGCATTTTGGTCCTTGTTCTCCGGGCATTCACTCTTGAAGTGTCCAATGGTCCCGCAACCGTAGCAAGTGCGTTTTGGGCAGCTACGTGCTACATGTCCGTAAGTCTTGCAGATATTGCAAAAGACATTTCCACAATCGAGAGTATGGTGGAGGTTGCATTTGTTGCACAGGGGTGCAGTACCAGTGTAACCGGTCTTTCGGAGGGATTGGACATGGGAGGTAGTAACATAGACCTTCTCTGGTCTGGATTCCTCAGCAGGGTTCTTCTCTGAGTTCTCGTTCCGATTCTTCCAAAATTCACGCTTACGTTTGCTTGACGAAGGGGTGGCACTGACATCAGAGAACTCGTTCTCAGACAATTTCTCGTCGAAGTTCGCACCTTGACGATTAGCTTGATAGACAAGGTTGTGTGCCATGCGCACAGCATCCTGAAATGTCGGAGGATTCGAGGAAAGGACATTTCCTTGAATTTGCAGCGCAAGTCCCCAGATGTACCGTTCGATCTTCTTATATATCGGGGTGACCATAGTCGGACAGAGGTGAGCAAGCTCACGGAACCTCTTGGTGTAGCCGGCAACATCGACTCCATTCATGGATAGGTTCCAGAATTCTGTTTCGAGTTTCTGTAGTTCCTCTCTAGGACAGTACTCGTCACACAACAGTTGTTTGAGTTCGTCCCATGTCATGGCATAGGCCAAGTCAGTTCCCATAGCGTCGGCATGGGAATTCCACCAGGTTAGTGCACTGTCAGTGAATGCGCACGTGGAATATTTGACCATGTACTGCTCGGGGCAGTTGCTTATGCGAAAAACTGACTCCATTTTCTCAAACCAACTGATTAACCCAACAGCGCCTTCGGAACCCTTGAAGTTGGTGGGTTTGCAATTCATAAAGTCTTTATATGAACATTCACGAGGGCCTGCAATGTTAGTCCAAAACGGTGAATACAATTCGGTGAAATTGTAGACCATTGTTTTCTAACATCGGGTAATACGTTCTTACCGTGTGCCCCATTGTCAGTGTGATGTTGGGTCGTCTCGGAAGCGGTGACTATTTCAGCAACGCGCTGAGCGATCATCTCCTCGATTTCGGCGGCGCTCATCGGAGGAGGAGGATGAGCATTTCTGGTGGTTTGGCGTCTAGGCGGCATGATTTTGCTTTAAGTCGTGAATGTCAACATAAAGAAAAACTTTAGATAATATGTAAATGGGGTTATTAACGTACGGAAATAACTGCCACGACATATACCAATGATACCGTGATACGCGCAAACACAACCAAGAAATATAAGATAGAAGGGATAGAAAGGGATATAGCGTACGCGAATGATTAACATGCCATAGAGATAACCATAAGAATAATATCAATAATGATAACAACAATCGATCATTAGCATAACCATACTACTAATTTCTATTCCCACCATATTAACTACAAAACATTCGATGATCAAAGTGAGACATGTTTGGTCTTGGGCTTGCAGCCCAGAAATACAAGATATAGATATGCTAAAATGGTGGTCCACAAAGGCTAGATTTAAAGTTATCTAGAATGGTGGAGGTCCTGGGGGTATGGCTAGGGTGGTCGTGATCTGTGACATGTGGGTCATGAAGGTCATTACACGTCCAATGAAATCCTCTACGGTTGCGAGCCTCGCATGGAGGGCCTCGTTTGACAGAAGGAGGTTAGTGACGGTTGTGTTGACACCAGTCATGTGAGCATGAAGAGTGTCCATGAAGTCCTGGATGACATTCATGATTTCTCCCCCAAAGTATAAAACAGTTAAAGTGAAAAGGGGCCGTGAAACTCACTGAATCAGCAGATGAATGAATGAACCGTGAAGTAGCGGTAGCAAGTAATGTCCTAATTTAAATAAATAAGACATTTGCATAAGGTCTATGATCAATTGAGTAACATAAATCACCCAAATGATACCGGTCAAGTCTTGACGTTATTACCGTTTGTATTTGTTTGGAAAGCCCGTTATTAGTATTTATTGTACAAATAAATACGCGTTTTCAAGTTCATATTTATGTTAAAATAAATATAAGGAAAAGGCAACATTGATGAAATCTAATCAAATATTGAACGTCTTGTTATATAATAAGATATATTATTTATTTAGTTCAATTGATTTTTAAAGAAGTTGATATGTTTTCCAACACGTTAAGTTATATTAAAACTTAATGGAAAGATGGGTTCATAATTATTGTCACAAATAATTATAGCGTTCCTTTAAATGATCGTTACAAGTCTTAGAGTTTCCCAAATAATTATTTGTTAAAAATAATTATTTACTTGTCATAAAAATAGATAATGTGTTTAAATATTTATGAAATATTTATTCTATTTTTAAAATGTCATGAGAAATGTATGATTTTAAAACATCACTTGGACTTATAGATTTTTCCTTTAAACGTTTTATAAAACGAGTCATGTATTTAAATGAATTTAGGTATCCCGACGTTATCGCGTATATCGCCGTATTGGTCCCGATTTTATTACTACGCAACGTCATTATGTCTAGATCGTTTTGAGTTATCAAAACGATCATAAAAATTTATTAAGTCTTCCAACATGTAAGACTTGTCTTTATCTTTATAAAAATCATTTTTTTTTATAAAAATCCACATTTTACTCCTAAAAGACAAATGTTAGATCTTCTTGCCTTTTATAGAATCTTTAAGAAATCTTAGTATGTATGATAAGTCCAAGTGTTTTAACCATTTGACATAAATGATCTTTTTACCATTTTTGGATTAGGTTTTACAAAAATAATCCATGACAAGAAATTGTCATCTTTTATCTATTTTAACCAACCCAAGCCACTAAATAATCACGTGACATGATTATTTATACTTTTTCCATCTATTAACATTTTGTTAAGATTATAAGTCTATTAACATATTTGATTGTTCATATCTACTAACACTTAGTGTTAGGACCATTTTATCAAGTTAATATATAATGTAAACGTATCTACTAACACATTTAGTGTTAGGACTAAATTAGTAAAATTAGTAACGATCTACTAACACTTAGTGTTAGGACAATATTAAATAAGTGACGATCTACTAACACATAGTGTTAGGACAATATTAAATAAATGACGATCTACTAACACATAGTGTTAGGAGAAAATTAAATATAAACATAAATGTATATGATGATCTTGGTGCACTTGGATACTTTCCATGAATTTTTCCAAGTGTTTCACCCATCTCTTGGCTCTTTTAAGTTCCTTAGAACACCAAGAAAGATGTTTAAGATCATGAAGAAGAATGGGGGTTAAAGAAGAGATTTATATGATTAAATAAAATGTAAGTGTTCTAATAATAGTTGTCAAGACTTGGGGGTATGATTTGGGTGTTTGAAAAGAAGAGATTGAGTTAGAAAAACTCACAAGGAAGAAAAGGTAGAAAAACCGTGAGGAAGGGGGGTTTTTCCGGCGGCTTTTGGTGGTGGCAGGAGGGCGGGCGGTGGGGGTAGGCGGTGGCTGTCGGCGGCAGCAGGTGGCTGGGCGGCGGAAGTGGGAGCCGGCCAAGGTGAGGGAGCTAGGGAGGAGAGGAGAGGAGTGGTGTTGGTGCAAGTTGAAGTGTGGGGTGGTGCTCTCCTTTTATAGTCAAAAAGAGGGTTAATACTAAATGGTTAAGGGCTTGATCCATTGTATTTTAGTACACTTGCCAACTAATTCTAGTGGTTATAGGTTTGTGTATATTAGGATTAGTAGGAGGGAGATGTGGCAAGTGAAAAACCACTTAATTTACATGGCTATTAATGTGTAGGTGGATTATTTTATAAAAATGCTCCATGTTTTATAAACTAGTAGAGGTTTTATAAAATATAAGGTGGTTAGTGATGTCTAAAAATCCAAACTTTTATAAATTTGACCCAAGTATGATAAAACTACAAAGGTGGTAGTTTTGGGTAGGTTGATGGGCCAAAAGTTTATAAAAATTAATATGGGCTAAGTTATGAAATTCCATGGGCTAAAACATTTAATTAAAAAAAATCGGATAAGGGTGGGCCGGTTTGGCCGAATTCGGTTGGGCCGGATACCGGTTGGGCCGGTATGGCGCTGGGCCGCGGGCAGGCTGGATCCGGTCTGGGCCGGTTGGGCCGAGTGTCGGTTCGCCGGTTCGGGCCGGTGTTTGGGCGAACGGGTTTGATCGTCGGGTCGAGTTATGGGTTCGGTTCGGTGTTTCGGTTTCATCGGGCTTTATTGGGCCGGACTTGCCCTGAACGAGGCTCTGGTTTTTGGCTTTGGCTCAGTCTTGACAACGGAAAGTTTTTGAATATATTTTTGATTCACATAGACAGTTTTAGTTTGTTTGACATGATTTGTTTTTGTTTTTCGCAACTTGATCCGGTTTGACACGCATGAATGCAACGAAGACTGTTTCATTTGCTCGCGTCAGTTTTAAGCTCGATTACCATGAGTGATTAGAATCCCAGTTGTTTCTAGTCACGCAATCGCTTAAAATGTTCTCGTTTCGATGGTGGATATCCGTGACACATGTTTAAGAAAAATATAAAAATTATATTTTTATATTTGTTTTCTTGAAATTCAAATTCCATTAAATAAATTAATAGTCTTTCTTATTTATTAGGGCGCGTTTTCCAATACAAACGTGAGAATCAGTTTACGCCCGGTTTTTATCAGTAAAGTACAGTTACCGAACAGTTAATCATAGATAAGATAATCACATAAGGTCTAATCTAGGTCAAAGTAAGGAGCGTTGACTTGACTTTTGGACGGGGTGTCACAGGGGGCCACAGCCCAACGGCTCTCTCCCCGTCTCTTTTTCTCTCGGCGTCGGTATCCCAAACCCCCTCCCCGATCGGTGCCCCCGAAACGTCGACGATGGTGTTCCCGATTTTCCGCGACCTCCCGATCGCCCCGTCCCACCCCGATCCACCCTCTCCCGAACCCATTACTCATACCCTTAGAGCATCGGTGGATCATTATTTCCATACTTTACTCGGTGTTGTCATTATCATTTAATCATTTATCATATTAAACTCTAGGGAGAATTATGGATTTCTTCCTATTAAAATTTTCAATTACATATTTATTCATATTAAAAATCAGTTATATATTTCTCCTTTTGATATAAAATTACCTATCTATATTTTTTAATTTACTAATATCAAAATACTTATTACCTGATGACGTATGTCCGGGTCGTATGACGTCATGCACTCATTCCGACATACAATTCAAGGAACATCCATCAGATGGTCATACCAACCTATATCATTAGGTCGAACATCTCGTAAGGATGGACCTCATTCAGCACACTAGTCCAGAACGGACAACACCCAACATATGGCCCGAACTAAAGCCTTAGATCAGACATCATCAGACACATGCGTGAACCTAAACCTCTAGGTCAGACCTCAACATATATAACAGTCCGGACCTACTAGCCCGCTTAGGACGGACCGGGCCAAAAATACCTAGTTTGGACTGGACATCACAAACCAATGCTAAAAAACAATAGGCCGGACCTCTCATGATCTGACCCGACACAACAATTAATGTGATTACCTCAAATATGTATTGTTGGACCCGAGCTCAACCACCAAGTATGAAATTCATTCAATGCTCTTCAGTCCTACAGATTACACTTAATAATTTCAAGAACTATGACGACTAGATGTTATGAGAAAAAGTACCACATCGGATCCTAATCTCATGTGACCTCACCTGGACGAATTGTGTCACGTGGCAGTTCAGTAAGCATGGGGGGGGGGGGGGGTAAGAGAAAAAGTGGTGTAGATATAACCCCTTTTACAATCATTATACAATTGTTTTTTTTTAATTTAAATAAACTAATTAAATAGCAAACTTTAATTAAAAATAAACAATAAACTAAAAAGATAATTTCATTAAATAAAAAAGTAATTACATAATTTAAAAAAAAACAACTTTATAAAAAAAAACTCGTAATAAAATTCATGCACATACTTTCAAATGTCTAACTTAATAAACGGGTTTTTGTACAGCCGCTCATATTCAATAAGAGATTTCTTGATAACACTCTCGTCGTGCTCAACCTCCGGATCTCGCAACAACAACATGCGTCTTTTGAATATAACTTCAAACTTTAAAAAGCCGAGACTAATGTATCTCACTTTGCTTTCAACTCATCCATCATTCGGTTTGTGTATATGAGATCGTCAAGATACCCCAAATCATAGTCAAAAGTTCATTCCGTCATATGCTTCTCCTCTATTAACTATTTTAATTACCCGATCCCCGTAAACATCATTTTCTTACCCCTAGGATCGATTACTATGTACCAATTCTCCCCTTTAACGTCCATGATACAAATAATGAACTTGAACTCCTCCTCTTCGGACCACCAATTTGACATTGTAGGTAGAAAAATATAATTAATGTGAAAGATTTAGAAAGATGAGTATAAGATTTGAGAGAGAAGTGAAAAGAAAATGTGATGAAAATGTAGAAAAGATGAGTAATTTATAGGGAATAAATAGAGGGAAAAAAATTAAAACAACCGCTCAACGGTTGAATTTTAAATTTAAAATTTTCTCCTCCCGGCGCCATCACGAAAACGCCACCCCCCCCGTTTTTGCACTCATAGAGCCCCTGGGGATGGTGGGGGCATTATTGAGCGCCATTCCGCCATTCTTGACCCTTCACGTCCAGTACACTTGGTCTAACAATCTATCATTTTGATCCTAACTACCCAAATATATATAATATTTATCAATAGTTTAGATTTCTAAGAACAATAAACAAAAATTTATCAAGCCCCTGGGGATGGTGGGGGCATTATTGAGCGCCATTCTTGACCCTTCACGTCCAGTACACTTGGTCTAACAATCTATCATTTTGATCCTAACTACCCAAATATATATAATATTTATCAATAGTTTAGATTTCTAAGAACAATAAACACAAATTTATCTAACCATACTCTTAAATCTACGTCATTACATATCTCATACTCGAACTTTTAAACTTATAAGAATGGATATCGATCAATAAGGATGACATGGGTTCCACATGATAAACTTTCTAATCTCACACTTGGTCCTAACGGTCGTTTAAGGTTGGACCAGAATGTCGTTGCCAACTCACTTTTTTAAAATTTGACTTTGACATTTTCAGTTTTTATAGACATTTTGGATGGCCGTTTGACCGTCCCAGACGAACCAACTGACAAAATTTTTATACTTTGAAAAGTTTAAAAAGTCCTATACGTACACTACATACCATCCATGGAATATATATAGTTTTGAAGGACCATTTAAATGGTGTGAGTTAAAAACGAAGGGTTTGATACACACTTACGGATGTAGTTTTTCGTGAATAGACTCAACCTGTGTAGATATTCAAACCTGAAAATTAATATATATAGTTTGAAACATCAAAACGAAGGGGGGTTTTGAAGTGGCATCATATACGAAAGGTAAGGCGGATGACCAATGTTGTACTCCTCTTGTCGGATCATCATCATCACTCGACTACTACGAGCTCCTAATTTTCGTGTCTTTACGTAAATAAACATCACGTAGCTGATCAAGTGATATCCATTTTTCATTCGAAGGCACACATATATCACCCAATACGTAACCCAATTGATCATGCTGCTTCTTGAAGGGAACAAAGCAGTAGCCAGAGTGAAAAAGGGCACAAACCAAAGTGCGAAATCATTGTACAAATATGGTTTAAACTCTTGTTCATCATCCACATAAAAACATGTAACTATGATCCCAAGCATTATAGACGTGACCAAATACCCGATCCAGTTTAGGTTGGGGCCCGGAAGAACCATCACCATCAGAAGCGAGAAAGGACCAAGAAACACTAAACAACTACCAGTAAATTTCAAAAGGTTTACGTAATCCTTGTTTTCCTCGGTCACTTCCTCTGGTCCAACTATCAAAACAAGATATATGACTAAAACGCCAAATGATGCAACGGTGCTAGTGTTGGTAAACACAATGTTGTTATCATAAGCAGACTGATTCGCCCATTGAATTCGGATGCCCGCAATGAAACAAATCAAGAAAGAGCGAAGCATAAGTGCCGAGTTTGTATTGTAAACACTCGTGAGAATATTATATATTATATATTATTGTGGTAATGTGTGAAGTTATGTGGTAATGTGTGAAGTTTGTATTGTATTTATAGGTGTAAAAATGAGAATATTATATATTATATATTATTGTTTATAAAAATAAAATTAAAAAACATTTAAATTCTTAAACGGTCGGACGACCGTGGATTCTCCGACTGCGACCGTGTTCCCAGACGGTCGGACGACCTTCAATGATTTGTTTTTTCCAATTAAAAAAAAAATAAAAACCACGGTCGTGGCGCACCCGACAGTGTGTCAGACGGTCGTGCCGACTGTCGCAGACAGAATGTATCGACGGTCGTGCCGACCAATCGCACGGTCGGGCGACTGTCAAAAACCTATACGTGTCAAACGGTGATTTGGTGGAATCTCACGGTCGTCCGACCGTGGTTGAACGGCTAGGACGACCGTCGAAGCGGCTATTCTCGTCCAACCGTGATCAAACCGGCTACTTTCGTCTTTTTCCCATATAAAAATGAATTTGGAAGAATGTATCAAAGGCCCAAAACTTTATCATAATGCATGCTCAAATCAATTTGAAACCATATTTAATGAAATAAATTGACAGCAATCACAATGGAAAAATAATGGAAATTCAAGTCACAAATACATGTCTAAAGACTAAAATTCAGATATTTTAAATGAGGAACAAACCCAAAACAGAAATCAAATTGAAACATGAAACTCAATCTATGAAACTGTACCAAAGTAAACAACCTCTACATAAATATTGTGAATACTACGGATAGAGTACATCTCACATTTAATGAAGCACCTTAAAGGAACCAATGACAATGACAATGACAAAATACTTCAAACTCAAGTGAGAGGTACATGTCTATAAGGTTAATTGCAATGGTTTCCCCATTTCCCCAATCCCCCACTCCATTTTTGGTGCCACCTCATCATTCCCCACCCCTTCCCATTTTTCCCCATTTTAATTGCAATGGTTTCCCCACTCTCCCACTCTCCCAAACACCCCATAAAAACCTTCCCAATCCCCACTCTCTCTCTTTTCCCCGTTTTTTTCTTCTCAAGGTCGGGACCCCAAACCCCTTCCCCGATCGGGGACCCCGAGACACCCGCAATGGTGTTCCCGAGCACCCCGATCCCACCGAACTCCCCCGAACCCTCCCCGAAACCATTGCAATTAACCTAAATGAACCTAAATCTCAGTTGTTACTAATAATGAAAAAAAAATCATATCTAATAAAAGGTCATGTACAATTTTAAACATTAGAAAGAAGAATATTGATCATATAGTGCATGAAGCAATAGGAGCAGAAAATGAGATCACTGCACATTATCGTGCTCAACAGTTGAATTTTAAATTTAAAACTTTCTTCTCCCGGTGCCATCACAAAAATGCCCCCCCCCCCCCCGTTTTAGCACTCATAGAGCCCCTGGAGATGGTGGGGGCATTATTGAGCGCCATGCTTGAATACACTTGGTCCAACAATCTATCATTTTGATCCTAACTACCCAAATATATATAATATTTATCAATAGTTTAGATTTCTAAAAACAATAAACACAAATTTATCTAACCATACTCTTAAATCTACGTCATTACATATCTCATACTCGAACTTTTAAACTTATAAGAATGGATATCGATCAATAAGGATGACATGGGTTCCACACGACGATCAACTTTCTAATCTCACACTTGGTCCTAACGGTCATTCAAGGTTGGACCAGAATGTCGTTGCCAACTTACTTTTTTAATTTTGACTTTGACATTTTCAGTTTTTATAGACATTTTGGATGGCCGTTTGACCGTCCCTGACGAACCAACTGACAAAATTTTCATACTTTGAAAAGTTTAAAAAACTCCTACGTACACCACATACCATCCATGGATATATATAGTTTTGAAGGACCATTTAAACGGTGTGAGTTAAAAACGAAGGGTTTGATACACACTTACGGATGTGGTGTTTCCCGTGAATAGACTCAACCTGTGTAGATATTCAAACTTAAAAATTATTATATATAGTTTGAAACATCAAAACGAAGGGGGGTTTCGAAGTGGCATCATATACGAAAGGTAAGGCGGATGACCAATGTCGTACTCCTCATGTCGGATCATCATCATCACTCTACTACGACGAGCTCCTAATTTTCGTGTCTTTACGTAAATAAACATCACGTAGCTGATCAAGTGATATCCATTTTCCATTCGAAGGCACACATATATCACCCTATACATAACCCAATTGATCAGGCTGCTTCTTGAAGGGAACAAAGCAGTAGCCAAAGTGAAAAAGGGCACAAACCAAAGTGCGAGATCATTGTACAAATATGGTTTAAACTCTTGTTCATCATCCACATAGAAACATGTAACTATGATCCCAAATATTACACACGTGACCAAATACCCGATCCAGCTCAGGTTGGGGCCCGGAAGAACCATCACCATCAGAAGCGAGAAAGGACCAAGAAACGCTAAACAACTACCAGTAAATTTCAAAAGGTTCGCGTAATCCTTGTTATCCTCGGTGACTTCCTCTGGTCCAGCTATCAAAACAAGATATATGACTAAAACGCCAAATGATGCAACGGTGCTAGTGTTGGTAAACACAATGTTGTTATCAAAAGCGGATGGATTTGCCCATTGAATTCGGATGCCCGCAATGAAACAAATCAAGAAAGAGCGAAGCATAAGTGTCGAGTAACCTAAAATTCTTAAACAATGAACAAAAATATGCATGCATGCCACTAGTTAATTATTATCACTTAGACGAAACGAAAGTAACCGAAATGGAACATACCGATAGCTGGGGGCTTTGGAAAGTGGCGGTGCGTCGTCACATCTCACGGTAATGACAACATGTTCATCCATTTCAGCAAACTAACAGAAAACAAGAGCCACTTTTATCTCTCTCAATTGTTTTCTTTAGTTCATTGAGATCCGTTTAAATTGGGAACTTACTTTCTTAATATGACTCAATTAATTATATTCTTTAAAGTAACTAATTACGGAGGGTCCTCGCCACTAAATTGGGCTCAGATAAAGGTATAAAACAACTGAAATACATTAGTTAAGTTTTATAAAATGATTGAGGTAATACATTTTATTATCAAGTAAATAATGAATAAATAAAATATTATATATTTTATAATTTAATAACATGAGTAATAGCAGGAAATACAACTAGCCATTGCAGAAAGATACATAAACAATATGGTATATTTATATATTAAATATATATATCAAATCAGTAGCTTTGTTGACGTCTATATGTACACCTTTTCTGGTTTTTTTTAACAACAAATTTATATCACCACCCCCGACCACAGTAGCAAGGCACTAGAGAAGTCGGGCACCAAAACCATCAAAGATTACATCATACACATATTGTTCCGGTCGATTACATTATTGTTACATCTATTCTCGAACCAAAGTTTACACCAAGCCTTGATGTCAATGATAACTTTGGTAACGGACGCCACTCTCCCATTGAACACCACGGTATTCCTCTCCTTACACAAGCACCAACATGTAGTGAGAATGATTCCGTGGACGATTTCGCTCTTCCTTTTATCCACATTCCTATCTGAATAGAACTTGAGAAGATCTTCCACCGAAAACGCAAACAAAGGAGGCACTCTACACCAATTTGTCACCCATTGCCACACCTTTATAGCGAACCCGCACCCCGTAAAAAGATGAGAAGCCGACTCTATACCCTCATTGCATAGCCGACAAACGTCCAACACCCCATGCACACTCCTTTTCAAAAGCGCATCCGCCGTTAGGATCCAATTTTGTTGGGCCCTCCAAACAAAAATATTTACTTTGCTAGGAACAAGCTTGCTCCATATGAGACAAAAAGCATCCCTTGGTCTTTCATTTTTGCTAACAAGCATCCTAACCTCCCTCAAAGAAAACGTAGACCCACAGGGACTTTTCCACGCCCACCTATCTCTTTCCAATATAATCCAACTTTGTATCACAAGGTTCTTCTTTGTTAACTCCAAGTTTTTTAAAATAATACCTTTCCAAACCCCTACAACCTCTTTCCTAAAAGGAAAAAAATCTTCTCTGCCCCGAATCGACATTCCTCCATAATCGGTTTTCCTCCGTTTTAAATCTCCACAACCACTTGCAAAGCAGCCCCATGTTCACGTCCTCAAGGCTAGCAAGCCCCAAACCGCCACATGACTTAGGCATACACATCTCCGATCTTTTAACCCAATAAATACATCTTTTCCCCTCCGACCCTCCCCTAAGAAAATTAAATCTAATCTTCTCGAGGGCTAAGAGCACTTTTTGGGGGCTTTAAATATTGAGAAATAATGTGATGGAAGGAAATCAAGCACACTTTTAACAAGAACTAACCGACCTCCAAACGAGAGATGTTTAGCTTTCCACCTCGAGAGTCTTTTTTGAAACGTATCCACCACCTCGTCCCAAGAGCTTCTACGAGACATCTTACCCCCAACCACTAAACCAAGGTACCGGAAAGGAAACGAGCCAGCCGCGCACCTCAAGTTGCTCGCCATTCTTTGGATGTCTTCACCGCCCACATTCACTCCAAAGAGACCGCATTTCTCGTAGTTAACCTTAAGTCCATAAAGCAAAGTAAAAACAACGAAAGATACGGATAATATTAGCGATGTCTCGGTCCACCTGACCAAAATCATCTCATTGCGTAGAAAAGGTGGGTCAACATTGGGCCGTTGTTTGGCACTTGTAACCCTTCGAAGATCCCCACCGAGGCCGCCTTTTCCATCATCCAACTCAACCCCTCCATCGCCACCACAAATAAATATGAAGATAATGGGTCACCCTGTCTTACTCCACGAAAACATTGAAACTCTCTCGTCGGAGACCCGTTAATCAAGATAGAAGACCAAGACGACGATAGAATGCCTCTAATCCATAACCTCCACCTCGATGGAAAATTCATTTGATCCAACATGGACTCAATGAAATCCCAAATTTAAAGAATCGTAGGCTTTAAGAAAGTCCACCTTAAACAACAAACCTTGTCCCTTGAAGAACTTGAGCCAAGACACATTTCGTTAATGATCAACGGGACATCCACAATGTTCCTTCCCGTAACAAAGCCCATCTGTGTTTCCGAAATTAACGAGTTCAAAACACCTTTCATTCGGGGAGCTAAAACCTTGGAAATCACTTTTGATATGCATCCAATAAGGCTAATCGGTCTAAAGTCACCAGGGTTTTAGGCATCCACCACTTTAGGGATCAAACAAGTAAAAAAGGATCCACAATCTTTGGAAATTAAACCCGCCTCATAAAACCTCTCCAACACTTCGAAAAAATCATCTTCAAGCTCCACCAAAAAAAAATTAAAAACTCAAAGTTAAACCCGTCCGGGCCGGGAGCTTTATCCCCCTCACATCCCCAAACAACCTCTTTGATTTCGGCCTTAGAGAAAGGCCTAACCAACTCGAGACTTTGCTCCTCCGTTAACCTCCGAATACCCTCGCAACGAAGACTAGGCCTATGAGAGCTTCTTCTGCCAAACAAATCACTAAAATAATTCCAAGCCAAAGATTTTATTTCATCAGGAGCATCCACCCATCTATCCCCATCCAAAAAACCATTTTAATCCTATTATTAACAAGATTGGAGTTAATAAAACCATGGAAAAAAGATAAGTTATCATCTCCATCGGAAACCCATCTTATCCTTGCTTTTTGCCTCAAATCCTCATGATCCAGATTCAATAAGTTCGCGAGTTTGGATTTGTTGTAAACACATTCATCCAGTTCTGTCCCCTCAATCCTTCTCTGTTCACTTTCCTGATCCAAACGGGAACATAAGCTTCTCAAGTCCTTAACCTCTTTGCTTCTTTGCCCCTTGTTTTTAATTCACCAATCTTTTCTGGTTACTGTGTAAAATTTGTTCAACCATGCAGCGCCATGTGGCGTTGCATGTTTTGTTCAATTTTTTTTTTTACTTTTAACGGTTTACTTTCTGTACATAAATATTGTATGCTCTTGTTTGCTACCTTCAGTAGGCTGTCCGAATGGTTGGTTGATGACTTACTTTGTAAAGCAATTTTTACGATTTTTGGTTATGTATGCGAACTGCGAAGCTGTAATTTGTTTTGCTTTTTTTTTGAATTGTTTTTTTTTGTTTACGCTTTTCTATTGACACGTCAACAAAGACTCCTCTTTTGACGCGTGTTGTCAACGTGTTTTCCTATCCTTCTATTGTTCTGCTTATTTAAGCTGGGAAATTTCTTCCCTATTGTCTTTTGGACGCGTTGTTCTCTTGCTAGCCCATTTGGAGGATTGTGCAACATTTCTATTGACCGTACCTTCTGCTTAACAGTATGGAAGTTTATACATTTGTATAATTCATTTTTGAGGTTTACATGACTTGTAGGGGAGGATTTAATGGAGCTCAAAACTTGGTACAAGTTTGCTTTCAAAGTCTTGCCAACTATTAACATTGAAGGAATTATGACGATTGAAGCCAGGAACCTTGCATTTATGTTGCGAGTAATTCATTCAGTTCATGATTCGAGTAATCTGGATGGAAGAAAGGTGTGCATTAGTTCTACTGAACAACTTGATTTCCTTGCAACAATTTCATCATTGCTTGTAATTTTGTTCTTTATTCGAAGCATTGGCCAAGTTAATGCGGTATCTTATGATTTAGTTGTTGGTGCACCAAATATTGAAGGCTATGATATGAGCAGTAGCTACAATCAAATAAAAATTTAAGAATGAATCTACACTTATGCCAAAGTACTTTGTATCAATTTTGTGAAGGTGGGGGATATATAAATGTCTATGCAGATTCAGATTCATTAGTTAAAGGGGTCTATATTAATGACCTCAAGCATATACATGTGATATATTTTAAGGAAAAGAGTAGGACAACAAATTGTTTACATGATTTATCATCATTTGATGCTTTGAAAAAGCAAATAGACACATATTATAAGTTCACGTAATCTAATATATGGATGACCGATATTGGTGTTGGCATTTTATGGAATATGGAGGTGTAAATTCATCCATTTACTTGTTATCAAGTGGGATATAACTCGGAAGAATTTAATACATGTTGAACTAACTCAATTAAGAGGGTGTGTGTTGTTTGGAAACATTTTTGGTGGAATCTGGAAATATTCAATTTTATGGAGCAAAAGATACTGCATCCTTTTTTTTTTCCGATCAATACAATAATAAAATAAATAGACAAAGTTAAATATGGGAACAAATAAAAAGGAGGATAAATAGAGCTTGATCTAAGGAGATAAATATGGAGGAGAATTAGGAAAATTATTATTCCTAATATTCTATTTCCAATACTCCCTCTCAAGTTGGAGCGTGTAAGTTGATAACACCCAATTTGTCAAAAAGAAAACTAAGTTGACGAGCACTTAGGCCTTTTGTGAAGAGGTCAGCAATTTGCAATTTTTAATTGACGGAGAGGGGGTGAATTTCTTGAGTCTCAACTATTTCACGGACAAAATAGCAATCCATCTCCACATGTTTAGTACGTTCATGAAATACCGGATTGTTTGCGATGTGTCGGGCAGCTTGGTTATCACAAAATAGAGGAGTTGGACCTTCGACTGAAACATCTAGTTCTTGTAGTAGCCATCGCATCCACAAAACCTCGCTGACAATAGATGCCATGGAACGATATTCTGCTTCAGCGGAAGAGCGAGAGACGACCAATTGTTTCTTAGTTTTCCACGAAACTGGAGCACCTCCAAAGAGGAGTAAGTAACCTCTTCGGGACCGCCTGGTGAAAGGACAACCGAGCCCATCTGAGTCACAGTATGCCGTGAGATTATAGCCTCCACCTCGGGGTAAAAGGACACCTTGACCTGGTGTGGCTTTTAGATAGCGAAGAACACGGTGGGCTGCATCCAAATGGTTTTGTCTCGGGTCGGCAACAAACTAGCTTAGAACATTAACTGCATATGTGATATCAAGCCTGGTGGCTTGCAAGTAAAGTAGCCTCCCCACCAATCGTCGGTATTGATTACTATCCACTTTTGGTTCCGTCTCACCTTTGTCGAGTTTCAAGTTTGGTTCCATGGGGAACGAACTGGGTCGACACCCTTGGAATCCACAATCTTTAAGAATGTCTAGAGTGTACTTTCTTTGGCTCAAGACTAGTCCCTTTGACGTGCGAACCACCTCGATGCCAAGAAAGTATTTGAGGTTCCCTAGATCCTTGATGCTAAATCGTTTGTGCAGTTCATCTTTCATAAGTTGTATTCTAACGTGGTCATTACCAACAACAATAACATCGTCCACATATGTTAAGGCTGCCACAAAGTTGTTTCCTCGCTTGTGAATGAAAAGAGAGTAGTCAGCCTTACATTGCTTGAAGCCAAGATCAAGAAGAGAGGTTGTGAACTTTTGGTACCAATTTCGAGAGGCTTGTTTCAACCCGTAAAGAGATTTCTTTAACTTACAGACTCTGGTTTCGCCCTCCTTAGAAAAGCCTTGTGGTATTTTCATATATACATCTTCGTGTAAATCGCCATGAAGGAAAGCATTGTTCACGTCGAGTTGATTGATGATCCAGTTTTTCTTGGTTGCTACGGCTAGAAGAGTTCTGAGGGTAACAAGTTTGGCAACTGGAGCAAACGTGTCGTGGTAATCCACTCCTTCCTGTTGTGTGAACCCCTTCGCCACTAGACGAGCCTTGTATTGCTCAACCTCCCCATTTGGCTTATATTTTACCTTGTATACGCATTTAGAATCTATAGCATGTTTCCCCTCTGGTAGGTTTTCAAGAGTCCATGTTTCGTTTTCTTCAAGAGCACGGATCTCCTTTTTCATGGCTTCTTTCCACCTTTCGTCCCGCATAGCTTGTTTAAAGGTTTTAGGCTCATCATGTCGTTAGATGTGAACTCCCCACCATTATCACATCTAATCTTCTTGATGTTCTTTCCGAATTGTGTTTGTACCATTTTTTGAAAATCCTTTAAGCACCTACTAGCTTCATGTTTGAATTTTAATAAGAACAACCACACGGCTCTACTGAAATCATCAACAGTTGTTAAAAAAAAATACGTTGCCCCGGTAAAAGAAGGCGTATGATATGCCCCCCAAATATCACAATGTAATAAATCAAAACAATCAACTGTTTTAGTGGTACTATCATGAAAAGGGAGTCTTGTGTGCTTAGCCTTAGAGCAAGAATCACAAATCTTATCAAAATTAGCCTTTTTAAGAAAACTAATATGGTTGAGTTTTTCTGCGGAAGCGTGTCCTAACCTTTTATGCCAAATGTCATTAGTCACCACCATTGCTTTTCTCTCGTTTCTTATCATCCCCATCCGATATAGTCCCCTCTCACATCTACCCGCACCAATCAAGCTCCCTGTCCGAAGACTCTTCATGATGCAAAAGTCAGGGAAGAATGAAACTACGCATTGCAATTCTTTTGTCAATTTTCTAACCGATGAAAGGTTGCACTCAAATTCAGGAACATAAAGGACTTCCTTTATTTTAGTACCCCCTTTAAGGGTGCAATCACCCCTTCCCTTAACAGGAACTTTAGTCCCATTGGGAATGACAACAGGACCTTCAATTTTGCTTTCTATTTTGTTTTCAAGAACATCAGGATCATAGGTAATGTGCTCGGTGGCTCCCGAGTCCACCACCCAATCATCATCACCTTCCCTTTTACCTGCAAGGTTAGCCGCACGTGTTGTTTCATCATTTTGGTTTTTTTTCTACTTCAACGCAGGCTGCCTTTGTACTTGGCCACCATACGGGGTATCCAATTCTTTCGATACAGACTTTCTTGTTGTGGTCGTCCTTCCCGCAAAGGGTGCAATGCTCGACCATATAGCTCCGTTTGATGTTTTGGACCACAACTCTTTCATGCCTCATTATTTCTCGATTGCTACTGGTTATAGATGATTGAGATAACAAAGCTCTTTGCCGGAAAAAGTCGCCAGAATCATGGTGCTCTGATGCCATATTCAATTTTATGGAGCAAAAGATTCTGCATCCTTTTTTTTCCATCAATACAAGAATAACAGAATAAATAGACAAAGTTAAATATGGGAACAAATAAAAAGGAGGATAAATAGAGCTTGATCTAGGGAGATAAATATGGAGGAGAATTAGGAAAATTATTATTCCTAATATTCTATTTCCAATAGGAAATCAGGAGGCATCACAAACAATAGTGCACATTTGATTATGGTAGATAACGATCACCACGTAATTCTAACCTTGTATGATGATAATCATGGATAATGTTGGTCACATACTTGATGTTGATTATGTTCAAATGACGACCAAACTCCAAGAGTATAATGAACGATATAATGTTAGTTTTAATGCCCTAGTTGTTGCTTGTTTTGACGTTTCTAGGCAAGGTTGCCCAATTTTGAGCATTGTTATTTTTATCACAGCTATAAAAAATGGGTATTTGAGTTGTGAAGCATGCAAAGTCATTAGAATTTTGAAACCAGTTCCAAGACTTATGGTGGTGAGAACTACAGTGGGGTTACCTTGTAATGAATACTGTCTGTTAAATCCTAACATCCCGTCACTACATAATTTGTATTTCAAATTTTGTTTTAGTCAAAGTTGATAGTTATTAGGTTGCTACTTTTACTCCTATGAATTCTCAACTTAATTTGTATATATATCTCCTTCTGTAACTCAATGTAAATCAAGAATCCTTTTAATCAATATTGTCGAGATCTCTGTTTCTTTATATGGTATCAGAGCTTGAATTGATCCTCCACCCTACCATTGATTCTCCTCCTTTTTTTCCTTTTTCTTTCACTGCAAGCTTGTTTCAACAGCCAACCCTCGACAATCATGACTACTGATTCCGATTCTTCTTCCTCACTTACCATCAACCAATCCATGAAAGACTTAACCATTGTTACATTCCCTGCCATGCTAAAACTCACCGGCTCTAATTATCTTGGATGGAAAACACAGATTGAAGCACTGCTTCACGGACTAGACCTGCACATATTTATTGATGGGTCGCATCTCTCTCCTGCTCCAACCAAAGCCGCAGATGGAACAACCACACCACACAAGGACTACAACCAATGGTTCCGCCAAGATCGACTTTTGTTCGGTGCTTTGGTCGGAAGTCTTTCTCCTCAAATCGTCCCGCTAATCACCAACGCCTCATCTTCTCATGAAGCCTGGAAGATTCTGACTGCCACTTACGCATCTCCTACTCGTGGACACATCAAACAACTTCAACATCGTTTGAGGCAGATTACGAAAACACCTACTCAATCAATCACTGATTATATGCAGAGCATCAAAACTGTGGTAGACGAGCTTGCTCTTCTAGGCAAGAAATTAGACCAGGAAGATATCATCGATGCAGTTCTAGTTGGTTTGGATCAAACATCCTACAAACCGATTCTTGATGCCGTACATGCAAGAGACACACCCATATCCTTTAACGAATTGCATGAAAAGCTTATTAATCATGAATTGTCTCTAGCTCAACAGGTTGCTTATAGTGGTATTCATCAACCCGCATCGGTGTTCTACGTCCAAAACAAAGGACCGAAACCCAACAAAGCATGGAACATGACTCGGCACCAACCACACCGTGCACCCGCTGCTTCATCAGCCGAAATCCTACCATCTCAACCGAATGCACCATCCAGCGTTCAAACGGGAGCCAAACCTTACCTCGGAAAGTGTCAGTGGTGTCGTAACTGGGGCCACTCCGTGCAAAATTGTTCCATTTTCAAAAGGGATAATCCTAATGCTGTTATGCCTACTTTTCGTAAAAACTCACTGGTTAATGGGGCCCAAGCACATATGATGAACACTAAATCAACTTCATCATCCAACTGGTTATTTGACAGTGGAGCCTCACATCATGTTACCAACGACTTGAATAATCTTTCTCTACATGCACCATACGATGGAACTGAAGAGCTTGTTATTGGTGACGGTTCGTGTTTACAAATAACTCACATTGGCTCCATTATTATTCATACCTCACACACTCCTCTAATTCTTACTAATGTTTTATGTGTCCCTTCCATATCTCGCAACATTATTTCTATATCTCGTTTATGACAAGACAACAACTTTCTAATTGAATTTTACTCTTTTCTTTTTTGTTATAAAGGATCGGACCTCCAACACTCCTGTCTTTCAAGGTTCGGCAATCAAGGGGATGTATGAACTACGCTACCCTCTCAAGCCTATGGTCAACACCATGCATCGCACCACCTCCTTCATGACTTGGCATCACCGGCTTGGTCATCCCAACAATAAAACTTTTCAATCATTATCTTCTTTTGTTCCTGTAAATTATGTTTTTCGTGAAACTTGTAATGCATGCCATATTAATAAAAGTCACCGTCTACCTTTTTCTACAACCTCTCTTATATCACACGCTCCACTTGACATAATTTTCTCTGATGTATGGTGCTCCCCTGTTGAATCCTTTGACAATTATAAATATTACATTATTTTCATTGATCATTACACAAAATACATATGGCTATATCCTTTAAAACAAAAATCTGACTCACTCTCTACCTTCATCCGTTTCCAAAAACTAGTCGAAAACTATTTTCAAAGAAAAATAAAACAATTCTTTTCTGATAACGGTGGCGAATACATTAAACTCTCATCCCATTTTTCCTCATGTGGTATATCTCATCTCACATCTCCTCCACATACCCCGGAACATAATGGGTATGCCGAAAGACGCCACCGACATATTGTTGAAACCGGCTTGGCGTTACTTTCTCATGCCCAACTTCCCGTCACCTTTTGGCCATTTGCCTTCACAACCGCCGCTTACTTAATCAATCGTCTCCCCACTCCAACACTAGAAAACTCTTGTCCCTTCTACCGCTTATTTCAAAAACAACCTAACTACAATAAACTACGAAGTTTTGGATTGTCACACCCCCAATTAACCACTAACGGAGTTTATACCGTTAAGGGGTGCGACTAGACCATGATCCACAACCATTAGTTACAAATACTTAACGAATCAAAAATAAAGTTCAAACACATGTCTTAAAATAAGTCTCACAAATGCGCAGCGGAAAAATATTAACTTAGCACTAACCACGTGCTTTACAAATTTGTTGTTTTAAAATTCCCAATTCAGTTTAACAAAAATAAAAGTCTTCATGTGCCATGCCAACCTCTGGCGGATACTCCTCAGCGATCTGCAAAAGTTTAAACCACGCAAGTGTCAACCTAACGGTTGGTGAGTTCACAGTGGGCTTGTCATGCATTGGCCCGGTCTCATAGTTATGGTCATGTCAACATATATTATTGAAATATTTATTTGTGAGAAACAAAGCTTAAATATCATATCTCAGTTCATGAAGATAATTTCCGCAACATACGTTGTCGGGTATGAACTAGTTTTGTAAAATTAAAGTGCTCAACCGATATCGCGGGTAGCTAATCCGTTGTTCCATGCACTAAGGAAGTTTGTACCAAAGCTGACTATTATTGTAGTGGCAGAGCCATCATTTGTTTTGTTTGCGGACCTACGTCATCGCGGTCTTGCCTCCCCCGTGTCCTCTCGGGACCACGGTCAGAATAGGCTGATATTGTACCTCCGTGCACTCCCCGTGCCACGGGGCGGAGTTTGTCAAACTCCAGTAGATCTACCCAACATCCCCTCGCTTTACAATTAATGGTACAATTTAGTTGAGGACTTTTTCAGTTATAAGGCATCCTTAGAAAACATGTGATATCATGTGGTTCAGACTTTAACCTACACTAGCCATATTAAAAACGGTTTACTTTGGGTTCTCATAAATTCCGAAAACATTTTCAGTTTTTTTGTTTCAGAAATAGTTTGTTTAAGTCCACAAGTGTTTCCCATAAAACACTTCAGTTCATCAAGTGGGTGTCGAGCACTCCTAAGTTTTCAAGTTCATCGGTAGGTGCATAGCACTCATAAGTTTTGTCAGCAATGTTTTTCGTTAAGTTATTCGGCGCGTCCCAAACGGGCTCACGGTAAACGGGTTGGTGACACTCACCTTGGGTTGCACTACTACACTTGCTATATATATATCCAAGTATGTTTGCTTATCGAAGACCTATGAACACGTTTAGGTCTTAAGTATTAATTTTGTGTCTAATCTTTAACTACGTCACTATGGCCCATAACATAGCACGTTGGAACTATGACTAGACATACCGACTCACGACACCGATGGTTGATCATAAACAATGGTTCACATAGTTCAGGAATCAAACATGTTTCATTATTGCATAACCATGTAAGTCATGGCATAACATTCAAACAAGTTGCACAAGTTTGGGTTTAGGTCTGGTCACAGTTTCGCTAGCATAGATTCGCTAGGCAGTTTCGCTGTGTGCACAGGCAGCACTTTCGCTAGGCAATACCCGATGACACAGTTTCGCTAGGCTAGTTTCGCTCGAAACTGTTGGCACAGTTTCGCTAGCCTAGTTTCGCCCGAAACTGGTTTGAACTTTCGTTCAGGTTGGTTCGCTCGGTAATTTCGTTCGAGCTGGTCTACTTAGTTTACACGGCGACACTACAGTTTCGCTCCATAGTGTCGCTGGATGAAGATATACATAATTTCGCTAAGTAATTTCGCCCAGAGAACTTCACAGTTTCGCTGGTCGCGAAAAACACATAAATCAGCCTAAAAATCAATCTAACAGCTTCCATATTTCACATAACTCATTATCTAGCATGCATAGACATTTACCAACATCAAACAACAAGATTTAACACCTTAAACATGGGTTTTCACATCCAAATCACCAAAAACACATTTTTGACCTAAAATGACCTAAATAGCATAAATCTCTATCATGGTTGGATTTCATACGTAAAGTTGCAAACTTTATAACAGATCTAACATCCCTAAGCAACATACTAGCAAATCAAGCAGTTTCATGAAAGTTTAAGCATGCTTTTTAAGAAAACTCATAGAAAAGGCATAAAGAAAGGTTTTGGGACTCACGATTCGATCAAGGAATCGAATGGATGTTGTCTTGAGGCTGAGATCTTGGTTTTCTTGATGGTTTTCGGCTGACCAGATTTCCAGGAGAGTGTGTGTGTGTTTTTGGGATAAATGGTGCAAAAATGAGATCTCTAGGGTTTTATGTCTATATATATCAGAGGCTAGTTTCGCTGGTCAGTTTCGCTGGCCAAGCGAAACTGGCTCTGTGAGTCAGAGGTTAAGCTAGCCGGGCGACACTATAGTTTCGCCCGGTAGTTTAGCTGGAAATCAAAAGTAGCCAATTCACATTCTATTATTAACACTAAATCATGCGTTTAATTCACATTGCACGTAATGACAATAAATGAGTAAACACATAACACATAACACTTATGGACGGGTTCGGTGATCAACCAAAGGTCGTGGACGTATTCGGCCTAGTTATGCATTAGTTACTTAAGTTAACACTTATAACGTAACTAACAGAGATTGTCTAACGGAAGTTAACCTTGGAATTCTCGGGTGTCACATCATCCCCTTGAAATTGGAATTTTCGTCCCGAAAATTATTCTAGTGTTGTAGCGTTCGCAGCCTCAGCTGTCATCGTTGCTGTAGTTGCTGGGGAAAGAAAGCAAAAGTTTTAGGGTTGTCACATCCTCCTCCTGTTAAGGAATTTTGGTCCCAAAAATTAAATCATACCTTGAGTTTCCGTGGACGTTCGCTCGAACAAGTGAGGATACTTTTTCTTCATTTGATCCTCTCGTTCCCAAGTATATTCAGGTCCACGCCTTGAGTTCCATCGCACCTTGACGATCGGAATCTTGCTACGTTTAAGGGCTTTCTCCTCGCGTCCCATGATTTCTACAGGTTGCTCAATAAATCTCAAATGTTCATCGATTTCCAATTCCTCCAAAGGAATTATTTCAGTGTCTTCAGCCAGACATTTCTTTAGATTAGAAACGTGAAACACGTTGTGAACTCCATCGAGTTCGGCAGGGAGTCGTAACCGGTAGGCCACCGGGCCTACTCCCCCAATGATTTCAAATGGGCTGATATAGCGAGGATTCAGCTTTACACGCTTTCCGAAGCGTATCACTCCCTTCCAGGGAGATACCTTCAACAGTACTTTGTCGCCTACCTCGAACTTCAAGGGTTTACGGCGTTTGTCGACATAGCTCTTTTGCCTATCACGTGCTGCGGCTATCCGTTTTCTGATTTGAATAATGCGTTCGGTCGTGTCATGAATGATTTCTGGTCCGGTGATTCCTTTCTCACCCGTTTCAGCCCAACACACGGGCGATCTACATTTTCTGCCATAAAGAGCTTCAAAAGGTGCTGCACCGATGCTCGAATGATAACTGTTGTTGTAGGAGAACTCCACCAACGGAAGGTGAGTCTCCCAATCTTTACCGAAGTCGAGGACGCAAGCTCGGAGCATGTCTTCCAAAGTCTGAATAGTTCGTTCCGTCTGACCATCGGTCTGCGGGTGATAAGCTGTACTCATATCCAGTCTGGTTCCTAGTGCTTCTTGCATAGATTGCCATAGTCGGGAAGTAAATCGAGGATCTCGATCGGAAATAATAGTCTTAGGCACTCCATGACGTGCCACAATTCGGTCCATATACAGCTTCGTTAACTTATCCATATTGTCAGTTTCCTTCATTGGAATAAAGTGTGCAGATTTGGTCAATCGATCAATGATAACCCAAATCGCATCCGGTCGATTCGATCTATGAGGTAATCCCGTTACGAAATCCATGGAGATATCCTCCCATTTCCATTCTGGGATCTTTGGTTGCTGCAATAATCCAGCAGGCTTTTGGTACTCGACCTTAACCCTTGAGCATGTTAAACACTTAGCCACATATCGCGCAATGTCGGCTTTCATATTCGGCCACCAATACAAGCTCTTCAAATCTTGGTACATTTTATCCGATCCAGGGTGTACCGAATACCTTGATTTGTGAGCCTCGTCCATCACGAGCTCACGGAGATTTCCAAGTAAAGGAACCCAAATTCTGTCATTGTAATATCTGAGTCCGTCGGACTTAACTTCGGAGTTACCATCTACACCACGCAGTGCTTCAGCTGCGAAGTTTTCTTCTTTCAGAGCTTTTTGTTGGGCATCACGGATCCGATCCGGCAATCCCGTGTGAATGGTAAGTTGAAGCGCTCGTACTCGTCGAGGCTTTTCGTACTCTTTTCGGCTTAAAGCATCAGCCACAACATTGGCTTTTCCTGGGTGATACTTAATCGCTAAATCATAATCATTTAGTAGCTTGAACCACCGTCGTTGTCGCATGTTGAGATCCTTTTGTTCAAAGATGTGTTGTAAGCTCTTGTGGTCGGTAAATATCGTGCACTTTGTTCCGTAGAGGTAGTGTCTCCAAATCTTGAGTGCAAACACAACGACTCCTAATTCCAAATCATGTGTCGTGTAATTCTTCTCGTGAACCTTCAGTTGCCTGGACCCGTAGGCGATAACTTTGTCCCGTTGCATCAACACGCAACCAAGTCCTTGAATGGATGCATCACAGTAAACCACAAAGTCGTCAACCCCTTCGGGTAACGAGAGAATTGGAGCTGAACATAACATGTCCTTAAGAGTTTGAAACGCGTGTTCTTCTTTTTCACCCCATCTATATTGTACTCCTTTGTGCGTTAAAGCCGTCAAGGGTTGAGCCAATTGCGAGAAACCCTTAATGAATCTTCGGTAATATCCGGCAAGTCCCAAAAATTGTCGGATTTCGGTCGGCGCTCTCGGAGTAGACCAATTCTTAATAGCTTCCACCTTAGATGGGTCGACATGAATTCCATCCTTGTTAACAATATGTCCAAGAAACTGGACTTCGCGGATCCAAAAATCGCACTTTGAAAACTTTGCGTAAAGCTGTTCTTTGCGGAGTAATTCTAAGATAAGTCGTAGGTGATTCTCGTGTTCTTCCTTTGTCTTGGAATAGATCAAAATGTCATCGATGAAAACTATCACAAACTGATCGAGGTACGGCTTGCACACTCGATTCATCAGATCCATAAACATAGCAAGCGCATTAGTTAGCCCAAACGGCATAACTAGAAACTCGTAGTGACCATACCGAGTTCTGAAAGCAGTCTTAGGAACATCCTCTTCACGTACACGAAGTTGGTGATATCCTGATCGTAGGTCAATCTTTGAGTAGTAGCTCGAACTTTGCAGCTGGTCGAAAAGGTCTTCGATTCGAGGAAGTGGATACCGATTCTTGATTATAACCTTGTTAAGCTCTCGGTAGTCGATACACATTCGGAACGTTCCATCTTTTTTCTTAACAAATAATACCGGTGCTCCCCATGGAGACGAACTTGGGCGAATGAATCCCTTGTCTAGTAACTCTTGAAGTTGCGCGGAGAGTTCGTTGAGTTCGCTTACCGCCAAACGGTAAGGTGCGCGTGCAATCGGAGCGGCTCCAGGAGCTAAGTCGATCCCAAACTCAACTTGTCGAAATGGAGGCAAACCAGGCAATTCGTCAGGAAATACATCTGGAAAGTCGCGGACTATCGGGTAGTCGTCGATTTTGCGCTCGGGGCGTGTCGTGTCGGTGACGTTTGCAAGGATCGCGAAGTGTCCCTTGCGAAGGCATTTCTGAGCTTTGAGAAACGAAATGATGCCGGTGACCGTTCCACCTTTTTCACCTTGAACCGTTAACACTTTACCGTCTCTGAGTGGAATACGAACCACTTTTTCTTGGCATAAAATTTCAGCTCGGTTTTCAGATAACCAATCTATTCCTACTATGACATCAAAACTACCAATCGAGAAAGGCATAAGATTGATTCCTAACGTATGGCCAGCTAGTTCTAGCTTACAGTCCTTAACTATCTGAGTGGTATCATGAAGTTTACCATTTGCTAGCTCTACCACATACTTAGCTTCTAAGTCAATCGGTTTAGCATTAATTAATCTAGCAAACTTAGTGGAAATAAAACTTCTTTCAGCACCAGAATCAAACAATACAGTAGCAAAGAAACCATTAAGTATGAATTTACCGTTAATCACGTTGGCATCGTTGCGAGCTTCACCTTGACCCATGACGAAAGCTCGGCCTCTACCATTTCCACCATTTCCGTTGTTACCATTCCCGTTGCCATTCCCATTGCCATTACCTCCACCATTACCATTCCCACCGTTATTTTCCTGATGACCATTTCCCTGTCTTCTCAGCTGTGGGCAGTCTCTTTTAATGTGGCCTGGGGCACCACATTCAAAACAATTTCCGTTACCATTTCCCCTGGGAGCTTCATTGTTGTTGTTGTTACGGTTCTGACCGTTGTTGTTTCCATTGCCTCGGTTATTCCCATAGTTGTTGTTGCCATGGTTGTTGTTTTGCCTTAGGCGGTTTTGTTGCTCGGGAAGAATTGTCCAACAGTCCTTTGCCTCATGGCTCTTCTTGCCACACCTTTCACAGCTCAAATTCTTTCTATAAATACCAGCATGATGCTTCCCACACTTGTTACACATGGGCAAGTTACCCTTGTAGTTGCTTTGACCGTTTCCGCCCTGGCGGTTGTTACCACTGTTGTGCCCAGATCTTTTGCTGTGACCCTGGGAGTTAAAGGATCTCCCAGTGCTGTTTCCCACGCTTTGATTGTTCATGGAATTCTCAGGAGTTTCTTCATCAGCTTTTCTCTTGCCACTTAAGGCAGTCTTCTCGGTGATTCTTGCAGGTAGTGTACCCTTCTCAACCTCCTGGTCAGTAAGTTTATGAGCCAAACGGATGGCTTGCTGCACGTTTGTGGGGTTGCTGGCAGTCACTAATCCCTTGATTTGAGGCGCGAGGCCTTCCAGATAACGCTCAATGCGCTTGAACTCAGCATCCACCATTGTGGGGCACAAGACCGCGTACTCATGGTAACGCGCAATATACTGTTCGACTTCAGAGCCTGTCATTTTCAGATTCAGAAATTCACCCTCTAGCTTCTTCACTTGGTCACGGGGACAATATTCCTCCATAATCAATTCCTTAAATGCTCCCCACTCCATGTTATTGGCAGCATCTAACCCAATCATTTGAATTTCAGCATTCCACCAGGTGAGAGCAGCTCCCTCGAAGGTACCAGTCGCGTATTTCACCTTGTTCTCAGCGGGGCAGTTGCACATAGAGAAGACCTTCTCAGACTTCTCGATCCACCTGAGGAGTCCCACCGCTCCTTCCTCGCCGGAAAACGTCATCGGCTTACAGTCCATGAAGGACTTAAACGTGCAGTGATGGAGGTTTCCTGATGCATAAGTAGTTCGGGTTTTAAATTTAAACAAGTCAACATATAGTCACAGTGTGCCTTAATCGGCGTAATAATTACCCTGCGCGGCGAATGCAGCATGGACGGCTGCCACCGCGGCTTGCACATGTTCATTAATCATAGCTTGCAGTTCTGCAGGCGTCAAGTTGATGTTGTTCCTTCCGTGTCCTCTTCCAGACATTTTCTGGACAGTTTAAAGTAGGCAGTGTTCAGTCACAGTTATATTCTATACATATCCCATAATATGTATATTATCAATTTCCCGTTATCCCACTATTAGTCCAGAAAAATTTTCGTGCAAAATCGAGGCGTCGTCGGAGAACGTCGTAAGTCGTAAGTAGTTATCGTTGAAAGTCGGCTTTCCCATAAAAGTCACCGTCGGCGTAGTCATCGTAGTAGAAATCAAGACGTAGCGTGTAGCATCGTTTCGTTGTCGCTTTCCCCCGGAGTAGTGTGCGTATTCGCGTTCACATTTCGTATACGTGTGTGAAATTTTCCCTAAGGTCTTCCGTTAGACTACTTAGACACAGTCTATATATATACTTATATATATATATATATATATACATACGTACGTACTAAGCTTTTACTTACACAGCAGAGCGAGTATCCCAGGTTGGCACGTAAAATTTCGTTCTTGGGAATTTGTTTGTTTGTTTGTAACTAAGGTTTTCAAGTTGCAGTTTCCAAATCGTTTTCAATAATGATTCCAGTTCTCTGCAACTTATGGCTCTGATACCAATCTGTCACACCCCCAATTAACCACTAACGGAGTTTATACTGTTAAGGGGTGCGACTAGACCAGGATCCACAACCATTAGTTACAAATACTTAACGAATCAAAAATAAAGTTCAAACACATGTCTTAAAATAAGTCTCACAAATGCGCAGCGGAAAAATATTAACTTAGCACTAACCACGTGCTTTACAAATTTGTTGTTTTAAAATTCCCAATTCAGTTTAACAAAAATAAAAGTCTTCATGTGCCATGCCAACCTCTGGCGGATACTCCTCAGCGATCTGCAAAAGTTTAAACCACGCAAGTGTCAACCTAACGGTTGGTGAGTTCACAGTGGGCTTGTCATGCATTGGCCCGGTCTCATAGTTATGGTCATGTCAACATATATTATTGAAATATTTATTTGTGAGAAACAAAGCTTAAATATCATATCTCAGTTCATGAAGATAATTTCCGCAACATACGTTGTCGGGTATGAACTAGTTTTGTAAAATTAAAGTGCTCAACCGATATCGCGGGTAGCTAATCCGTTGTTCCATGCACTAAGGAAGTTTGTACCAAAGCTGACTATTATTGTAGTGGCAGAGCCATCATTTGTTTTGTTTGCGGACCTACGTCGTCGCGGTCTTGCCTCCCCCGTGTCCTCTCGGGACCACGGTCAGAATAGGCTGATATTGTACCTCCGTGCACTCCCCGTGCCACGGGGCGGAGTTTGTCAAACTCCAGTAGATCTACCCAACATCCCCTCGCTTTACAATTAATGGTACAATTTAGTTGAGGACTTTTTTCAGTTATAAGGCATCCTTAGAAAACATGTGATATCATGTGGTTCAGACTTTAACCTACACTAGCCATATTAAAAACGGTTTACTTTGGGTTCTCATAAATTCCGAAAACATTTTCAGTTTTTTTTGTTTCAGAAATAGTTTGTTTAAGTCCACAGGTGTTTCCCATAAAACACTTCAGTTCATCAAGTGGGTGTCGAGCACTCCTAAGTTTTCAAGTTCGTCGGTAGGTGCATAGCGCTCATAAGTTTTGTCAGCAATGTTTTTCGTTAAGTTATTCGGCGCGTCCCAAACGGGCTCACGGTAAACGGGTTAGTGACACTCACCTTGGGTTGCACTGCTACACTTGCTATATATATATCCAAGTATGTTTGCTTATCGAAGACCTATGAACACGTTTAGGTCTTAAGTATTAGTTTTGTGTCTAATCTTTAACTACGTCACTATGGCCCATAACATAGCACGTTGGAACTATGACTCGACATACCGACTCACGACACCGATGGTTGATCATAAACAATGGTTCACATAGTTCAGGAATCAAACATGTTTCATTATTGCATAACCATGTAAGTCATGGCATAACATTCAAACAAGTTGCACAAGTTTGGGTTTAGGTCTGGTCACAGTTTCGCTAGCATAGATTCGCTAGGCAGTTTCGCTGTGTGCACAGGCAGCACTTTCGCTAGGCAATACCCGATGACACAGTTTCGCTAGGCTAGTTTCGCCCGAAACTGGTTTGAACTTTCGTTCAGGTTGGTTCGCTCGGTAATTTCGTTCGAGCTGGTCTACTTAGTTTACACGGCGACACTACAGTTTCGCTCCATAGTGTCGCTGGATGAAGATATACATAATTTCGCTAAGTAATTTCGCCCAGAGAACTTCACAGTTTCGCTGGTCGCGAAAAACACATAAATCAGCCTAAAAATCAATCTAACAGCTTCCATATTTCACATAACTCATTATCTAGCATGCATAGACATTTACCAACATCAAACAACAAGATTTAACACCTTAAACATGGGTTTTCACATCCAAATCACCAAAAAACACATTTTTGACCTAAAATGACCTAAATAGCATAAATCTCTATCATGGTTGGATTTCATACGTAAAGTTGCAAACTTTATAACAGATCTAACATCCCTAAGCAACATACTAGCAAATCAAGCAGTTTCATGAAAGTTTAAGCATGCTTTTTAAGAAAACTCATAGAAAAGGCATAAAGAAAGGTTTTGGGACTCACGATTCGATCAAGGAATCGAATGGATGTTGTCTTGAGGCTGAGATCTTGGTTTTCTTGATGGTTTTCGGCTGACCAGATTTCCAGGAGAGTGTGTGTGTGTTTTTGGGATAAATGGTGCAAAAAATGAGATCTTTAGGGTTTTATGTCTATATATATCAGAGGCTAGTTTCGCTGGTCAGTTTCGCTGGCCAAGCGAAACTGGCTCTGTGAGTCAGAGGTTAAGCTAGCCGGGCGACACTATAGTTTCGCCCGGTAGTTTAGCTAGAAATCAAAAGTAGCCAATTCACATTCTATTATTAACACTAAATCATGTGTTTAATTCACATTGCACGTAATGACAATAAATGAGTAAACACATAACACATAACACTTATGGACGGGTTCGGTGATCAACCAAAGGTCGTGGACGTATTCGGCCTAGTTATGCATTAGTTACTTAAGTTAACACTTATAACGTAACTAACAGAGATTGTCTAACGGAAGTTAACCTTGGAATTCTCGGGTGTCACATGGATGCTTATGCTACCCTTGGCTTCGTCCATATTCTCCTCACAAACTTCACTCTAGATCGACACCTTGTATTGTGACACCCGGTCCAAAAATCAGGTCAAATCCTCTCTCAGTTGACTTTTTTTGACTTTCATTACGTGAAAATTATGTGAATTACTGTTTTAAAACGCATGATTAACTGTGTTTAGATAAATGATTAACTGGTTTAATTATCGCGTTAAATAACCGTGAAATATGAAAGTCTCATATTATTAAAAGTGGTATTTTAATAATAAGAAATTAAATATAAAAATTGACATTTTATATTTTATCAAAACTGATCTAAACTGTTAGGACGTTTTATGAACTTAAAATGTTACGAAAAATGTTACGTTGTCAAGACTTAGCCGATCGTCCAAACCATTTAGCCTATTGGGCCCGGTAAGCCCAATAAGCCCAAACGTGTCCGGATCAACCCGAAAACTTAACCCTAGACTCGCCTCGATGTACCGAGTGGATTCCCTAACCAGAAACACGACCCGCGGCCCAGATCGCATTGGGCCGTAACCGGCCCAAACCGGTTTTCCCTTTTCTTTTTGTTCTCTTGCGGCCCACATAGAACCGGACCCATTTCTTTTTTCTTTTCTCTATTGGGCTCGGCCCAAACCGAACCATCAATGGGCTTCGGCCCAGTCTCCCACCCGATTTCCTTTGGGCTTCGGCCCGGTTCACTTAACCGAATACCATTGGGCTTCGGCCCACTTCTCAACCTTTTTAAATAATTAGTTTTTGGCCCAATGATTTTTATAAAACTAACCCAATCGGTTTTATACACTTTTGGCCCAAATAATTATTTAAAACTCACCACCTTTGTAATAATTTATGCTTGGACTAAATTTATAAAAATTTCTATTTTTATGAACTCCTAGCCCCTTCATATTTTATAAAAGCTTCAAAACTTTTATAAAGCTTATAAACTAATTAACCAAAAGCTAGAAGGCATGAGTAGGTGACAACACAACAAAAACCAATGGGTAATTACCTTGATTAGGCTATAAAAGAGAGCCTAAGTGCCACCCTTGGTTCCCCACACCCAAACACCTTTCTCTTGCTCCCTCCATTGAGATCGGCCCTCACCCCCAACCGGTTCCCTTCACCGTCGGCTGCTGCTGCCGTCCGCAGCCCTGCTGCCACCGCGACGCCGCGGACCTCCGCCGTGCCGGACCACCGCAAACCACCACCAACCATCGCCAACCACCACCGATTTTCCCTTCATCTTTTGTGAGTCTTTTAACTCACATTTCTCTCATATTTTCACCCCTTTAAAACCCTCAAGTCTTGACAATAATCCACCAAAAGTAACTAATATGCTTGTGTTTGGTTGATCAACTAACAAAAACTCACTTCTTAATCTCTTTTCTTCCAAGATCAAGCACTCATCTTGGTGTCTTAGAGACTTAAAGTTAGCCAAGGAGTGTGGTGAAACACATTTGTGAAATCTAAGGAAAGTAACAAGCGTGCACCATGAATCTTGTTTATGAAACCTTGGTTTCATAAGTTAGTTGATTTCAAACAACCCTCCAAGCCTCTTCATATAAAATGAAACATAAATGCTAACTCACAATCTATACATGTTTATTATTTAAAGTCCTAACACCAATGTGTTAGTTGATTGTTTATTTATTTAAAGTCCTAACACCAATGTGTTAGTTGATTGTTATGATTTATTTCCTAACACAATGTGTTAGTTGATTTATTTACAAATCACATTATGTTACATGTTAAAACTATGTTAAACAAATAAATCTCCTAAACAAGATGTAATGCTTTAAAGTAAAAGTTACATATGTAACTTATGGCATAAAAGACTAAAACAAATAAAAAGGGACAAAGAGAATGTTACTTGTTTTAGTAAATATAACACATTAAATGTGTTATAAAAGTTCAAGACAAAAAGAATAATTATAGATTTTGTTACTAAAAATGGTGAGAATAATATTTATGTCAAATGATTAATTTGACATAAATACTTGGATTTATTACAAGTTTTAACCTTTCTAAGACTTTTGCTATAAATAGACATTTTTTCTATAAAAAGTCACATGTGGAAATAAATTTTTTTTATAAAAGGATTTTTATAAAAATAAATCAAAGACAAACCATTGACTTTAAATATTTATATGGATTTTTAATGTTACTTTGATGAAATCAAAGTAACCAAAAATGGAATTTCATCCGTTAGAGATTTTAAATAAAATCAAGTTTTTATAAAGACAACTTTATATAAATCCAAGCGTCGTTACAATGTTTTGAAAATGTTTAAGAAGAAATAAATATTTCATGTCAAAGAAATATTTTAAACGATTTTCAAAAAAAACTATAAAATGTTGTGACTTAAAATAAAAGCTTAAAATCCTTTCATAATTAAAAATGAAATAAATAATTATTTTTGTCAAATAATTATTTACAAAGGATTTAAAAATATGCTTTATTCACAAAAGTATGGTAAATCATAATTATTTAAGAATAATTATAGCTTGCAAAATTAACTAATCAAGCCCATAATTATTTACTTAAAAATAATTATAACGAACTTATGAAAATAATAATAAACATTATTATTTTAAACTCGATGTTCAATACTTGATTTAGTTGTTAAGTGATGATTCCTTAATATATTTATTGAGCATAAATATAATTAACCATGAAAGTATTTATTTAATAAATGCAAGCTAACGGGTTTTCAAAACGTATACAAATGTGAATAAAACGTCAAGACTTGACTGGTATCATTTCGGTGACTTATGTTACTCAATTGATCATTGACCTTATGCATATGCTTATTAAATGATTTAGGACGTTACGTGCTACCGTTCCTTCACCGCTTACATACCACTTACCTGCTAAATCTGTGAGTTTCACGGCCCCTTTTACTTTTAACTGTTTTATACTTTGGGGGAGAAATCATGAAAACTGTTAAATGCTTTTTACTTAATATTATGGTTTATCTGTTAGCCGTATGACTACTTGTTCTCTTACTAATTGCACAACTTGGTACATTATCGTTATAAACGTTTGTACAACCGAAATCCCATCATTAATTGATTTCAATTAGTTCTGTACGAAACGATAGCTAGTGAATAGATCTATTTGGGTTGACAACCCTACCCTAACTGGTAGCTCCAGTTCTGACTCCGGATTGTCAGGGGGTACACGTCAGTTATTCCGCTCTGTTTAACATCTCTGGGCAAGGGATGCTGGGTGGGTAAACCGTTAGTATTTGAAATCAAGGTTTAGGTGAGCTCATACATCCAGAACGATAAACCCTTGTAATATTTAAGTATACTGAAAACTGTTTTACAAATGTTTAACTGATAAATCATAAACCTGTGAACCTCACCAACTTTATGTTGACCAGTTTTAAATTCATGATTTCTTAGGTAATTGATGCAACTTCGTGAAGACATGCAAATGGGGCTTAACTATGCTATCGGACCTGCTTTTGGAGTCATAGTCCCGATTATCATAAATAAACCGTTCAATGTTTAATTATAAATTTAAGACTTGTTTTCGAAATGTAAGACATTATCATTATCCACTATCATTTTCCGCTGCAATATAATGACGTAATGTTTTATAAAGTTTTAAATGTATTAGATGTTGTTCTATGTATCCTCGACTATGATTCCATTCTCGCTCACACCCGATACCGTTGACCGGGGTGTGACATGTATCTTCGTAGGTTACTCACCCACTCAGAGTGCTTACTACACTTTCAACCCCCTTACATCTAAAATTCACACTTCACGTCATGTCATTTTTATAGAAAATGAATTTCCTTACCACAAATTGACATCCTCAAATCAAACCTCCTCATCCACTTCCAATTGGATCCCTTTCTTTCTTCCTATTTTCCAATCTCAGCCCACTGATCCTAACTCCAACTTAACGTCCTCACCTATCCCATCTATTACCTCCCCTGGCCCACAAAACTCGACCCACGAAATCCCTATTTCCTCCTCCCAAACTCACAACAATATCCATCATCTTGCTTCATCCACCACTAGCACCTCAAATCAGATGGCTACCCACAATTCCCCTCCCATTCCTTCACCAACGCTCCAAACCTCAGATTCATCACCATCTCAAAACATCACTTCTCAAATTCCTACATCCAAACCAACCACTCGATCAAATCCACAACCCAACACCAAATACCATAATTCCGACTACGTTCTATACACCAACTCTCCCTCCTCTCCACCCAAACCACCTACTATATCTCATGCCTTAAAACACCCATCTTGGAGACGCACCATGCATGATGAATTCACTGCCTTGGAACGTAACCATACTTGGACACGCGTTCCCTCTTCCATGGCTCCCAATCTCATCGGTTGCAAGTGGGTTTTTCGCACTAAATACAAACCGGATGGCTCGGTTGAGCGTCTTAAAGCTCGACTAGTTGCCAAAGGTTTTCACCAAAGACCGGGTATCGATTACATTGAAACATTCAGTCCGGTCATCAAACCCGCGACCCTTCGTCTCATCCTCTCACTTGCCATCTCTCAAAAGTGGTCTTTACGCCAACTAGACATCAACAACGCTTTCCTTCAAGGAACCCTTACCGAAGATGTCTATATGGCTCAACCGCCCGGGTTCATTCATCCATCTTTTCCCAACCATGTTTGTAAACTTAACAAAGCCATTTATGGTCTTCGCTAAGCCTCGCGTGCTTGGTATGACGAGTTAAAATCTTATCTCATAACTCAAGGCTTCAAACCAACTATCTCTGATCCGTCACTCTTCACTCTTAATTCCAATCAATCCCCTATCTTCATTCTCGTCTATGTTGACGATATAATCGTTACAGGTCCATCTCTACTCACCTCAACACTTTCATTCACACACTCTCCACCAAATTTTCCCTAAAAGACCTCGGCCCCTTATCTTTTTTTCTTGGCATCCAAGTTCTACCCCATCCACATGGCTACTTACTTTCCCAACAAAAATATATACGTGACCTACTTCTTCGAGCCAAAATGAGTGAATGTAATCCAACCTCCACACCAATTTCAAGCTCAGAAAGTTTAACTCTACATGGTGGATACTTGTTACAAAACCCAACTGAATATCGAACTCTTGTAGGTGCCCTTCAATACCTCTCACTTACTAGACCCGATGTGTCTTTTACAGTTAACAAGCTATCACAATTTATGCATGCACCTACTTCTTGTCACTGGTCCGTTCTTAAAAGATTGCTACGATATCTTCAAGGTACAATAAACCATAGTATTCTCATCCGGCATGATACTCCTCTTCACTTACATGCGTTTACAGATGCCGATTGGGCCGGTGATAAAGATAACTATAGAAGCACGACAGGATACATAGTTTATCTCGGATCAAATCCAATTTCATGGAGCTCGAAACGTCAAAGCACTTTAGCCCGGAGTTCCACCGAAGCTGAATTTCGTGCCGTGGCCTCCACTACAACAGAAGTTCAATGGATTCGATCTCTATTGACTGAACTTCGCTATACTCTTCCTACAGTGCCCGTCATTTATTATGATAATCTTAGTGCCACGACTTATTCCGCCAACCCGGTTTTCCACTCACGCATGAAACATTTAGCTTTGGATTTCCATTTTGTTCGTGAAAAGGTGCAAGAGAAATCTCTCCGAGTTACACACATTTCTGGAGATGATCAACTAGCGGATGTCTTAACAAAACCGTTATTACGATCACGGTTTCACCTTCTACTTTCCAAGATTGGACTCATCTCAGGAACGTCCATCTTGCGGGCATGTTAAATCCTATCATCCCGGCACTACATAATTTGTATTTCAAATTTTGTTTTAGTCAAAGTTGATAGTTATTAGGTTGCTACTTTTACTCATATGAATTCTCAACTTAATTTGTATATATATCTCCTTCTGTAACTCAATGTAAATCAAGAATCGTTTTAATCAATATTGTCGAGATCTCTGTTTCTTTATACTGTCCAATATGATAGCATGTCACGAGCACTTGATGGATTTTGTTTTGGTTTTAGAAAATAAAATTCATTCATATTTTATGTATCATTGAAGCAAGCGGAGAAACCAATGTCCTCAAAGGAAGAAATGACACTAGTAAAAGATGCAACCAAGAGATAAGAGTGGCGGCCATCGTGGAGCACCCTTGACATAGCCCTGAACATAATTAAACGAACCGAATTGAATGGCATCCACCGTGGAACGGTTTGAACCAAAGTATTTGTGGATGGTGCAAGTTTTGTTTTCCATATTAGTGATTCTTGAGATCAAGAATCTTTTTAGTGGGCGAGTATTGATACGAGAAATATTAGTAATAATAGTTGAATGGGTAGTTTAATTACTATTCATAGTTAAGGGTTATTTTATATAATTGTTTTGGGTATATGCAGCTCATATCTCTTTGATGAATCAAAGTTTAATGCTAATGAAGACATTTGAATTAATTTTCTTTTCTCCTAGTTTCTCTCTACTCTAGTCTAACCCTATCACAAAGCCTACTTTGATGAATCAAAGTTTAAGGCTTGGAAATATCTTAATCTGATGAATCGAATCTCCTATGTGAGTGAAAAGTCTATTGTGTGTGCGTTGTGGGTTTGAGAGATTTGAGCGGCTGTTGAACAGTTTAAGTCGTGACCCATTTAGACATTTAGGGTTTTCTGGAAAATATTAATAAAAACAAAGTTTGTTAAAAACAGAAGGACGTGAGGGTCGAACTTGGGACCTTATACATCAAAAATGTGTGCGCCTTAATATAAGGCTTAAGACCATTGGGCTATACTATTTTTTTTAATAGATTGGGGCCAATTATATATATATTTATGGGGTCATTGGGATTCTCGTTTACAAAACAAAATTGAGAGGGTCGTTTGGCCCCACTCGGTTCTATTCTATGTAGGTCCGCCCCTGATTTCTTGTCACGATACTCGAAATTTTAGCCTTATAAAAAGGGATATCGATTAATAGGACTGACATGGTTTCACACCAGGGGTGAAGGCAGAATGGTTCCAGACGTGCCACCCCTAAACTCGTTACGAAGTGCATTTTTGATTTTTATATAGGATGTTTTTTGGTTTTTATAAATGCGTGCTACCTTAAAAAAATGTTTTGTGCGTGTGTTGCCCCTTTTTTTCTAGTTTCGTCCCTGTTTCACACGATTAACTTTCTAATCTCATAACGGGTCCTAATCTCACATGAACAATTTTTTTTAATAAAATTACAAATTATTTTAGATTTATATATAGAGAAAAACAATTAAAACAACCGTTTAACGGTTGAATTTTAAATTAAAACTTTCTCCTTCCGGCCTCATCACGAAAACGCATTCCCCTGTTTTTATACCCATAACGCCCCTGGGGATGGTGGGGGCGCTATGGGATGCCATTCTAGACCCTTCATGTCCATTACACTTGGTCTAACAATTTGTCATTTTGATCCTAACTAGCCAAATATATATAATATTTTTTAAATATTTATCAGTAGTTTATATTTTTAAGAACAATAAACACACATTTATCTAACCATACTCTTAAATCAATTCATTACTTGCCACATACTCGAATTTTTAACCTTATAAGAATGGATATCAATCAATAGGATGAAATGGGTTTCACACGATCAACTTTCTAATCTCACACTTGGTCTTAATGGTCGTTCGAGGTTGGACCGGAAGGTCGTGGCCAACTCACTCTTTTAAAATTTGACTTTGACATTTTCAGTCTTTATAGACATTTTGGATGGCCGTTTGACCGTTCTAGACGAACCAAACTAACAAAAAATTTCATACTTTGAAAAGTTAAAAGAAGTCCTATACGTACACTACATACCATCCAGGCATCCATGGGATATATATAGGTTTGAAGGACCATTTAAACAGTGTGAGTTAAAAACGAAGGGTTTGATACACACTTCCAGATGTGGTTTTCCCGTGAATAGACTCAACCTATGTAAATATTCAAACCTGAAAATTAATATATAGAGTTTGAAACATCAAAATGAAGGGGGGTTTCGAAGTGGCATCATATACGAAAGGTAAGGCGGATGACCAATGTCGTACTCCTCTTGCCGGATCATCATCATCACTCGACTACTACGAGCTCCTAACTTTCGTGTCTTTACGTAAATAAACATCACGTAGCTGATCAAGTGATATCCATTTTCCATTCGAAGGCACACATATATCACCCAATACGTAACCCAATTGATCAGGCTGCTTCTTGAAGGGAACAAAGCAGTAGCCAGAGTGAAAAAGGGCACAAACCAAAGTGCGAAATCATTGTACAAATATGGTTTAAACTCTTGTTCATCATCCACGTAGAAACATGTAACTATGATCCCAAGCATTATATACGTGAGCAAATACCCGAGCCAGTTTAGGTTGGGGCCCGGAAGAACCATCACCATCAGAAGCGAGAAAGGACCAAGAAACGCTAAGCAACTACCAGTAAATTTCAAAAGGTTTGCGTAATCCTTGTTATCCTCGGTCACTTCCTCTGATCCAGCTATCAAAACAAGATATATGACTAAAACGCCAAATGATGCAACGGTGCTAGTGTTGGTAAACACAATGTTGTTATCAAAAGCGGACTGATTCGCCCATTGAATTCGGATGCCCGCAATGAAACAAATCAAGAAAGAGCGAAGCATAAGGGCCGAGTAACCGAAAATTCTTAAACAACGAACAAAAATATGCATGCATGCCACTAGTTAGTTATTACCACTTAGACTAAACGAAAGTAACCGAAATGGAACTTACCGATAGCTGGGGGCTTTGGAAAGTGGCGGTGCGTCATCACATCTCACTGTAATGACAACATGTTCATCCATTTTAGCAAAGTAACAGAAAACAAGAGCCACTTTTCTCTCTCTCATTGTTTTCTTTACTTCTGTTATTGAGATCCATTTAAATTGGAAACTTACTTTCTTAATTTATCTATGACTCAGTTAATTATATTCTTTGAAGTAACTAATTACGGAGGGTCCTTACCACTAAATTGGGCTCAGATAAAAGCATAAAACAACTGAAATACATTAGTCTAGTTTTATAAAACAACTGACTTAATACATTTTATTATCAAGTAAACAATTAATAAATAAAATATTATATATTTTATAATTTGTTAACATGAGTAATAACAGGGACTACAACTAACCATTAAAGAAAGATACATAAACAAAATGGTATATTTACATATTAATATATATATATATATATATATATAGGGTAAGGTTCAATAGAAAACCTCATCTTTTTGGAAAACCTGGAAAACCCATCTTACACCATTGATTAGTTAATCTATGGTTGAAAATGAATGTGTAATTTTTGGAAATAATTTAAAATTTATTCAATGCACCAAGGGCATAATAGACAAACCATATTTTTATTAATAAATGTTTAAATCAATTTTCTCTCTCCCATCTCCTCTTTCCTAAACTCCCTCTCCTTTAATTTCAAATTTTCAGGCCAAATTAAAAAAAAATAGTTGATCATTAGTTCATCACTAGTGTAACGATTGTTACATTGTTGTAACAATAATTTTAGGTTTTTTTTTTTCAAGAAAATAAACGATGGTTACATAGGTGTAACCATTAAAAAAAGTTTGTAAATTGTGTTTGTGGTTCTGTTGTTTCTAGATCTGATTACACGTATGTAACACTTTTATTTCACATGTTTTTAGTTGATGTTACACGAATGTAACACCACGTATTTTCTTTCTACAACGTTATGAAATTGTTTCACGTGATTACGCATATGATAGTTATTACCAATGTTGTAAAACTCGCTCTAGGCGCACGAGTACTCTCCGAGTACTCGCTAGGCGGTGGGTTGCCGAGGCGCCTAGGCGATAATCCGCCTAGGAATTGCGTACTCGGTCAACCTTGGGGGTAGGAAGTCAACATCGGGTATAAGGGGCAAAATACGCATTATATTGTGACCTCCTTTATATAAAAAGTTGGTCCCATCACTATGAATAAAAAAATTAACATATATCCATGTTAACTTATTATTTTTCATAAATATTAGTATTGGAAGATGTATATATTTTCTAGAAATTTATTTTCTTTATAAATACCATGTCCGAGTACTCTCCGAGTACTCCTCGCCTAGGCCCGAGTACTCACAACTCTCTAGTCGACCGCCCAGATAGCGCCTAGCGACTTCTGCAACCTTGGTTATTACATAAATGTAAGTAGTTATTACACGTATGTAACACTTTTATTTCACATGTTTTTAATTGATGGTACACGAATGTGACACCATGTATTTTCTTTCTAGAACGTTATAAAATTGTTTCACGTGATTACGCATATGATAGTTATTACATAAATGTAAGTAGTAATCTCCTATCAACTTCTTTCTTTCTAGGTAACTTTCTGAATGGTTACACCTATGTAACCATAGTTTTATTTTCTTGAAAGTACCTAAAATTATTGTTACAACGATGTAACAATCGTTGTGCTGGTGAAGAACTGCTGATCAACGATTTTTTTATTTGTAAATCAGGTTTGTTTTTTTAATTTGGCCTGGAAATTTAAAATTAAAGCAGAAAGATGAGATTTTAAGAAAGAGGAGATGGGAGAGAGAATATTAATTGAAAAATTAATTAAAAATAGTTTACTAAAATAGATTATGTCATGTTACCATATTGCCCCTTTAAATAAAAGAAAAATTAAAAAGAAAGAAATAATGTGATTGGTTGAAAAAGGTTTTCCAGGTTTTCCAATATTTAGAGGGTTTTCCAATGATCCTTTTCTTATATATATATATATATATATATATATAGAGGGGGGTTCCTGTGCGGCAGGGGGTTTTGCCTAAGTCCGGTGCGGCAGGGGGTAATAAAGGAAAATTCCAGATTTCTTCCCCCATAAGTATATTTGTTAGTTACTCATTTCCCCCCAGAATTTTAAACGGCCATAACTTTTTCATACGACATTATTTTCAAAAACGAATTTCACCATAATTCTAGTCGTGATTTTATCTTTAATTTGAGACTAGGTTTGTTCGATTTGAAGAAAAAAAAATTTTTGACGTTTTTTCCGGGTTTTTTTCCAGTTTTTTTTTTTTTTTTTTTTTTTTGAGTAGTACTAGGTGCGATTTAGGCCCCTAAAAATTTTCAGATTTTAATTCGAAGCGTAGATATCTTTTTTTTAATTTTTTTTAAAAACATTGACAGTGTACACGAGCATAGACCAGCATTGACCAGCACAACAGCACAAATCCACCAGCACAGCCAGCACAGACCAGCACAAGAGCACAATTCCACCAGCACAGCCAGCACAGACCAGCATGACCAGCACAGCACTGACCCAGCACTGACCAGCATAGACCAGCACAGGGTACAAAACTGAACTAAAAAATAAAAAAAAAATGCCTACACTTCGAATTAAGGTCTGAAAGTTTGCAGGGTCATAAATCGCTACTAGGAGAATCCAAAAAAAAAAAAAAAAAAAAAAACGTTCTGGAAAACGTCGTAAAAAACGTGAAATTTTTTTTTTCTCCAAATCGAGCAAACCTAGTCTCAAATTAAAGATAAAATCACGACTAGAATTATGGTGAAATTCGTTTTCGAAAATAATGTCGTATGAAAAAGTTATTGTCGTTTAAAAATTGGGGGGAACTTGAATAAATATGTTTTCCAGATTTACCCTTCCAGTTTTTAGATTCCCTCCACTCCTTCTCTCTCATCTCCTTCAATCTTATCCATCCATCCACTTGATCTAAAGACCCAAAATGTGCCGCACCGGACTTAGGGAAAACTTGGTGTCGCATTTGATCCGAAACCTATATATATATATATATATATATATATATATATATATATATATATATACTAGCCGTGTGCCCGCGCGTTGCGGCGGCGACAGTGTATGTGTGTTATTCATCTTCTGTTCACTTGTTATGGCGGCACGACAATTGGGCACGCCATATTTGTTTTTTGTTAGTGTGATATGATGCGATGTGACGAAAATTTATAATGCGGATATATTTACATTATACATTTGATAACTTTCTTTTTTTCAGAGGTAAAGGGCAAAGCCCGGTAAAAATTTATTGACAACCACAAATAATTACACCAAGTAATAGGAAATATAAGACTTAAAATTCAGACATGTCCCTAATTTAAGCCTTATCCCAAAATCACCGAAACAATCTAATTTGTACATATGAACAATCCACTGAAAAACCCTCCAAAATTTGCTCAAGATATAACTACAAAAAAGAAACGATAAATGCCACCAACAAAACATACTTTCTTTAAGAATATTCCTTGACCGCAACACATATTCATCATTATTTCTTAGTCTAAAAGTCCACCCACCATTCATATCAACCTGATCCTTAGAAATCACCTTTCTGCCCACTATACATTGGCTCAATCATTGACCCATAAACCCAGCAAATACCATATATAAGCCTTACAAGAACCATGCTGCTATTCTGCTTCTGTTCAACCCAGTACCACATCTGTGAAATCAAAAGAGTCACCCCATTGACCAAAAAGGCAACTCCACCTAAAAAGTCAATCCAATCAGAAAACATCAAATCCCAACAATTTATTGTGATCCATATGTCCGAACCCCAACCCTTCCATATTTGACTCCGAAAGTCGATCAGCATTCCTATATATTTGGGCATGTAATGAACCACTTCTATTATGAACCATCCCTGTGGAGTATACTCTGATATATAAAACCCATCCCTTTATGGAAGCTCAAACTAAACTACAAGTTCACAACGACAATCTAAGAAGCTCATACTAAACTACAAATAAAATATATATTTACTCCTATAATGCATATCAAAGGAGGCACATTATGGATAAAGGAGTTGTTGCTTCAAGTCATCAATACATCTATGTATCATCAAAATTAAAAATCAAAATATTAATAGCTCTCCATTACCAGTAGACGAAAGTCTACTAAACGCCTTTCCGTAACAATGATATCAATAAATTCCCCAAATTTAGAAGTACAAAGGAAGCATGATGGTGCTCACAATATTGTGTTTCTGCAAGAGTAAGCTTTACAGATGTTTCTGAAAAAATGACATCGATCATCAAATGGACTTTCAAGCCAGTTTTGCAGACCATGTTCAGGTCAGGTTGAAATCAGAATAAAAGTCATAGATTAAATCAGCTTTCAAGCATTCTAAAATCATTCAACAGTTTGTTAAAATACTACTGGTTTATAAACGCTTAGTTAAGACAATTAAACAATGAAGATTAGAAAATTGTTTTAAGAACCAAAACTATGCTAAACTAACCAAGGAAGAAAAAAATTTTAATTAGAAAAAACGACAGCTTCACAACAGCCACAAACCAGACCTACAAAAACATCAATGAAGAGAGGAGCAACGCAGATCTCCCCAAAATTCCTATACTTCTGAGCCTAGAGAGGAAAAATCACTACATTAGTTTATGTAAGCACATATTTATAAGATTAAAAGACAAAAAAAAAAAATACAGCTACCTCTTCTTTATTCCCAATTAAAGGACCCTGTACTGATATAGTCTCCAACACTCTTTACATTTATCAATACATCTAAGTGCCAGTGCAACCTCTGCTTGAATCACATGGTATGTAGTTCCAACACTTTGTGCTGCAGCAATTAACTAAACCTTTCATGTTAAAGCAGTCTACTTCTCATGTACAGACCCACTAAATTAAAAGAAAAAAATATAAAAATAAAGGAAAAAATAAATAATAAAAACTAACCGTCAAGCTCAACCATTGCCTTCTTTGTCACAGGCTTGGACTTGCCTGTGAAAAAAATCACCATCAAGCTAAAACATGGGATGCAAGTAATTTTACCATTGACCCCATTTGGTATTTTGCGGAAATCGTCAATTCCAAAAGACTTTTGTGTAGAGATGAAAGTGTTGTTGGGTAGCCTTACTCTACTCTTCCTAATATATGTGGAAGCTATGTCTATAACAGTATCCTGGGTCGAGCACAAATTAATCCAAATTATAAATATCATACTTATAACATAGCTGAAAAAAGAGATTTCACTTGTTCAGATTTAAGTATTCAGACTGGCTATTCAATTCATGTTATTGTTGTAGCTTGAAATTGTAATAATTAACCTGCTAATTGATAACCCCAGTCCCTATTGGAACTTGAAAATGACGTTATTCCTATTTAATTCTTACTTTTTAGGGGATTCACAACATAAAAATGTTATAATATGATAAAGCGAAAACTTACAGCTCCCATAAAGTGTTGAAATCTTGTGCAAGATTACTTATGCAAGAACAATTCTCCTTTTCCTCAGCTCCTTTTAAGCATTCGCTCTTAACATAATCATCATCTTATATTTTGCATAAAGAAACCAATAAAATTAGTAATAAGATAATAAAAGAGAATGTAAAGTATTTTTTACCCATTTCAAAGTTTCAGTTTATTGTCGGATTGATCTCTCTGATGAGAGCTCTCAAAGGTCAAACCTCAAGAAAAACCAACAATCTTGAAAACCTAACGTAATTAGTTAGTAAAAAGAAAACCAAATTCAAAAATTAATTACACTCAAGTTAGAAGTGTTTTAATGCTTCTACAAAGATAGTTTTTTTTTGGCATAGGAGGTGAGCAAGTAGGTTGCCATAGATCCTATACCTGCAAATATTATAAAAACTTTAAAATACATCAAGTATCATCTATCAACAGTTCTAATAAACACATGCCCTGCTATGGTTTAGCATCTATGTTGGAAATACCTACGAAGTAGCCACAACATCAGACTCCTGTTTAGCTTGGGAGATAAACAATATAACATAAATATGTGCTTTTTATATCATATGCATCATATAGAGAATCTCACTGTATATAAAAATACTATTAGATCGTGTGTGTATATATGTGATACATTACACTCCCATGTTACAAATAAGTTTCGAGGAATTGTGTGAAGGTTAACATTTGAATATAAATAGACACACATGCATAAACGCTGAAGAAGCAAAGAAAACAAACTTCGAACGAATGAAACAATAAAAAATAGCGATAAAACCTATCAAAAAATATTAATACAACCACAGCTAATAAACTCAAGCGGTAGTGGGAACAATCATGAAATTAAAATTAGCAATTAAATGACCCATTTAAATAACTTGAAGCCAGTAACAACAAAATCACATCCATGTACACAATATTCATCTAATATGATAACCAACATACAATACCTTTAAAAGATTGAAACTATTTAGGATGCACAATTTCAGAGTGAAAATCGTAACCATGAGCAGAAGGCAACTACTGGTTGAAGAACTCTGCACCAAAAAGGTAGTATATTAGATTGAACAACATAATAAATATGGAAATTTAAACCAATTCACATCAGAAGACTTGAATTGTTGAAGTCTATTACACCTACAAATATGTTTGTGTTCAACTATCAACAAAATTAACATCTAATACTCTGTAAGCAGTGAGATAGTGTAGTTTTTTTTAGTTGGGATCTAGTTTTACTTATGAAGACCTTATTATGTAAATAAGGAAGCAACATATTTTGTAAAGCTGCCACAACATCCGGATATAAAATAGGGTAATTTTTAAAAACTACACTCTCCTGCTGCTTAGAAGCTGGGCTGATTCAGTCAATTTAAATGTCAAATCCCGAAAATCAACTCAACACAAACCTGAAATTAGGAAGAAATGAATTCGAAGTTTGTATTCTCTGCCACAAAACAAACCTGCGATTTAAGAAGAAATGGATTTGAAATGAGTCTCATATACATAAAAGTACAGCAAACCAAAAAGAACATAAAGGTACCTATGATTGAAATGCATGTATATCCTCTCATTTGTATAAGTCGATTCCAAAATAATTGAGGAAATAAAGAATCGTCAATTTGAGAGCCATATCTGTAAGAAAAATGGAAGAATCCAAAAAAAAATAAAGCAACAATCACACCTCAAAATTGTACCTGCAATAGAACCCTACACACCAACAATGAGATCGATTCAATAACATAAAAGATTGAACTAAACTGATAATCGATTACCTTAAACAATGCCCTTTTGATATAAGAAAAACCCTAGGATCGTTACATGAAACAAATGTGTTTTAATCTCAGAAAAACCGTAGGATCGATGATGAAGAATAACAAAAAATAGGGAGAAAAGGATGGAATTGGATCAAACCGTGGAATCAGTGAAACCGTTGAATCGATTGTGGAAAGCGTGAAACATCATCGTAGAATGCGTTTTCTGCTCCATCGTCGTAGAATGCCATTCCTGCTCCAGCAACGCGAAGGAACGGTGCGGGAATTTCTCAGCGCTTAAGAGAGAGAGAAATTTTGAGATCTGTATAAAGAAAGTGATTTTGAATTTCAAATTTGAAGAAGAAAAGCCTAGTCTCTGGTTCAAGATCTGTGTGAATCGGTCGGATTATGCGTCTGTGTAAAAGAAAATGGAGAAAGATGAAGTGAAAGCTTACCTGATTTGAGAGAGATGATAGGATTAGGGCATCTGTGTAAAAAGCGAAGGGAGAAAGGCCTCTGTAAACTTACCCGAGATGGTGTGATTCAACTTTAAGCAGAAGGTTTTTGTTTTCTTTCAACCACGTGAAAAAGAGAAGAGAGAAAGAGTTTTGAGTTTGGTCGTCGCTTCAAAAGGTCAAGCAGATGAATGATGGGTCTGGATGGAGGGTTTCTCAAAATGGTATTTCTTGTCTGAACCCTCAAAAGAGAATGAAAATAAGGCCAGAATCGGAAAGTGTCTTAAAATTAAGACGCCTAAAATTACAATATTGCCATGGAGACCAATATGCTTTATATAATAGTATATATATATATATATATATATATATATATATATATCAAATTAATAGCTTTGCTGCTTGCTAGCTCCTATGTAAAATTTGTTCAACCATGCAGCGCCATGTGGCGTTGCATGTTCTGTTCTATTTTTTTTTATTTTTAACGATTTACTTTCTGTAGATAAATATTGTATGCTGTTGTTCGCTACCGAAAGGTTGTCCGAATGGTTAATGACTTCTGTTTCTTTCTTCACGGGTTCGAACCTTACTTTGTAATGCTCTTTTTATGACTTTTGGTTATGTATGCGAAGTGCGAAGCTGCAATCTGTTTTTTTTTTCGTTTATGCTTTTCTATTGACACATCAACAAAGACTCCTTCTCTTTTGGCGCGTGTTCAGTGGCGGATCTAGAAATTTTTTTCAGTGGGTGCAAAAAAAAATCAGTAAAAGATTACATAAGTTAATAAAAAACAACATTGAAATTAGTTATTTTTATTCAAGAAATTTGATAACTTTGGGTGTCTTGAGTGGTAAAAACAGCTAAGAAGAAGCTATTTCACAAACTTTGGGTGCCTTAGGTGCCAAAAACAGCTAAAAAGAAACCATTTATAACAACCTTAGGTGTCTCGGAAAAAAAATCCTTGGGTGCCTAGTCGTTCGGTTCAAGGAATTAGCACTAAAATATCAAATTTGAGTGGGTGTCTAGGACCCTGCTGGGTCCTAGGTGGATCTGCCTATGAGCGTGTTGTCAACGTGTTTTCCTTTCCTTCCATTGTTCTGCATATTTAAGCTGGGAGATTTCTTCCCTATTGTCTTTTGGACACGTTGTTCTCTTGCTAGCCCATTTGGAGGATTGTGCAACATTTCTATTGACCGAACCTTCTGCTAAACCATATGGAAGTTTATACATTTGTATAATTAGTTTTTGAGGTTTACAAGACTTGTAGGGGAGAATTTAATGGAGTTCAAAAGTCGGTACAAGTTTGCTTTTAAAGTCCTGCAAACTATTAACATTGAAGGAATTATAACGACTGAAGCCAAGAACCTTGCATTTATGTTGCATGTAATTCATTCAAATAAAAATTAAAAAATGAATCTACACTTATGCCATATTACTTTGTATCAATTTTGTGAAGGTGGGGGATATAGAAAATGTCTATGCAGATTCATTAGTTATATATAGGGTTCTATATTAATGACCTCAAGCATATACATGTGATATATTTTAAGGAAAAGAGTGAAACAACAAATTGTTTACATGATTTATCATCATTTGATGCTTTGAAAAAGCAAATAGACACATATTCTATGTTCACATAATCTAATATATGGATGATCGATATTGGTGTTGGCATTTTATGGAGGTCTTAATTCATCAATTTACTTGTTATCAAGTGGGATATAACTGGGAAGAATTTAATACATGTTGAAAAGGGGGAGGGCTGGAGAATTATCACGCCTGGAGGGGGGTTGGGGCGCGAAAATCAGGGCCGTAATGGGATGGGGGCGTGAAAGGGGCGCTAAAAGGGGTTTCAAGCCCCTTTCAAGCCCCATTACACATAGCCTAATGAATATTGCCTAATATGATAGTATGTCACGGGCACTTGATGGATTTGTTTTGGTTTTAGAATATCAAATTCATTCATATTTTATGTATTATTGAAGCGAGCGGTGAAACCAACGTCCGCAAGGGAAGAAATGATACTAGTAAAAGATGCAACCAAAAGATACGAGTGGCGGCCATTGTGGAGCACCCTTGACATAGCCTTGAACGAAATTAGACGAACCGAATGGCATCCACCATGAAACGGTTGAAACCAAAGTATTTGTGGATGGTGCAAGTTTTGTTTTCCATATTAGTGATTCTTGAGATCAAGAATCTTTTTAGTGGGCGAGTATTGATACGAGAAATATTAGTAATAATAGTTGAATGGGTAGTTTAATTACTATTCATAGTTAAGGGTTATTTTATATAATTGTTTTGGGTATATGCAGCTCATATCTCTTTGATGAATCAAAGTTTAATGCTAATGAAGACATTTGAATTAATTTTCTTTTCTCCTAGTTTCTCTCTACTCTAGTCTAACCCTATCACAAAGCCTACTTTGATGAATCAAAGTTTAAGGCTTGGAAATATCTTAATCTGATGAATCGAATCTCCTATGTGAGTGAAAAGTCTATTGTGTGTGCGTTGTGGGTTTGAGAGATTTGAGCGGCTGTTGAACAGTTTAAGTCGTGACCCATTTAGACATTTAGGGTTTTCTGGAAAATATTAATAAAAACAAGAGTGAATTACATATTACAACCTTTATACTTTTTAAAATTATGGATATTAACCTTTCTCAAAACTTATTACATAACACAACCTTTAAAGTTATTTTCTTTTTGAAATCAGACCTTTTCACTAACACCGTTAAAATTACAGTTAGATCAGTCATGTGCAAGGCACATGATGGCTAGAGTTGTAATTTTACCCCCAAAAGAAACTCTCCACAATGAACACACATGATATTCATATTTTATTTATTATTGGCAACCCCTTTTCATCATATTCATTCACCTTAATTTGAAAACCAGCCCCTTTTCACAAAAATTCGAACATCATTTCCAAAAAGATAAAGATTCAAAATTCAATCTTTAGATAAAAATCGAATATATACAAATTTGTAATGGGTTTGATTTTTTTTTAGTGAAAAGGTCAACTTCAAAGGATAAAGATGCAAAATTCAATCTTTACATATAATAACTAATCGGATTTCTTCAACTCGTCGGATTTCTTCACGTCGTCATCTGATTTTTGCCGTTTTCTTGGAGTGACGAGTATAAGGGTTACGGAACGTCGTCATATGCTTTTTGCCGCTTTTTTCACGTCGTCATCTGTAAAGGGTTTTTTTGGTAAAATTGCAACTCTACCCATCATGTGCCTTGCACATGACTGATCTAACGGTGTAATTTTAACGGTGTTAGTAAAAAGGTCTGATTTCGAAAAGAAAATAACTTTAAAGGTTGTGTTATGTAATAAGTTTTGAGAAAGGTTAATATCCATAATTTTGAAAAGTATAAAGGTTGTAATATGTAATTCACTCTAAAAACAAAGTTGTTTAAAAACAGAAGGACGTGAGGGTCGAACTTGGGACCTTATACATCAAAAATGTGTGCGCCTTAATATAAGGCTTAAGACCATTGGGCTATACTATTTTTTTTAATAGATTGGGGCCAATTATATATATATATTTATGGGGTCATTGGGATTCTCGTTTACAAAACAAAATCGAGAGGGTCGTTTGGCCCCACTCGGTTCTATTCTATGTAGGTCCGCCCCTGATTTCTTGTCACGATACTCGAAATTTTAACCTTATAAAAAGGGATATCGATTAATAGGAGTGACATGGTTTCACACCAGGGGTGAAGGCAGAATGGTTCCAGACGTGCCACCCCTAAACTCGTTACGAAGTGCATTTTTGATTTTTATATAGGATGTTTTTTGGTTTTTATAAATGCGTGCTACCTTAAAAAAATATTTTGTGCGTGTGTTGCCCCTTTTTTTCTAGTTTCGTCCCTGTTTCACACGATTAACTTTTTAATCTCACAACGGGTCCTAATCTCACATGAACAATTTTTTTTAATAAAATTAAAAATTATTTTAGATTTATATATAGAGAAAAAAAATTAAAACAACCGTTTAACGGTTGAATTTTAAATTAAAACTTTCTCCTTCCGACCCCATCACGAAAACGCATTCCCCTGTTTTTATACCCATAAC
>JBCNJP010000008.1:56603120-56636788 GCA_039602395.1 Deinandra increscens subsp. villosa | reverse complement strand
AAACTTCTCTAAATAAGCATATGAAATTTAGAACTCTTGTCTCGGAAAAGATAGATAATTTGTTCGCATTAAACATGCATGCTTGGACAAATAACACCCTTAATTGTATCACCCCAGATGGTGTCCATCATTTTAGACCCGATCGAATGTGACTACTGCTCCAAGAATGCACTGCAATTCCGATCACCAATCGCAAGAGTGTAGCCTCTCTAGTAGCAGACTTAAAAACATTCATAGTGCCACATGATGATTGCTCAGCCCAGGACTTATAGTTCACAAAAACAAAAACAAAAATTTGTGAATGGACGTGTGTGCGATCAAAATGACTTCTAACGGTCAAACCAAGTCTATTATCCATAATAGTTGTAGTTCATATGCAAAAACACGAGTTATTCAACTATAGGACATCACATATACACACTATATACATTCCAACCTCTAACGTGTTTCACTTCAATTTATGAATTACAATCTCTTCTTGGCACAAGTGACTTGTGTCAAGACAACTCTCTCACCCAAGGGTGAAATCATGAGTTTGGTTATTTCTAACCACATTCCAATCCAAGATCGCTTGGATTACCTCAAATACCACTTTAACGCATGTGGGTTCATTTTCTTCCAACCTAAACGGGTCATTTACTTCATTCACATCATAATTTCTGTCATGAGTATAATCACAACTGAATCATTCGCATAAAGTTCATCCATCACACACAACTACTTCTAATTAGGGTTTGTAATCGTTTTCACAATCCTTTAACATTCAATTCAACATCCTATGTTACCTCAAAGATCAAGCTTTGTCTTTCCCTTCACGATGTTGCGTTGAGCTCCCTCCTGCTTCACCTAATATAACATGGTTACTTAGATTAACCCTTTCAACCATTAAACATCACATTATACAAATAACCGCACCAAATGAATTGATTCAATCAACCTAAAAAAAATCATGATTGCTTTTAGGCATTTTCATAAACACCTAGAGGGTATTCATATTGTTCTTGCTAATGGACAATATCTAGACTACCATTCTAACCCACCCTTGATTTCAAGCATTCCAATTTCATAACTTATACCCAATTTATCAGTTTTAACATACGAACAAGGTTCCCTATGGCCAGAATAGTCAACCCAATCTCCCAACCCCCATGGAATTCGATTTCCATGAGTTAGGTTTAGACCCCCATTGCAACCCCTAACAATTACCTCCAATTACACTCATGCAACCTAAACACAAGCATAATCTAATCATATAAACACACACTAGATCAGTTTCCTTCATCAATTTAACCTAACTAGTTCACTACATCAAGAATACCACCTATTTGAACAAAAGACCAAGATGAGATGTCAAAATAGAGATCTAGATGACTTTCTAGCCTCAATTTTGACGCTTCCACCTTCAGTTATACCTCCAACACTCTTAATTTAGAGATTTAAGCAAAAATTCCTCTCTCCCTCTGGTTCGCGATCTGATGACTGGGTTAGTCCTAGAAGTGCTAGAACCCTATTTTTTTTCTTTTAATAAAAATGTTACATTCAGCCCCTCCCTCAATTGGTCTTTTAATAAATTTTACAAAAAATAGCTATTTACACTAGTAATCCTTTAACTTCCGATTCAAATCTATTAGCCACAAAAACTTAACCTACCAACTAATATTTTCTACGATTAAGTCGGGTTATTTAATTATCACACTTACCCAACTAAGACCCATCTTAAAATAATAATATTACACAAAACGAAATTTTTTGGGATGTTACAGGACACTAACATGACTTTTTTAACAGTAATTTTTTTATTTTTTACCGAATTACACCATAGTCAAGGTTTGAACTTGGTCTCCATCAAAAACATTTACTCATATCACTAGACTATGATCTAAGTGTCACACTAACGTAACAATGTGGGGGAGGAATATAATGTACGTTCATTTGACTTTTTTTCTTATCTTTTTATTTATTGACGAACTTTTTTTTCATCAGAGAGTTAGTTTGAAGTCTTGCCAGTTAAAAAGGCAAAACATTATCCGATATCAATTTTTTTTTTCTAATTTCTTTTTAACGACAAATTTATTAACACCAAAAGACTAGTAGCCAACCCGCAACACGCAAGGGGAACCACAACCACCACAAGACAAAACACCAAAAACACAAAAAAGAAAAAAAAAACACCAAATTTTCATCATATAAAAATTATTCTAATCTATTAGTTTTATTACTCCTATTTTCTATGAAACTCTACACCAACTCTTGTCGGTCCAAATTTTTTTTCTAATCGTTTCAAGATTTTCCCATTTGATAATGATTGGTGTGGAAGTGGTAGGTGGGTTTCCAATGCCAAAAACTTCTTCATTTTGTATCCATAAATTCATCCATCCCCACCAGAGCTCCGCCGGAAACTAAACTACCCCACCGGAAACCACCACATTTTCCGATCGCGATGGCAAGGCACGGAGTGCCGGTGATCGACATGCTGAGGGACGAGGGACTAGCAGCGGAAATCGTGAACGCGTGTGAGGAATGGGGCATTTTCAGAATCCTCAACCACGGAGTGCCGCCGGAGCTCCTGGCGGAGATGAAGACGGTGGCGGCGGAGCTCTTTAACCTCCCGGAGCAGATCAAACGGCGGACCGTTAGCTCCGAGAGCGGCAAAGGCTACATCACGTTCAATCCGTCGAGTCCGTATCTCGAGGGTTTTAGCATCGATGACGTTTCTTCCCCCGACGACTTTTGTGATCGTCTCGAAGCTTCCCCTCATCAAAGGTATCGTAAATTATATCGGTTTTTGATTTGCTTATCAGGGATGAGCTCAGTAACATACCGGTACCGGTATCGAAGCTCTTACTTCGATACCTGTATTATAAATAAATATAGATTTTTAAAAGAAACTTTACAAGTTCTCGATATAAAATTAGTTATTTTTTCCTAGTTTTTACCGGTATCGATAAGGTCTTGTACCCAAACCAAAATTGGATAAAATCAAATCATGGTACTCGTACCATTTTTGTTTTGTCGGTAACACTATCGGTACTATGCAGGGGGTGTTCGAGGTCCGATTTTTATGATTTTTGGATCAAACTGTATACCAAATCGTTAGTTTCGGATTGGTTTCGGTTTGGTTTCACGATTTAGAATATTTAGGCTTTCAATATAAGTTTAGAACATAAAATTTAAATTAAAAGAAAATTTGAAATCAACTTTATCAAATGTGAGAATGAGAAATTGAGAATATGAGCTAGTATATTATACTTGTCATATCTAATTTGTTAATACAAAATCCACATCCACCTCTAAATAGAACATGTAACCTCCAAAACATGATGCAAATATGAAAGTTCATAATATAAACAGTAGTATACTAGATTTCCAGGATGAAAACATGTCTAAATTTCTAGATTTTTTGTTATTAAACGCTGAAACCCAAAATCTCATTACAAAAAACAAGTCAATGTAATTTATATATATTTTATATACTATATATTGTTTATTATATTTACATGGTCCGGTCCGGTTTTTTACAACTAGTTTTTCATATAAACCGTAAACCAAACCATTCATAACGGTTTAAAATTTTCGAAACCGAACCGATAACCAGTTTGGACGGTTTTACGGTTTGAAACCGAACCATAAACACCCTTGTACTATGTACAAAACGCACATATAAAACTATACAAATTATCAAAATCGGCATTTTTCAATTTTTACCATTCCGCCTTGTACCAAAATAAAAATCAGGCAAAATCAAATCATGGTACCGGTACCGCTTTCATTTTTTCGGTAATATTATCGATACTTTATACAAAATGTTTATAAAAGACAGCTATTTAAATTATTATTGGTCAGTATAAAATCTGTATTTTTCGGGTTTTACCATTCCGTCTTGTACAAAAACTAAAATTAGACAAAATCAAATCACCGGTATAGTTTTCGTTTGGTCGGTAAAAAACTATTGATACTTTATCCAAAAAAAATTTTAAAAAAAAACTATTCAAATTGTCAGTGATCAGTATAAAACGGGTATTTTTCGGTTTTTACCGGTACCCCAAACCGAAACCGAAATTAGACAAAATCAAATCCTTGGTATCGTTTTTGTTCGATCGGTAATGGTTTGATGAATTAAGAATTTAAGTTGATTTCTTTTGCAGGGAGATTATATACAAGTACATAAAAGCAATTCGAGATCTCGCCGGACTTGTTGGCCGGAAGTTGATGGAAGGGTTTGGGGTGGCCGGAGATCTGTTCGACGGCTGGAATTTCCAGATGAGATTCAACAAGTACCACTTCTGCCCGGAAAGCGTGGGGTCGTGCGGCGTTTTCTTGCACTCCGATCCTTCGTTTTTGACGATTTTACACGATGACGAGGACGTAAGCGGTTTGCAGGTGGTTGATAAATATTCCGGCGAGCTTACTCCGGTTGACCCTGTTCCCGGGACCATAGCGGTCAACGTCGGTGATATTGCCAAGGTAATTTCCATATAAATTAATGTCTTTTTTTTTTTATAATCTTTGTGAGGTCGGTGGACCCAATAATCAAAGACATGACCATATCCATTTAGGTTGTGAAAATTATATAAGAAAAATAACGGTTTAAAAATAAAAATCATAAAAAGTAGAGTACATTATACAGGACCCGCTTATTTGGTTGGGGTTTTCTAACATGTGCCCTAAGGGCACACATAAGATACAATAAATGCATCTCGAAAATTACAAAATACATTTTTCAAGAAGAATATTCATACATTTCTCATTTTTAAAGATATCTTTTTCAATTTTCAAAAAGAATCTTGGTGTCTTTTTCAATTTTCTAGGTGTATTTATTGCATTTTATGTGTGACCTTAGGGCACATATTAGAAAAACCCTATTTGGTTTGTTTAAATTTCATATTTTATTTTTAAATTTTAAAAATTATAGTTATAGTCCGAAGATTTACAGTAGCGTAACACCATTAGTTATGAGTTTTGACGCTAAATGCAGTTACAATTTTCCAATAAGTGAGTATAAAGACAATTATTATGTCATTATTTTTGTAACTCATGTTTTATGTTTAGTTCTTTTTGTAATCCTTATTTTTTAGTTTAATTGTAATATAAATTTATTTTTAACTTTTATGTTATATATAGTTTTTATAAAGTGTGTAAAATAAAAAAAATAAAAAAATAATTTAAAATACAAACCCACTTACCTCACACTTATATTTTTTTTTGAACGGTCAAGGAATGCCCCGGAAAACCCGGGGACTATTTACACCAGTTGAGCCCGCGAGCGGCCGGGTGGTAAAACCTGGAAGCCCCAAGTCTCCCCTCATCGCCAATGCCCCTTCCAAAGTGTTGTCCGTAAGAATCGAAATGTGTCTCAAATAGAAAACATAGGCTTCTTACCACTACACCACAATGGAAGTTGCACCTCACACTTATATGGTACACCATACCTTTATTATTTAATGATAGATTTTATTTCTTTTAAAATATGTAGTAGTTCGGTTATCAAACCGGTGAATACGGTTTCTAACGATTTGATCATATATCGGTTCGGTTCTGTGAAGGTGCATAACCTAAACCGAACCGAACCACCGTAGTTTGTTATCAAAAATATCAAAACTAAACTACCGGTTGTCTCGTTTTGATATCTTCGGTTAATCTTCTTGCAGGCATGGAGCAATGGAAGATTTTGTAACGTGAAGCATCGAGTTTGGGGTTTAGAACCGAAAACACGTTACTCTATTGTGTTATTCGCGTTAGGGCCGAAGGACAAGAAGGTAGAAGCTCCACCGGAACTTGTAGACTCGGAGCATCCCCGTCTTTACGTCCCCATAGATATCAATGAATATAGGAATGTCCGAAGCGCTAAGAGGTTACACACCGGTGACACCCTTGAGTTGTTTCGCGCAGGGAAGACATGAACGATAAAAGATCTTCACTGACAATGCTTCTAGTGATGAATATTCTTTAGATTGTTGATCATTTGCGATCTGTTATCTTTTCCTGACTGGAGTTTAGTAGTCATGTTTGATTAAAGTTAGGGAAAGATCTTTGTAGGTACTTTTTAGGTATTTAAACAAATAATAAATCATACCCTTAGATCAACTAACTCAACCATTTTAGTTGCCCTTCTAAGAACCACTTTTCGCATAAGAAGTGTAAAGATTGGTAAAAGTACGACTATACTCAATCTCCGGTGAAATGTAGTACAATTTGTATATGAATGAGAGCATGTCCATTCATCATAATGACGTAGGATAACCGTTTGATAATGACAATTTGCTCCTGATTGCGGCCTTTAGTCATACCTTTCGCATAGGATGTGTGGCAGCATCTTATTGGAAGGAAGGGAAGATTATGTGGTCCTCACATGATGTCATATCCTAACAGATTTAGAGAGGAGTGTGCCCGGCACCTACCTGTGTTGTTAGGCCAGTTTAAATATATTCCTGGTACTTTTTATGTATTTCAACACGCAGATATGACAGGAATGTCGCGTAACATTGCGAAATATCATTTGAAGACTTACCCAGTTGTTGAGCCCGTGGTTCAAAAAAGGCGGAATATGACCCCTACTCGACGTGCTCTAATAGTGAAGGAATTAAAGAAGTTAGTTCTAGCGGGCATCTACACGAGGTCTGATATCAAACCTGGATTGCGAACCCGTTTATGGTTCCTAAAGCGGACATGTGTGCCCTAAGGATGCTTACAAAGGTTATCACCAAGTGCAGATAGCAAGAGAAGATGAAGACAAGACGGCGTTTCACAAACATCGGTATCTTCTGTTACACAAAAATGCCTTTCGGTCTAAAGAAAGTTGGGGCAACGTACAAGCGAATGATCGATAAGGTCTTTGTGCACCAGATCGAGAAGAATCTCGAGGTTTATGTCGATGACCTAGTGATTAAAAGTTAGGATGAGAAGTTGTTATTGACTGACATTTCAAAAGCTTTCAGCATGCTGAAGAAGAATAATATTAATCTCAATCGTGGAAAGTGTTCATTAGGTATGGAAAAAGGCAAGTTCATTGGCGTCATGGTAACAAAATATGGGTTTCGCGCAGTGACAGATCCATAAGATTTTTTAGTGGGTGTTAAAATTAGATCATGCTAAAAAGGGTGAGATCAAATAGGTTAGATTAGAACGGGTCATACGGAAACGGGCTAGGTTAAGACGGGTCGGGTGAAAACTAGTCCGATAATTATATGACACTACTACAAAAACTGGCATTCTTGACGTGCATTGCGCGTCAAGAAAGTGCCTTCTTGACGCGCAAATGCGTGTCAAGGATGCGGGGGTCAAGAAGCTTCTTGACGCGCAAAATGCGTGTCAAGAAGCTCTTGACGCGCGAACAATGACGCGCGTTTTATGACGTGCATTGCGCGTCAAGGAATCCCCCGTCATAAAGAGATATGACACGCTTTTTTGCGTGTCAAGAATCTTTTATAAAAATATAAAAAAAAATTATTTTTTTTGTAAACCACTAATTTCCACATTAAATGGCAATTAACCTCAATACAAAATACAATACACCTACAACAAAATAATGCATTATATATATATATTAAACATTACAAACTTAACATGAGTTTACATAAAAAATAAACTATGAACTAAATACATAATATTATCACGTACTATACTATCACAATACTTTACTAGTTGTTGATGCTGCTGTCATTAGCAGCATCACCCTCTTTCAGCCTTACTATCCTCTTAGTCCATGAGGAGAAGTTAAATCCTCAACTGCCATTCCCCTGAGTGTTAAATATACAATTTAAGTATAAAGATAAATACCAACATTTCAATGTATGTTTTTCAACCCAAAAAGATAAATATTACCTCTTGACAAGATCCACTGGGAGTGCTTGATCAGTGAACACATACCCAAAATGACCGGTTTCAACCGAACCTGTTTTGACATGTTAATCCACATGAGATGACCCAGACCCAAAATAATGGGTCAAAAGGGTATAAAAGTTAAGAAACTTGGCAGAAAATAAAGCAAACATTATGAAGTCGCCCAAAGTATACCAAAGTGTGAGGACAGTTTAAATTTATATATATTTAAAAAGGTGGATCAATGATTTTGATAATAGTTTATGTAATTGTAATCATTATATTAACTGATCTTAAAGTTCAAAATAAAACAAAAGAGTGTTGCGGGACAATCAAACCTGTTTGACCCATTACCCAACCGCCCATTCCAAAGAGGAACAGTTTTACCTGTTTGTCAAAACCACCAGCTTCTTGGCAGGAATCAACCTAGTTTTTCTGGCATAAGAAAAAATTTACCAGCTTCAGTAACAGGCCCTATATCACCAATTGATTTTAATGTATATCAGCTACAGGTGTATCAGATTACAACCATTTAGGTAGTGTATCCTTCTATAAGTTTATAACATAATAAAGTGCTGACAAAATGTAGAACCTTAAATAATAAGGAAATTCAACTAAAAGACTTAACTTTTCCAAGACTAAGTCCATAATAGATCAGCTGTAGAATGAAAACGGAATGAATCTTACACCAAGAAAAGAATGGCTGTCAAATATAAGCAATTTGGCCCAATAATAATGTGCAAGGGCCTTTGCTAGCATCTCCTGATATATTTCAGAACCGTCCCTACCCTTGTTCCCTCAAAAATAAAAACCAATCTGTGTCTACTTCCCAAATTTAATTTGTAACAAAGAAGAAACCAGTGGAGCAGGAGAGCGGGAGCTCCACTCCATAGGTTGTGGGAGGCAAGCGGTGTGGGAGGGCAAAAGAAAGACTCTGTCCCCTCTCACCATGAAGAAAGACCCAAACTTTAACTCAATCAAATGATAAAGTAGAACTAAAAACATACTTGTGGGGCCAGAAAGCAAGATTCTAGGATTCACTGTAGGGAGTTCAGAAGCGTATTTAACTTGCTCTCTATGCTTCAAGTGTATATAAGAAGCTGCAATAAGCACATTTTTGGTGTTCTCGCTGCATAAAGTAGTAAAAAAGACATCATAGATTGTCAAAAACACCTGCCCAGGGAATTATTTTGTGAGCTATATTGGTCTTGTGTTTGGCTATAGCAACAGCCTGTGAAAAACCTCCGATTGTATCAACTAAATTAACCACGTGAAGTAGCATCATTACCATTCCACACCCTCCCTTGAGCCATCTCCTCCATCGTATCTACCTGCAGTTATAATGTAATCAATCTGTTGCTATATCGAAAAGGAAGGGTTTACTAAATGATATATAGAAATGATATAAGTCGAAATATTTCAAAATATTGTACTTAGATTTATCAAAAAAAAGCACCCTAATGTTCTATCAGTAGTGTAGTACAGCTACTGTAAGAAAATGTGCAGATGCTTAGTCTCAATCATTGAAATTCATATGAAAATCTTAATCAACCATACATCTATTCATAAAGTAATATTTGTGGGTCATCAAGTTACATAAGCAATATAAACACCGAATACTCTAAATAGATGAAAGAAAGAACCTCAATTTCCACGAGGACTTTAAATATAAAAATGAGCAGCAGCAGGATAAAAATAATGCCTAAGCTTTACCTTTTGGAGCGTGAACGAGACCGTGACCTTGATGTATGCTCAGATTTGGCTCTCGAGCGTGAACGAGGTCGGCGTCTACTACGCCCGTCCTCTCTGTCTTTGTCATAATCTCTCCTTCTGTAAGCAATCAAAGAGTTAGAAACTTAGAACAAATTAAGTAGATAGATATTAATAAACTTAGAACAAATTAAGTAGATAGATATTAATAAACTTAGAAGTAGCAGTTGAAGTATATTGGCCATACCAAATGTTTCTTTATACCATTTGAACCTGCAAGCAATTCTGCAACTTTCTCTGGCAACTGTCTTTCTTAATTAAGTAATTCCTCAGCTTCTGATACAAACCTCTTGAACCTGCAAGCAATTCTGCAACTTTCTCTGATACAAATTCAAGTAAAGCAAATTTGTATTGTTTCACTCAGCTTCGTTTATGCAATGACAGTGTACATTTAGTACTAAATCCATAAGTAACCCAGCTCTAATTGAATTCAACAAATGTGATGTGCACGTCATTCAACTCAAATGAAAAAAACAAAACACAATCACACAAATTAGTAAAAAAAAACTATAAACCTAAATAAAACGCAACAGATACGAGATTCAAACCAGTAGCAGCAGGATGAAATCTCTATTATCATTTGAATCCCAACCGCTGCCATCATTCTCGAACTTCGAGTGTTTTGCTTCGGCATTGTTGAAGATACGAGCAGCAATCTCTTGAGTCCAAACATACTACCTTATACAGATTGCAAATGGCATTGCTAACTAGATGAGATACATAACAATGAATTTACATTATGGCTACAGATAGGTATTCAAAACCCGAATTCATAGTCATGTTCAGCAGATGAGTAAAAGTTGTAGAAGAATACATAAATGATTAGTTCTAAAAAGTCAATTAGAAGTGAATACGATAGAAAATTTTGACACAAGAAAACAAATTCAAACTCCGGTGCATCAGATTGGTATCGATTTATGGAATTCATTAAAAAAAATCTTGTATAAGATCACTTCATGGACGGTTGAATACCGACGCAAATTCAACTGTAAGTTGATAGGAATCCAATTACCGTTGAACACTCAATTCATAAAATAAGCAAATTAGGGCTTGAAATCTAATTATCGTTGTTTGTTGGACAAAAACAGAAAGCCTAACCTATAGCCAGAGGCTAACATACCTTCCAATTTAGGGTTCGAAGACCCAATCAGCAATCGATTGAGTGTCGATGATCCATCCCCAGCAGCAATCGATTTCGCCTTTCCATCCACCCGAGACCTCCTCCCATCGGGAGGGTCAGGTGGCTTTTGATTATTTTTCTGACCAGGAGATCGCCTATTACGGACCAAAGAAAGAAATTAAGATCCGGCGAATGATGGAACGAAATAGTTACCGGGGGTGAAGCGTCTTTAGGTGGCTCTACGTTAGGGCTTGGAATTAGGTCCCCATCATCAGTCGGAGCTTCAATCGAAGCTTGAGTAGATTCTAGAAGAAACTGGTTGAGCAAGATATTAATCTTCTCACTGCTATCTTCGTGGTTGAGCCAAATATTAACACCGGTTGAATCGTGAGAAATATCGAGAGAGGCGGAGCATGTGAAGTGAGAAAATCGACGATTGCTACGAAGAGGAAGAAATCGAGAGAGAAAGTGACGAGCGGCGATGAAAATATTGGGGAGAAGACCTAGTGTTTTGGGGGAAAATAGAGGGCTGAAAATTGAAAATTATGTCAAAATATTGGGGGGAAATTTGGAGCCAAAAAATTAAAAGATGACACTTTCTTCTTGACACGCGGTTTTTATATGTCCTCCGTGTTTTTTTTTCAAATATGACAGAAATTCTTGACACGCAAAAATGCGCGTCATGAATTCTTAGGAATTAACTATAATTGACATTTTATTTTGACACTTCAGTTTTTGCACGTCAAGAATTATCGAGTGTCATCGTTCGCGTGTCAAGGAAGGCAGTTTTTGTAGTAGTGTGAACACTAGACAAAACACTATTAAGACCAAAAACACAATAGAAAACCTAACATATATGGAATAAATATGACTATATGATTAGGAATGTTTGAATACAAGTAGGATGACCCGCGCGTTGCCGCGGAGCCGTCCCATTTAAAAAGGGCGATTGACCAAGCCATAATTGGTTTGAACCGGCGATGAAGTCAAAAGGATGGTCAGCAACGAACCAAAACCACAGCGAGCAACGGCTACAAAGGCCACCTGAAAAGAAAAAACAAACACCGCAACCCGCCGTAGGCATTTGCTATTGATTTTCTGCTTTGTAATGGTCCTATCCTACCTAATTGTAACATACGACCAGTGAATAAACTAAGTTAAGTTTATATTACAAAAGCTGCTGTTCAGTTGGATTAAGCATCTAAGAACTGTTGCAAACATGGCCTGCTGCATGGAGTTGGGTTTGCAGTAGTGACCAATCAAATGGAACCCAGTTGGGATCGAAGTTGGTTCATAAAATGACACACCAAGACCCTTTGGATATTCATCTTTGTGTGTATCCCAGAAGGATCAGTAGTCAGGTGGCTAGGAAACGGGGTTTAAAGTGGCTGCACTGGGCCACACTTAACCTAGCTAGGTCAATTTAGTGGTTCGGTGCATATATAATTTGTTTAAGATACTTATTGATGAAAATTCTATACCTGCGGTATCCGGTAGTTCCATGTGTTCAGAGCTGTCAATCCAATTGTACCAGCACTTCCACCATTGTAAGCGTTTCTCAAAGCAATCATCCGAAGATTACCATTGTACACTCTTGCCATAAGCGCGTGCACGGCCTGCTTCTGCGGGCGCAATTAGCGCGTTGCTGCAAGCATAACGTAGTCGAAGCAGTTTGAAAACACGTCTAGTAACAGGAAGCAATAAAAAGAGATGCAACACCAAAAAAAAAACCATTGAAAACCATAGTTACATGAACGCAGCTAAAGTGTTCAACTTTTGAGCCATAGAAATACGTAGCAGCCATGTCACTCCAATCTACATACTCTACTAAATATGAGCAGCAACTCAAAACATAACAAAAAAATAAAAATTAGAAGTATGTTTCTCCTATTATATTTGGTATCAATACATGCAAGTGTTATAAGATGGCTTACCTGTGTTTTAGGAAGCATGGCATCGCCAAATGAAAATACAATAACCCAAAGACCATTAAAGGCTTTGATCATCTTTGAGGGAGAGCTTCCCTGGAGAGTATAACTTATGCTTCCCCTGTCAATGTTATTCCCTATAACTTATGCTTCCTCAATCACTGTTACTCCCTAAGTTTAAAATGAATACGGGTTTGGTTAAGTAAAAAGTATTTATTTTGTTATGCATATAGTAGCTACCTCCAAATGGTGAGACCTGTGATTAGATTATGCTCTTCTGGTGGGGAAAGAAAATAAAAATTAACCTAGAAACATCCTAAAATTAAAAATAAGTTGGCATTATAGACAAAACAAAGAGACAACAAAAAGATAATCAGAAATAGAATACTCTATCAAATTGAATGGACTTTGAGATTCTCTTTTCCAATCACAAAACTAAACCATAAAAAAACATAAAAATGTCACTAAAAAGAACATAAAACTTCAAATGCAGACTCATGTCTCCAAAATTAAAATTCACTAAATTAAGAATCAAGCCATAGGTGATAGAACAGTAAAGGACATGCTATATATGGTTAAATTGATTGATGTCAGACCTGTTTTTAGAATTTCTGCAATTGTGGTTGAATTCTCTTATGTCTCTTTCAGCTTGGTACCCTAAGTGTGAAGAATGTTTTCTTCTTAGCATCTTCATGCTGCAAAATGGAAGTGGAAGCTAAACACAGAGGTTGAAAATTTGTTATAAATTTACACCTACTTTATTGTAAATATGTGTTATAAATGTACTTCAATTTTTTTATAAAGATCAACACACATATGTGTTTGAGAGAATTGAAGGTACTAATAGGTTGAAATGTCAAACCTTTTTAAGTTTATCACATGCTTTAAAAGCATCTCTTCTTATGCTTCTGAATGTTACCTATAAAATAGATGAAGAAAATGTGATTTAAAATTAAAACAAAGGAGGAACACCTAATATAGCCTGCCTCTCCTTTCTCACTCTACAACTTTTGAGTCACCTAAAAAACTTAATAAGATGACACAAAAGTCACCTAACAATCAGCTCACAGTATAATTTAAAAAAAAAACATGCATGAACTCGATAACATCATTAGAGTTCAAAGAGCAAGAGCAATCATATATATAATTCTGTTAAAATCTTAGCCTCTATGATATTAAGAGTAATGATAGCAAGCTCATACTTCTCCACAACTTGTGGAGCTTTTGTGATAATAACCATATATATAATACTTTAGAAGGCTACCTCAAGGATCCAACCAATCTGGCTCCACAAACAATAGATACTGAAAATGATATAAAATCTTTAAAAAAATATTAAGGTTGACTTACTCGCAAATCGTTGTGAACATAGTCAACATTTTGCAACCTCTACCTATGACATCATTTAACCTATTTTTCAAAGCTGACCTAACATATTGACGGAAACAGATTCATTGATAACAGAGTCTGTACATTAAATACTTGTCTTTATAGAACTAATATAATAGTATAGATTAAAAGAAAATCATAATTATATGATTAAACAGTATCTATTAAAATCATTATTAAAGAAGGTTTGTGTATACTTTACCGCGTTCTGTCTTCAAAACGTTTCCAAATTACCAACCACCTTCCTTTTTGAACCATACCTTCGACAATCCCTTGTTGCTTTTAGTATTTGAACCTGAAATCCTGCGAATAAGTGAAAATGTCAATAGAATAACCCAAGAATGTAGATTCAAATGTACAATGCTTACTCATCATAAACTATTAATCTTACTTTACCCATACAACAGTCTAACTCAAGCTTCTGATCCAAATAACAATTGAACAGCGACACAATTCAAACATTGAAGAATAGTATTTACCTAAAATCTGCAGAACACCGATCAAAAGCATCGAAAATCCTGAAGAAGAAATGAAGACAAAATTTTGGAGGTGTTACCTTAATCGTTAAGCAAGGGTGGTCAAAATCATTGAGTTATTACCTTAACCGTAAAAAAAACAACCATATACACACCAATCTCAAGTAATCATTAGGATGAAATATTCATTACACAAAAACATATTTACACAAATATAGGGAAAAGATGCAACCATAGCTGGTTTAGAACAATATTTGGACAAATAATGCATATTTGCACCAATAATGAATATTTTCATGAGGTTTATAGTTATCATCAGTCAACCAAGTAAAGTGTCTTTGATATGAATTTTCCAACTAATTTTCACAAATGCAAACCTAATCTAAACTATTTGACCATAAAATTTGAAAACAAAAACAATAGTTCATGGAAGCCATAGTTCCAAAATCCAAACAATAGCCATAGTTCCAAACAATCCTCATGATTCATAGAAATGAAGCGATTTGACTGTATCTGGGAATGAGAATGGAGGTGTAAACCCTAAACTCTAATGAACAATTAAAACCAAATAAAAAGTGCAAGAACAGACCTGAAGCGAAGCGCCACATAATGTTTCTCAAATCTGCCAAAACAAAAAACATATAAGAGACCAACAATGCAATAAGATCAGTAAAGTTTTAGGGGTTTTGGTGTTCTCGGGTCAATTTGAACAAATTGGAAAGATTTGACGAACCTAAAGTGAATTGAGGGATGATAATGTATGGATCTGAAGATTTGAAGCGAATTTGAAGGCAAGGTGGTGATTGTTTGGCCCTCCTGTCGCCACCGTCTTCAGGAGATCTCCATCTTACCTCTCCGGATGTGCTTATAAATCGATAATAAGAAGCCACCGTGTACTGAAGGAAGGAAGCCAAATCGGTTGAACGAAAATGAGACCCCAAATACATCAATTACAAACCTTGATGAAGAAATCAAAGAAAAAGCGATCGATCACAGTGGTTGCTCTCCAAGAATTGTAGAGTGCCCCGCTCCTCCTCCGACGAACTGGATACAGACTCCTGCGCTAGAATGAAATTGAGAGAGAGACCAGCTGCGCCATTGCTCAACGACATCATCAAGCTGGCGTTCATTGATGAACGCCATCGATATGCAAATGATATTGCAGTGATTTCACCCTTCTTGCTAAGAACCCTAAGATTTCACAGCCCTAAGATTTCACCTTTACTGAGATGTGTACAAAGATTATGATAATGAGAGGTTTCTGAAAAATCCACAGCCACACATATAGATATGGCCATCTTGCGTATATCTCGGTGAAAAACCTAAAAAGTACGGTGGGGGTGTGAGAGATGGATAGAAGCAACTGTAGAAGGCAAGAGATGGATAGAAGTAACTGTAGAAGGCAACTGTAGGTCATAAACCCAATGCTTTAGGGGGTTGTACATTAGGCATAAAAAGTAGTACACTGTGTGCTTTAGGGGGTTGTACATTATGTTTTAAAAGTGGTACTATGGGTTGTGTTTTGTATATATAGGGTAATATATAACTTTTGTAATTGAAACAAAATTCATTTATAGAGCTCGTTTCATGAAGAAAGAGAAGACAAACCATATATATACAACTTAGCCTATCTTACCCTAATTATTAGATTATGTTCATGAATACTAAAGAGAAATAAAAACATGATAATGAGTTCTTAATTGAAAGCGCAAGAATAGAACATGTGAAATAAAAAAATTGGATATCATACATGATTGGCGTGTGAATGTATATATATTTTTCAATAAGTTTTCTTTCATATTTTTGGTTTTAAATTTATAAAAATGATTATCACCTCGGAACTAAACCACACATGAATAGGCAAGTGCACCTATCGATTAGTAGTATAGCTTTGGTAAGAACCAAGTATCGATCCAAAGACGCGAGAGCTCCTGGTACTAAACTTTTATCATTGTCTAGCCGATAATAGATGGTGGATTGTTTTAATTGATTTTAACTAAATTAACTAGTAATTAATCTAAATAAAGCAAGTAACAAAGATGAAGATAATCAATCAAAGAAGATATCACTTAGACTTCGAATCCACTTAGCAAGACAATAACAATATGCATGAACTTATGGTGAAATCGTTTCTTACACATGAAATGTGGAATTAGATCAAACTCCCGTCAAGGCTATTTAGTCATATGATTTGTCGGAAAGCTAAAACGATAAACACATAATAGCCACCTAAAATCATTCAATGAAGCTCCAAAGATACAGTTATGTTAATGGGATAAATATGGACTAGACTCCCGTCAAGGCTATCTAACCTCAAAACTCTTTAGAAAGCTAATACGATAACACATATCAACCACCTCAGGTCCCGTAAAGCAACAAAGATATAAATATTCTTCAACTTATAAACATCACACCACGATTATATAAATTATAGATTTATGCTAATAAATCCTAAAATCACATAAACAATGACATGAGAAATTCACAACATACACAATGGTTTTCTCAAACATATGTGTAAGGATACACACTTGTCCGATTTTCCGAAACATTCAACATTAATACCATTCCTAGTCAAATGCCATAAACTACATACGTGAATATGCAAATTTATGAATAAATGTTCCAACACATACGGTTTTCCAACATAATATGGTTACAACATCCACAAAGTTCAACATTTCATCCAACTAGACAAGCACACAAAATCATTGAAGAAGAATCATAGCTTTGAAATTACCCAAAAAATTAATATTCACCAAAAGTTGCATACAAATTGCTAAAGTATGCTAAGTTTCATCTAATCTAAGTGATAAAGAGTATTTAGCCCATGATACTTACAAAAACCCCAACTAAGCTTGAAGAAATGGAAGAACTCATCAAAGATCATGAGAAATTCGACCTAACTTGAGCAAAGATGGGTTGTATGGTGTTAGATCTTCACTTGGAATGGTTAATCTTCAATCTTGGCTTCCACCTTCTTGAAATCGCCCTAAACCCGTCCTAAAGGAGAAAAAGGGGCTAGGGTTTTGTTTCTCTAAAATTAGATATGTGAAATGAGGAGCAATTTTGTGTTTTAATGAATCAGGCGCCGGACATGGGCATGTCACTTTTTGACATGCCCATGTCGACCATTACGACATCAGCAACATCAGGAAACTGGTAGCAGCACTGATCTGGGGCATTCTGGTCGACATGGCCATGTCGAGAAGTGACATGACCATGTCAACGCTGTATTTTGCAATTCTTCATTTTTTCTTGAGTTTTCATCAAAAATCACCAAGTAGCCATCCAAAATTACAAAATTCAAATAAATCACAATTAAGAGTCGATTCAAATGAATATGTAACCAAAAACGCTTAAAATGAGGGTATGATATGCATTATTATCATGTATATTTATTCACATATCAATACATGCTATGCGGAGTTGTATAGCAAATTAACAATTAATCAATGGTTATGGAAAAATATACAAAAAGTATGTAATCGAGTTTTACTAAAATAAAAAAAAACTATATTAAGATCTACATATTATTTATATTATTTTAGTATGAATTAAATAAACTAATTAAATTATATAACATATTACCCAATTAAAACCTGAAAAATATAAATATTATTTACAGTAAATTAAGTAGATTATTATAGATTATTACACGTAATTTAAGAAAAAGTAAAGTACTATATTAAAATACTAGGTTAGTAATACGTATACTATACGGGTTAAATTTAGTTTCATAAAATGAGATAAATAAAAAAAATTATGAGAGATTCAAAAAATATGATTGACATGATTTTTTTTTATCAATTTTCGCTTTGTTAAACCAGTGTTGAGTTCATTTAAATTTAATAGCCATAGAAATATTTTTTTTATCATGTAATATATTTAGAAATCACAATAATCATGTTTGACCGATCTAATATTGTCATGTTTTTCTCTTTCCCAAAAAAAATATTGCCATGTTTTTGATATGTTGGTCGTAAAGCAATAGGACTGCCGCCATTGTCATTTTAATTGTTGCAGCATATAATATATAGTTATTTTAGAATAGTTAAGAAAAAATTAAGGATTTCTTCATCATCACAATAACTATTTAATTTGAAATTTGAAATGTACTAAATGTGTTTAATTAGAAATCTGAAATTTATTGATTGTAATACTGAATTTTATATGTGGTAAGTTATAATAAATTTTGACAATTTAAAATTTATAAAAAATTAGGTTTAAAATTTTAAAAGATGTGACAAATCTAACATCTTAATCCTAATTCTTATTCTTATTCTTAATCTTAATAAAGCAATAAAATTTTTGTCACATGTCTCATTTATAAATGGCCCACATCACCACCGCCACATGTCAAACTCACAATCAATTACCAGTTTAGTAATCATCAATTAAGATCAATTACCAATTTTATCAAAACTAAATTTTTATTTTAAAATTTTGATATATTAATATTGATTTGATTAATTTCTTCAATAATTTTAGTTTTTATGAAAAGTAATCAACAACTTGTCAAACATAATAAAATTTTAAAAGTTATGAGAATTTTATATCAATCATAATTTTTAAATTTCTTGATTGTTATCTTTTTTTTTGTATTTATCTAATATTATTACTCTCTATTCAGCCTGTGTAGTACACGGGTTACTAACCTAGTATTTAATAAAAATCTAAACTTTATTAAATGTAATGTTAAATCATATACGTGAATTTTTTGAATTAATAGGACTTTTAAAATTTGAATACTTTAAAATTTAAGTTTACAAATTTAAAAGATTTAACCTTACATTACATTTAATTGGAAATTTAAATTTATTAAATGTGATGTTGAAACTTATATTTGGAAAATTGAAGTAATATATTAAATTGATTGTAAAACTTATATATTGATTTAATATGGTATTGACATATGGACATGATGATGTGGATATCCTAGGAAATAAGCCATATGACAACTATTTTATTGTTTTATTAGGGCATGTGGTATACTCGTGTTAAAATGGTGGTGTTAAAGTGTCACGTGAACGATGACTGGATAACACAACTCTTTCACACCAAGTGTGGTATACATGGTGTTAAAGTGGTGGTGTTAAAGTGAGTATTTTTTTATTATTTAAACATAAAAAATAAAAATGAAAAAGTACATGAAATGTTTTGATTGGACAAAGCCACAATACATTCTCCCCTTCACGGCGTTGTAAACATCACACAACCAACCTCCTCGCCATCTTCACACCTTGGTGGAAATGTTATGACGCCGTTGAAATGAAGCCACGTAGGCATGGCGCCGCTAAATTTGAATATACACTAGGTGCCCTTAGGATTAAAGATAAAAGATGTTTTAACTTACCTAATTTAATACATTTATCAGTGTGTTATCACTCCCATCGCTTCATTCACTTGCTCTAAGAAATGACTAATTCGTCCTTTTTTTAATTTTCTTTTATTCAGCCTTGTTCTTCCTCTCTCTCTCAAGTTACAATAACCAAATAACCAGTCGTCGGATATTTTCTAACCATATTATCTTCTATTTCTTCTTCAATTTAAGTATTCTTTTGCTAATTTAGTAGAGTTTGGTTTGAGCTTGGGTGCCTAAAAAAATCTTTGTGTGTCTAATCAAAGATTACAACTAAATAAAAAGCAACAAGTTATACTTAAGTGGGTGCCTTGAACCCCACTGAGTATGCATTAGATCTGCCCCTAGTTTCGCGTTAACCATGATAAGGTGGCGGCTATCATCAAAATGCCTTCACCATCTTCCCTAAAAGAGATCCAAACCCTTAATGGCAGGCTAGTTGCAGTCAATCACTTCTTGGCTAAGCATGCGGAACGTTCTCTTTCTTTTATTACTACGCTTAAAGGTTGTGCAAAGAATCAATTTGTATGGACGCCGATGCAGAAAAGGCTTTTCGAGAACTAAAAACTTACCTTGCTGACTTGCCCACCCTAATAGCTCCTCAAATTGAAGAAACACTTAAAATGTACCTATTCGCGGCAAACCTAGTCGTCGGTGCGTTCCTCATGGTACAACGTGGAGAAGTTCAAACACCCACTTACAACATTAGCCGCGTTAATTTCATAGCTGAGATACCTAAAGGAATACCGATAAAAAATAGAACTTAGTTTGAGTGGATATGCTTCTTCTTGTTGCAAACCAGATTACAATGTTGAATATCGTTCTTGATTTTTTTTGTTTTGTTTTCAACGACTGTCATTTTCTTGTATCCTCCTTGCATACTACAATGGATTTTGAGATTGGTTCTCAAATGAGATTGGATTGCTATCTGAGATTTTGGGTTTGACATCTAACTTTTGTTCTTGAACGATTTCGTGTTTAGAGTTATTCGATGATTTCCACCACTTGTGGATTCAAAGGATTTCGAACCGCTAGGGTGTCTTGATTTAGGACATTGGTGTGAGCGTGGGTTATTCTGGTTGACTGAGCGATGGAAGGATTTGGACAAGGTAGACAGTTGTTTGTTGTGCTAATTAGTTGGGTGAGTTCTATGCAGGGAAGGAACTATTGGAATTTTGAGAGAAAAACTAGTGGAAAATGAGTTTTTTTCACTAAGTGTGAAAATGAGTTTTTCACCAACTTTGGACTAAAATAAAATACAGATAGCATAAGTTGTTGTCTCTGTACTTTATGGGTTTGTGTAGTACGTTGTGAGGGCTTTCCAACGCATCAAACCACGTCCAAATCCGAGATCGTATGAATGAGATCGAAGCTCAAAGTTGAGGTCTCGCAACATGTGAAGCTGCGAAAATTAGAGAGAAAAATGCTAAGTATAGCATGTTAACTCATCCCACATTGGTTGGGGAATGAAACCAAAAGTGGTTTATAAGGTGGGAACCTTACCAACTATTGTTTTCTTTAGTAGGACACATCCCTTGGACCCTGAGGGGTGCGAAGCACCCCTAACTCGCACTCGCACACGCGCGTGGCGTGGGCGTATGAGGCGTAATGAGGCGTAATAGTTGTTCCGGTTGAAGTCCAACCGGACCTGTGTGGTCCGGGCGGAGAAGGTCAAGCGGAATGTGAGTTGAACTGGAAAAGCTGGTTCAAGCGGAACAGTGCGTGAGTTCAGCCGGATACTGTTCCGGTTGAAGTTCCAGCGAAAAAGGAGATTGGAGTGGTGTAGGCGTATAAGGCGCTTTGATGGCGCACACTTGCATCGCCGCGAGCCGCTTGAGAGCCACCTTATTGTTTTTGGGTTCAACCGGAAGTTGTTCTGGTTGAAGTCCAAGCGGACCTGTGTGGTCCAGGCGGAGAAGGTCAAGCGGAATGTGAGTTGAACCGGAAAAACTGGTTCAAGCTGAACAGTGCGTGAGTTCAGCCGGATACTGTTCCGGTTGAAGTTCAAGCGGAAAAGGAGTTCCGCTTGGAGTTCAAGCGGAAGTTGAACCGGAAGATCAGTTCTTCCGGAAAACAGCTGTTACGCGAAGATTCCTCCGGAATGACAGCTGTAAACGCGTTTTGAGCTAATTAAGGTAATTCCTTGTTAATTAGAAATCAATTTGCATTAAAGACGTTTAATGCAAAGTTTGACTACGAATTATTTTTGTGTACTCAACAAGTCACTCCCACCACTATAAATACAGCCTCATTAGTTGAGGCTAAACACACCGAATTCACATAGAATTCTCGCTTCTCTTCCTCATACCTTCTCTCAAACTCTTCCTCTTCGTTCTTCATTCTTCAAGCTTCAAGGTAACTTCAAGCTTAGAGTTATTCCGGCCGTACAATACGGTTTAGGCGATTGTACCCTGCGAAACAAAACGGACCTTCGTTAGACCCGGAATTTGTTTTAAGGGACCCGGGTTTTGACCCGAAGCCTTCGCCAAAGATTCCTTGGAATCTTCATCGTTTTTTCTTAAACTAATATCAAAGTGTTTTTTCTTAAACCTTTTTGTTTGTCATTCAAAACATTTTCTATAACTCTTTGTCTTGTTTTCTTTCACTCAAAACAATACTATTTTATTTACAAGCATTTGGTTAACTTTGCATTTCATTTCATTTGTATTGTAATTTCATTTCGTTGTAATCTTTATTTATTTCCCTATATTGTATTTCATTTTCGGGTAATCTTTGTTATTTCCTTGTAATTGTAGTAGGAGTAGAATTTCCTTTCAAAGTGTATTGTAATAGATTAGTTTTATTTCTTTTGTTGTAATCGTAATTAAATAAAATATTTATTTCATTTCAAATTTGCGAACGGTTTTCCTATAGGAATCTGGAATTTTTTTTATGTGGTTTCACTTTTTCTGATTGTCAAAAGTTTAACAATTAAATATTAAAATTTCTGGTTTAGCCGGTTCGAATCGGTCAGGTGTGTTTTCTATCTTATTAACATATTCTTCTCTTCCCCGACCAATTAAAAAGTCTATACCTTTTAATTTCATCCTTTAATACAAAACTCACAACCCACTAAGAAAAAATGTCGATTTGATAAATAATTATTTACCCATAAAAAAACAAAATACTTCATAGTTGAATTTTTTTGACAACAAGCTTCTATTAAACATAAAAACTAGGATTGCATAAACTTACAAGAGTACAATGAGAAAACGTAAAAAAAGGAAGCATGACGATGAAACATAAAGGAAGTAGTTTGGCGTCCACCATGAATTTAATAGTTAAATACATCGATAAGCTTTTAATTAAACCAATTGGACAAGACATAATATTATATATGTGGGTCTACTCTAATCTTTTTATATATAATTCTTAAAAAATTTCAAAATGCGATGGGTTTCTTTCAACCCGGTGCTAAAACACTAGATCCGCCCCTGGTTCTATGAGCCCACATTTTTAATCTTTGTAATTGTTTTGGGGTAGATATGCACAGGTGAATAATGTTTCCTTACCTATTTGTATAAAATTTATGAATGCATGTTGTTTGACTGTCTCTAGGAGGGTTATAGCTTTACGGGTATTTTAGGGAAAATATTTTACTGTTCTGTGTTACCACACCGAGGTGTAGAGGTAAAAAAAAATCGTGTCTAAACCTAGTTATAATTAATAATGCTAGTATGCTTAAATAGAATTTGATCTGATTGTGTGTATCTATAGTTGTATCGGTCTGCACAAACATGATAACTTGTGCATTTAACGTTGTACCAGAGATGTGATGGATACGCTCTCATACTTTTTTATATATAAACAACATCGGTATAATGGGTTTATGAGTTACAATTGCTTCTTCTTGACCTGTGATAATTCCAACTTGTACGAATGTGAGATCTTAAATTGTGTAACGTAATTATGAAATGGGTGTTTGCATTGCTTCTTTCATAAAATGATGTGTCGTTTGGAGTAGGGATGCCACGGTCGTTATCATGAATCGGTAAATTAATGATGTTTTCTTCTCTTTCTTAAGGTCATGAAGTTAAGAAGTATGACACATTTACACTAAATCATAGTTGGTAAGCTTAAGTTACACATTAGTCCTTCTGTACAATTATGTGCTAGAGCTTCTATATTTATCTGAGTAGAGACTTAAAATTTGAGGTTTGATTGTAAATAAAGGAGAAAGAAAATGTTGGTATTCTTCCTATATTTGATTAAAAAAATGACTCTTCCCTATCTTTTTTAATATATTTTTTTAAAGTGGTTCATCCCTATATTTGATAATAAAAAAAATCACAATTCCCTATTTTATTAATATTTTTTTAAGTGGTTGTGACTGAGAGAGAAAAAAAGATATGATAATTGATAAATGTATAAAAATGTATTATTTAATTGAAAGGGATGGAGAAAAAAATAGTGTTTTTTAGTTAAATTATAAAGATGAAGATAAAAAAGCTGATGTAAATGCTCAAAGAAATAGATATATAAGCAACAAGATGTCAAACACGAGATAAGTAAAGGCGGATCGTGCTGGAGGTTGTGAAGGCCCGACATCACCGTCAAATTACAGGATTTGGTGCGGTGGTGCGTGGGTGTACCCATACAAGTAAAGAAAATATGAAAAAAATTGTGAAGTTGGAGAGGAGTTGTGTGGAATAAAGTTTAATTGCTTGTAATAGAACTCTACAAAGAAAAAGAAAGCTTAAATACTTTGAGTAGGTTTTATGTTATCTTATGGTCACCATAACACCATTCCCTATTTATAATGATACTAGTATGGTGATTTATATTGTATCTAATCTTACTAATCTATAGAAAGACATGTAGAATGCTCCTTACATATATATATTCTAAACATTTTTAAGAAAAATATGACTATTCACAAATTTCTTCAATTGGAACGTTCTAACCAAACAGCCCAGCAAAGCTCTAGATATAACAACAACAACAACATATCCAGTAAAAATTCATCTAAAGGGTAGGGTCTGGGGAGGGTGAGAAGAGGACAAGCCCTACTTTTATCCCTAAGGAATAAAGAGGCTGCACCCAAAGAGACCCTTGACTCACTGACCACCCATACTGGAAACAACAAGCCACAAATATTGGTGCTTAATTAACACAAAACACATGACCGAGTACAACTAAAGAAGCGAACTCTAAGACTAACACACCACATTGTAGCAAAGTGAAGTTTAGACGTGAACAAATAAAAACACACATGAGGAGAAAAAAAAAGAGACAAGCCCAAGGACAAATTTAAAAATCCGTAGCCTTTATTCTACGTCTCCATAAACCCCTATCACTAATCATGTCCTCAGAGATGTGCAAATCATGTCTAATTTGCTCATCCCAAGTCAGTTTAGGCCTACCTCTGTTCCTCTTTCCCTCAATTGTTATTCGCTCTACGCTCCTTACAGGTGCCATTAACGACCTTCTCCTCACATGTCCGAACCATCTCAACCTCCCCTCCCTAATTTTATCTGAGATACACGCTACCCTAGTTTGCTTCTAAAAACCTCATTCCTAATCCGGTCTAACCTCTTATGACCACACATCCATCTCAACATCCTCATTTCTAGATCCTAAGCTTAATCCACTTCATTTAATTATATAATAGATTTATAATAATAAAATATATCTAATGTGATCATGAGTGATCATGATGGTAACTCATCATCCTAAACAAATGAATCATGTCTTACACAAACACAAATGTAATAACTAGATTATATAATCAATATGTTAGCGGGATAATATGGGTATAGAAAACAATTATATTGTTAAACTGTAAAGGTGTAGAAAACGAAAATGAAAAAAGACAGTGTGACAATGCTAAATTTAGAAGCAACACTATACAAACAATCGGATAAAGATAAAAAGATCTATGTGACATAATTATACGTCTATACCTCTTACACCACCAACTTTTTTTTGTTAAACTCATTAAACTTAAATGAAAAAACAAAACCCTTGCAAAATAAAGAAAAAAAACTAAAAAACAAAAATTGAAATATAATAATAAAGACCATAAAAACCCCACTAGTTTTGAGGCTTAAAGAGTTTATACATTGTATAATAAAAGCAACACTTTAACACCTTATAAACATAAGAGACTTATACATAATGCAACTTAATACAATAAAGAGAGTACAATAGCTTATATTTTTTATATATAGTATAATATATGGGTTGGTAATGGATTAAACAATTCAACCTGTAAATCCAACACAATTTTCACAATTTATGCACTTAGCTCTATGTGCCATAATGTACTGATGATACTCATTGATATGGTGGAAGTTAACTTTGGGAGAATATTTATCTAAACTGAATCCAAATGAGATTAGTGTATGAATTCAAGTGCCTCATTTACAAAGCATTTTAACAAAATTTTGAGGCACAATCATCTACCCTACTTCTAAAACGTTCTCATACATGTTCAAATCTAGATCATACAATGCCCACAAGTTCTACCAATTGAATTATAATCTGTATGGTGGCTCACACCCTTGATAAGATTTAGATATCAAGTGCGATCCACTTCTCGAAAACCTGCTACACGATACCGTATAATCGGAAGGAACATATGGCGTGTTGTTGTCGGTGTAATCAGCGGTGCTGAACGAGTCCCGAGTGCTTTCTGTAGTAAAAGATGCGTCATCTGAGCTTGTAAAGATCGACCAGTCGCTTGATGTGGCATCTGAGAAGTCGACCCATGATGGTACCCGATTCTGGATTGGCGCGCTTTGGAAATCTTTGGTTTGTTGACTCGAGATTGACTTTGGAGCTCTAGTAGCTCTTGGCTTCCCTGTACAACTTCTTACGGGTCGTGGGGATGATCTACGATTAAGAAAAGTTAAAAAGTTCAGATTAAAAAAAAAATAGACATTTTTTGTGACCGTGAGAACCTGCTACTGGAAAACTCACGGGAACCCGTCAATTCTAGGGGTGTAAACGAGCCGAACCGAGACCGATCTCGTCTAGGCTCGAGTTTGGCTCGTTTAAATTTAACGGAGCTCGAGCTCTGCTCGATTCGAGCTTTAATTCTAAAGCTCGATCTCGGCTCGTGGATAATTATTTAAGCTCGGGCTCGGCTCGTTTATTATTAATTTTTATTTGTTTATATATTATTATAATTAAATTTGTATATATCTAGAATTATACTTTTTTTTTATATAGAAAATAATACATTATGTAGTTATTTTATAATAATTATATATAATAATCATTTTTTTTAAATATATTTAAAAAATGATATAAAAATTATATAAATAAAAGGCTCGTTAAGGCTCGCGAGCCGACTCGAGCTCGATATGTAAAGTTCAGGCTTGAGCTCCTTTATTAAACGAGCCCTACTTCAAAGCTGGAGCTCGGCTCGAGCTCGTTAAGGCTCGGCTCGTTTCGAGCTTTTTATCGAGTCGATCTCGATTAGCTCACGAGCGGCTCGGCTCATTTACACCCCTAACTCAATTCCATGCTAAATAGATTAGTTCGGTTACCTCATGTAGAACAATATGTATGCACCTTCGGACATCACTTGGCTCAACGAAACGGGTTGAACCTGCGTGTCATCTATCCTGAACCAATTGCCTTGAAGATCTTTTACATATGAGATATAATGACCAGAAAAGGATGCATTCATCGTGTCTAAATGCACAACAACACCATAAAGCATGTATAATGGAGGGACGTCATCCGTCCCGGTCATAAACGGGATCATATCCAACATGTCGGGAAACGTTATACACTTATTTATCTTCCCGTAGCTTCCCTCCTGTAACATAAGATATCACTAAAAGAAAAGAAGCATTGTGTTTATCATAATTTATGGGTAGGGGTGTGAATTTCTGACATGATACGAAAACATAGCACAAACCTAACACAAAATTTGTGGATTTGGGCTTAGTGTAAATGAGTTCCGCTTTAGCTAAACTTGGACGACAGGGTAGGTTCGTGGGTTGACCCGTTTAACCCGTTTAATTTTCTTAATTCTATAGAAAATATACTTTGTGTTACAACTTCAACTTATGTCAAAATTTAAAACATAAAAGAGATATAAGCATCCGGTTTTATACCTCAAACGTAGTTATTTATATACATTTGTACTTTTTAATGTAAATTTGTAATTTTAGAGTATTAATATGCAGAAAAACTAAATTAATTCAGATTTAAACAGATCGTGTTCATGTCAACCAATGAAAAGGAGTGCCATGTTCAGAACTTTGTGTTCATGTGTCTGACATGATTTTCAAGTTTTTGTCAAATTTTCAAGTTTGTGTCGGATTCCGCAAACAAACAGATTGGTTTTTGCGATATGAAGTCCAACAACTAGATATTACAAGAAACAATTTTAAGTACCTGAAATCTCTTCAAAACAATTGTCAATATATTTGGAGCCTCTTGTATAGCTAGCTGCTTTCGTGCTCGAACATAAGCAGCGCACCTTTAAAAAGAAACATCAAACATATTACAAAACCGCCACTAATCAAGTTCATGTACCATAAATGTAATCAACAAACCTTCCACATCTATACATGTTTTCTCCATCCAAATCTTCGGGGCTTGTAAACTGAGTCAACGCATCTTCCAACGACTCAACCCACCCGAATATCTCGAGTGTAAGATCCATAATGTTTTCGTATCTATCCGACTCACGGTGGCATCTCAAGCACTTAACCTGGTTTTCAACAAGAAATATATAAAGCAAAAATGATTTTCCACGTATATTTATAAAAAATATAAGAAATCTCAAAAAGAAAGATGCTTTCTGGTTTCCACCTTTGATCGAAGCTGCCCCCCGAAAGTATGCTGAATAAAGGTCGTTTCTTGCAGCTTGGGATCAGCGGTTTCCCCACCAAAACCCTCAAGACATATAGATTGCATTGAAGTAACTAGAAGCCTATATCATTAAATAAAATGCCAAATCGTCACAAAAATTGAGAAGAAATTTAGAGGTTCGATGAAGAACAGACCTTAAAAACTCATGTGCGTCTTCTTGACTTCCATCGCCCATTTTATTATTAACATCCCGCATATTCAAAAGTATTCTACTGAGTGACAGTGGCTCTCCACTATCGCGTAACAATAACACGTGATGTTCAAGTTCACAAATAAGGCACCAACTTCTTGCACCACCTAACATTTAACGATAATATCTGCAGTTATTAGTAGTCCACAACCTAACGATTGATACGTTTTAATTAACAAGAAATTGGAAGAAGATGAAACGTTTAAATTACAAGATTTGGAATGAGATCGGCGGAGTAAATAGATGGTCAAAGGCTTGGTAGAGGTCAAACATTGCAGTACAGCATTCGCGTAACAGCTGCAAAATGGATAGAATGGCAACATAAATACTTAAAACAATTATAATCAGTTATTACATTTGATAGTTTTAATTTTCTTTTTAATAGATACACAAAAAGTATGCAAAGTACCTGTTCCCACAATTTAAGAGCCCCCTTGGCAAAAAGTTGAAAGCTTCATAGCGGAAGAACTTCACGAAATCTTCATATGGAAATAGCATCTGCCATTATAAGGAAATGATAATTTGAACTTGTAGTAATGGAACTCGGGTACTCAAACTTGTTATTGAAATGAAAAGAGTAGTTAAAATAATTTTTCAATTTAATGGTATTGATATATATCATGTGTGTTATATATACACACACGCACACATATATATATAGTGGTGCGTTCAATACACAACCAATTTTAAGTAAATATACACACATATACATATATATGGTATAACCGCCTTAATCCGTGTACTATTTGTTACCTAAATTGATATATAATAGATTAGAATTCATGTCGATTTCAATATATATTTAAAAAAATGGTATTGATAGCATTTTTTCTATATGCAGATGTGCATATAATAGTCTACATGCACATGTGCTACATTGTCATACTTTAAAATAAAAGTTATAAAAAAATAAAGAAAAAACGAGATAAAATCAAAAAAAGGGTGTGAGAGAGAAACACACCAATTTTTCAATTTTACCCTGTTCATTGAAGCACTATGTAAGGTTGCTTATCCGGTTCTTACGCTTCTCAACATTATATTAGTTCTAAAATGTAATAAAAACACATATGTATACATCTATGTTGTTTACAATGAAGTGCTATTAATAACTTACTTTTATTCTCTTATGTTTGTCACTATTAACTACCAACCGTTCCACTTTGTCCTGCTTTGATGACCTCTTTAGACCAATCATCTTCATAAATCCTTTATTAACATTGCCATTGCCTTCATGAGGAGGGTTTAAGTCACCCACTCTAGAATCCTCTACATTACATTGAGAAGAAATTTTAATATTAATCAAACTATGTGCAAAAAATCAAATAGCTAGGCCCTTTATCCCAAAAAGAGTTTGTATTTGGCAATTAAACATCAACTTTGGTATGAAAACTAATTAATTTGTTTTCATATAAAAACCATTAAAAAAATACTTCTTTTGGACTTACCATATGCATTGTCAACTTGATCCGTACTTTCCCTTCCGGAACACGTTTGATCTCTCGACAGTTTCACCGTTGATTTAGCTGATTTATGCATTGTAGTTCCTGGAGAATGTGATGTTAATTTCACCGTATTACTTTTCTTTCCCTGGCTTCTTTCACTACATTTTGACCCGTACGTCTCATAATCCATACATTCACCTTTTGGCAAGCCCCATCCATCCACCAATTCCTTTTCCGCATCTAATGAATTCGTCCCATTCGGAAAGCATTTATCCGAGTCAGGAAAGCCAGAGTTACTACAGAGAACATCACCACTACTTTCTTCTTTCGGGGGCACGGGGTGACTTCGTTTTGGCTGCAATTGTAAGTTAAAGTAAATTCCCTACAAAAAAAATAAAAAACATAATAATATATGGAAAATGTGTTAAGAACCTTATGTCTGATGAAGGTACCCTTTGATGGAACATTATCATACGAGGTAGAACATGACTCTCTAGATGGCTCATGAATCTCATTCTCGTCTTTTCTTGGCATTTCCCGATTCAAATTGCAAGAACTATGTATATCATCTGAATCAGTTTTCTCATGAAACTGCTTGAATACGGATTCGGGAAACTGAAAATCCAACGTTTCACTTGCCAAGAACTGTTCATCGACAAATTCTTCATTTGAAGCAGAATTTGGAGATGCACAACTACTGTTATACTCCAAAATTTGGCACTCGTGTTTATGAACTTGCCTCCAATGGATTATTTGGCACTTGCCAGAACTGCACGCATTTTTACATGTCAAAAGAATGCTTTTACAGCAAGGACACAAAATCCAATTATGGACACAAGAATGACAAGATTCTTTTTTGATGGGATATTAAACACATTTTAGTAGTTAAATGTACCAGTAGCGGGCAGATTTGCAACGAGAACAACGGGTTTTGGCAGGCCCGAAGCATCGAGCACATTGATGAAACCCGTTATTCAAGTTTATCACGGGTACAAGAGGGATAACAGCAGGAGTGGCCACAGCAGCAGTAGCCATGGCTTCTGCTCGAAAAGCTTCTTCAGCGGCAATCTGAGCAAGCTCGCTTATTTTTATTTTCTTTCTTGAAAACTCACTCCATTTTCCTAATAAAATGTAAGCAACAAGAGGAAGTACAACCAACACTAGAAACAGGACCGGTAAATCAGTTTCCCTTGGCTGGAGCATGTCCCCACCAGCAAACTCATGTCCAACTTCCTCCCGATAAATTAAGATCCACTAGCACCAAGTTTCAAATAAGATTGTCATCTTGCTAGTTGCTACACCAAGAATTCTTTTCTTCTAAAAATTAATGGCTAAACAATGAATGAGGGTCAGATATGTAACCTGTCGAAAACGGCATCCGCCAATTAGATCATAATGGAAGATAACATTGCCTTTGTAAACATGAGGAGCCATTTCAACCCATTTACTAATTAATGGGTTGATCTCAAAACGGGTCATGTAAAAAATATAGCTAAAATGGGAACTTGACCAAAGATTTCATAGATTATTATTGCAACAGTATTGTCTTATTCAAAGATTTAGAATATTATTGTAACAGTATTGTTTATGTTATCATGAGTAACATGTTAGTTATTTTAAAAGATAAATAAAATGCACAAAAAAGTGTTTGCGGGTAAGCCCAACCCAGATCCCGTTTTGAAAAGTACTTAAACATGATAAGTTAACCCATGCACGTTTTGACTAGTTACCCAACCCACTCGACCTGCCCATATCGCAACCTCTACTACAAACTTATTAACATAAAGATGAGTAGTAAAGCCCACGAAATATACATATCTTATCCATTTGGATCGATTGAAAGGATATATTATATAACTCTATGAAACTTAATATGAACCTACAGCTTGAAGATTATACACATTTAAAAAGAACTTCACCAATAACAAACAGAACGCAAAAAAATTCATTTTCCCCACAATAATGTCATCCGTTTTCCCATTATCCCGTTTTGAGTTAACGATAGAGGAAAATTAGGCAATAAAACATGGGATTTCAAGGCGATAGTTAGAAGCATAAAGTCATAAACAAAATAGGACACCAAAAGTTTCTATTTGCATAATTGCATCTAAACATATACTTCTACAATAAGGGGATTATGGTTTTACTAAATGAGTTCACAATGTGAAGTGAAGTATCACAGCTGGTGATGAACTAATGATAATAATACGTACCACAATTCCTCAAATAGTGAAACCCTAGATTCCTTCAAATTTTTTGACTTTCAACATAATACTCTTAAAAAGCCTTCAAATTTTTTCATGGGTCGACCTCATTTTTGCTTACTCAAAGTCAACAAACTATTTGTTGTGGTCTAAAGTTCTTGGACATTTATTTGGGCAGAAACTGGTCTACATCATAACAGAAAAATAATTCATATAGTTCATTAATCACAACCTAACACTTATATCCTATTCATTATGCAATTCAAGAATCACAGATATTAAATCCCAAAGAAATAAAGGGGGGAAATCCATCATTTTTATAGAAAAATGGTTTATCTTTTAGAGAAAACCCAACAAATATTAGAAACTTCATCCAAAATTTTTTTGACTTTTTTCACACAAACCCAAAATCAAGAAACAAATAGTTCAGGTCTTCAAGATCATAACAATGATCTTGAAATTATTTAAATCCACATTATCTTTCTAAACAATGCCATTAATCAAGAAACAGTTTAAAAGTAGAAATGTTTCACAAAATGATCGATTTCCCACAAAATCCAACACCAAGAATGAAGAAATCAAACCAAAAAACTCAAGATTTGAATTGAAAATGAGAAAGGGGTAATGAAGAACCCTATACCTAAATTGCTGAGGATGATAAAATCTGAAGAAACAAGTCTTTGCACCAGTGAAAATTGACAGAAAATGGGAAAAGATTCCTTTGGCGTCAACAAGCCCTGTTTACACACACACTCTCTCTCTCTCTCTCTCTCTCTCTCTCTCTTCTGTTTACGTGAATACGTACAAATGTTGTTGCTTACCTTCATACACAGTTCACACCCTTTTTACCACTTTGATATTCGTGACGTTTTATATTCTATAGAAACCGTTGTCCCAACAGTTTTGTGCGGTGTAGCAACTCGGAATTAACAATAATTTATGCATCATTTAATCATTTTCTTATAATTAACATCCTTAACATCATGTTCATAAGTCATAACATTTGTTGTGGTTTTAGGGTGGAAAGGGTGGGGAAGTTGGCTTCGTTTTGGGTTTTGTCACGCTAGGCTTTGTGAATCGGTTTTAATTCTCGAGTTAACTTTAGCCATTGTAATTGTATCCATTGATGTACTTTTT
>JBCNJP010000008.1:56556897-56602620 GCA_039602395.1 Deinandra increscens subsp. villosa | reverse complement strand
AAACCTTAAAAATCCTCAACACTAAGCATGTTGCATGCCAAGTTCCTAAGGAATTCTAAGATTAGTGGGAGCAGTCCAAGTCCTTATCTATGACTTGTCTTTTAAGGTCAGTGGGAGTAGTTAAAAGTTCTTACTCATGACTTGCCTAAAGTACAAGAGGCGGGGGGAGAGACAAAGTTGAATTTAATCTTTGAATTTAACTCCGATTACACCTCTTGTACACCACGCTGCGATAACACTGATCCACTTCCACACACTTAGAAAATAATGTTACTCATAATATACCTGACTTATATTCTCAAGAGGAAACTATGAAACGACTAACACACTTTGTTTCAACCCGTTAGATCCAACTTACTAGGTCATCAAGTAATAACTTGAAATGATTGCCCATTTTTATTCTGACCTTACTTAATGCAAAGTCGATAAGAAATCAACTTATTAATCAATCTTCATGGAGGAATTACCAAATCAGATAACAACATATATTAATTATGATGACAATTGTCATGCACTATTGATAAAAATATGATCAACTAATATAATCTCCATTTCATGATTATGATGAAACCTACCTTAATAAAGCTTACATGGATATTGGAAATATTACTAATCATATCTCTTATACTAAAGCCACTATTAGCAATCAATCATCTGATGGAATAAAGCTATAATGAGCTTAACTCCTTAAATCAGAATAACGTTAGAAGTTTAGTTTTCCATAGCTAAACTGAAATCTAAAAAGGAGAAATTGAACGTTATAAACCATGGTTGGTTTCTAAAGGCTATTAACAAGTTAAGAATTCCTTTTCTAAAGGGTTCTTTGATAGATCATCATTGTCATTATTACTCACTCTTAATTACGAGTGACATTTAACGGACTTATGAATATATTTCCTTAATACTTACTTAACATAAAGACATGTTCATAACCAAAACTCAAGATTTTAAGCCTGAAAGTTAAAGAACACTTAGTTTTTAAGATGAGTAAATTCATATAATAAAGGGTTAATATAAGCAAATTTACAAGTGATATTCAAAGTCTGATGAAGTTATAAATGTAATCATTCTTCATCAGAATAAGTGGACAAAATGGGCCTACCTTAAGATGAGTGGGAGAACTAATACAACACTTGCCTTTATATACATTATTTTAGGCAAGTAATATGTTAGTTTTGTTGCATGAGTTAAAACAACTTATTCTCGCATAATTTTAACATTAAAGTCTTGAAGATGCTTCTTATACAATAAGCATCAAAATACATCAAGATCAACCTAATGAGACATTAATTAAGTCTCATTAGATTTAACTATGTGTTTAACACATTACAACATGCAACGTTGCTCTTAGTCTGTAACTCTAGTAACTAAAGGAGATTAATTATGAAGGTTCAAGCAATTAAAATTTATGCTTCATTAGTTAGAAGTCTTATGTATGTTCAAGTCTATACTCGTTTAAGATATTGCCTACATTGCTGAAACACTAGAAATGATGAAAATTATTTCCTAAGTTAATTCATTATAAAGCATCTATGATGGCATTACAATATCTATAAGAAACGAAAGACTATAAATTTGAGTTATAGAAGAAGTGAGAAACTTAAAGTAGTTGACTATCTCTAAATTTTGACTTTATTGTATTCAAAGGATGTAAAATGTCAACTCAGGGGTATATCCTTATGTCTGCGGACAGATTTATCTAATGGATTATGAAGGAGTCATAAGAAACTAATAACAACAACCTAAGTTATGACATAATATGCTTGTCACTAAACGTTGTTGGTAAATTTATCACTAGATTCCTAAACTCCAGATAAATAACATATTGAAGACTTAATGTGATAAAGTCAGCTACCCTAATTTTTAAAATTGTAACAGTTCTGAGCGAAGTTGCATTAAATTTTCGATACAAGATTATTTTTCATTTAAAAACAAATACAGGAAACTAAGTTCTTGTATTGAAAACATTCATGATATGCTTATGGATCCTATAACTAAAGGTCTATCATCATAAGTCTTTTATGAGATCTCATAAGAAAGACTGGGTTTATTAATGACCAAGCTATCACAATATGAATGACTAACTATTAATTATTCCTCATCCGTTTTGATTTGTTGTCTCTAAATATGTTACGCATGCCTATATTACATATAGACAATTTTACTATAAATAAACGTTAAGGGCTTATTTTTGTGATTGATTCTGATTTTAAGTTGAATTTTAAATTTGGGATTGTAGTATGATTAATGGGGGTCTTGACTTGGATAATCAATTCTATGACTATATGTTTCTGCTGCAATTCTGGTTTAAAATTGAAATGAGTATTAACACCTGATCAGGCTTATCTAATAGCTCATTATAAATGATTACACGACCAAGTGGAAGAATGTTGGAATATATTCTAAAAATATATATGTATGTATTTTCGTACATATATATATAATAATATATAATGGCCTCAATCATTTATCTTAATAAATCAATTACCTAATTAACCCATATCTGGCATTTATTTGATGGACATAATTGCCATTATTGATGGAATTAGGGTTTCCCCTTGGGTGTATAAATAGAGATCATAGGGACAGATTTAACACCTTAACAACAACAATCACCAATTTCGTGATTCTTTCTCTTCCTCTCTACAATTCGTGGGTCTCTCCACTTTAGCCATCCTAACCGTACACCCTAAACGGGAACCCGATCAGAGTACAAGATGAATTATGTACACAACACTGCTGACGTGAACTCTCTAGCAACAGGTAATCTATATATTGTTATATGTTTATTATGTCTTACAATTCAGGATTCGTTCAACACACCATATCAAGATCAAACGTTGAAGAAAATAGGTTGGGTGCTCATGAAAAACGAAGTGTATCACCCACTCATAAAGAAGGGTGTGTAAAAGAACAAGAACATCGCTCGGGAAAAAGTCTTTGCTATATCGTTTTCGCTTATATTTAAAACCTTTCAAATGAAGATCTACAGCCAAAGTTTTTCTGTGTAGAATTAGAGAGAAAAAAAATGGAATGATGTTTTTGACTTTTTATCAAGTTTCCCTCATTTCTTAAACTTTCGTAACTCTTAGATATGATATTACTTAAAAAAATACACCATAAAAACAAGAGTTTTTTTATCTTTAAAACGCATACAGTGTTGTAATATATAAAAAAAATACTCTTCCGATTTCCTAGTGAGCCATTGTGTCCAATACTCTTTATTGTGTCAAATACACGTCATTGTGTCAAATATTCAGATCATTGTATCAAATGTTCAGATCATTGTGTCTAATGTTTAGATCATAAACGTTCAGCTCATTGTGTGAAAATGTTCAGATCATTGTGTCAAATGTTCAGATCATTGAAAGAGTTATATATATATATATATATATATATATATATATATAGCAACACATACGCGTTTTAAAGATAAAAAACACTCATTTTTATGGTGTAATTTATAAAAATAAAAATAATGTCGTATGTAAAAGATATAAAAGTTAAAAAAGAATAGGGGAAGTTGATAAAAATGTCGGTTTCCTAAATTGTTCCTCTTTCTTCTTTAATTAAATTGAAAATCTAACGGCTAAGATGACTTCTTAGTAGGGTTATTCATGAGCCGAGCCGAGCCAGGGCTAGCTCGGGCTCAACTCGAATTCTAAACCGAGCTGAATTTTTGAGCTCGGGCTTGGATCGGTTTCAAACCGAGTCAGCTTGGGCTTATATATATATATATATATATATATATATATATATATATATATATGTGAAGTTATGCTACATCCATTAAAAAGGTTACATACGATGCGGACGCACCTGGAGCGTCGGATCTGGATGATCAACGGCTGGGATAAAACAGGGGTGTAATGTGTAACTTTTTGGGACTTTATGCGCGCAAATATGATGGGCGAGTGGCAATGAGGGCAAAATAGTCAAAATACAAAATTGCCTCTCATTTAATTTGTTTATTTCGCTTAAAAAAAACAAATTCAAATTCGCAGACGAGACCCACTGCAGCGAAAAAATCAGCTCCTATAAATGCAAAGATTCCACAAAATCAGTTGAAGAAATTTGATTATACTCAAAGCGACGATGGCGGCAATTCTCAAAACACACGAAAGTAAGTTTTTTTATTTTGATGGAATGTTAATCATATGTTACTAGGATTCTAGATTGTTCGTAGTTTTCTGGCGTAAAAATTATGCTATTAACTGTGTTCCAGAGAATATAAAAGAGGAAGACGATGAACCAGTGAGTGTTGGCACGCAGAGTAGGAGGAAATTAATCGATGTAAAAGGTGTATTATGTTTCTTATTGTTTAGATTTACTAATTGTGTTGTTTAATTTTTGAGAACTATACACAATTTCGTTATAGATTAAGAAGGATTGGGTGATTTTGAAACCCTAGACCTGACGGATCTAATTGATGGGTGTGATTGGGTGATTTCGTAACAGATTAGGAATAATAAATTTATGAGTAAGTAGAACTTTAGATTTAGTATCTGGTTGTTTGTGCTATAAGATATAAAACACAGGATTACCCTGAAACACAGTGTTGGGCTCTGGAGTGTGGCGTTTGAACAATGGTGTTACTATATCATTATTCGCCCCTTTCATAAAGTTAGTATCTGGTTGTTTATAGAATCTTGTTTGTACTATGTTCAGTTTTGTACATACAATAATTGGGATAGGTAATGTGGTGTTTAACTCATGGTGTTGATGTTGTTTTTTCTTCTTTATATTTTATTTTTTTATACATAAAATTAGGAATAGGCAAGTTATAATGAACTGCTCATAACTTTGATTATATAATTTGTAATTTCTACTTCTACATATTTGACACCATAACAAATGTGGGTAAAATTCAGACTTTGAAGGTTGTAGTGAATCTGATGACGGTATATATGTTCGTAACAAAAGAGGAAGTAAGCGAAATCGAAGGTAAAAGTTATAAAGGGAATGAGTGATGATGAAAGTGATGACTCTGATTTTGTATCAAAAAGACCAAATACAATGAAGACAAATGAAACACCATCTGTAGTAATCACAACATTTGTGCATTTAAGACCCAACAACTACCATCCGTTCGATGGTAATAGGATTAAATCAAGGTTATAACCATCAAATTTGATTGAATGGTTTGCTACATTCAACGAAAATCAACGGAAGGCAGTTCATGCAATTGGATTCGGGAGATTGTTAGGGGTTCAAATACATTCAATACCCACCGCATTAGGTTATTGGCTGTTACGAAACTATAATGAAGAAACATGTATGTTGTGTTTGGGGCAAAGAAGTATTCAAATAACACCACAGTTAGTTAATAAGCTATTAGGAGTGCCAATTGGGACGACGAAGGTCATTGAAAAGAGAACGAGCATCAAATTTCCTGTAGTCGCTGAGTGGCGAGGCCAATTCAAAAAGGAACTGTGGGTATCTAGGCCATATGTACTTGGCTTATTTGAGAAAATTACACCAAGACGAGACAGTGGTCGATTGTTTCTGTTGAATTTCTTGGTGGCAGTTATGACGGTGATGGGAAGAACAGACGATAACAACATTGTTAACTAGGGATTTTTGCATGCAATAACGCCAAATGTGAATATCAGACAACTCAGATGGTGTGATTACCTAATAGACTGCCTAAAGAAAACAAAGTTAAGGTGGAGGGCCGATAAACTGGAATTGCGTTTCAATGGATCTTTGTTGGTCCTATCGGTAATAAAAACACCACATTACTACATCTAAATACTAAATACTAATTATATGATTAAAAACAATAGCACTAACTTCTGCCTTGTTTTGTTATAAAAACTCAGATGGTAATGGTGTACGACACACACCAAAAATCAAAATCTGGTGAAGTTGACGACTACATACGTTACATCAACAGGAACCAGCTTGTTAGGTGTGAAAATTGGTTATTTAAAGCTCTAGAGAGGAAAGGACCAAGCAAGATGAAAAGAACAACAACCTCGATAAGTGATAAAGAACAAGAAGGAGAAGGTGTGAAGAACTACATAACCGAGGAAATGATCAATGAGGATGGCGAAGACACTGAAAACATAAGAGTTGGGGATGATGTACAAAAAAACACCACAGAGGAATATTGTGAACCTGATCATCAAACTGCTAAAGTCATCGAAACGATTGAGAAAGTCACCACGGAACAAGATCTACAACATACCAAAATGTGGATGATATGTATAAACATGGTATGTACAATGATCCAATACAAGAGGCTGAAATAATAAGATTATGGAAAGAAAGCGAAGAGTTTACAAAATTTATTTCATGTTGTGATGTGTCACCATCTGGCAACCATTTGAAAATGCCGATACTAACACCACAAATGCCAGGTAAAGGCAATAAAGATCAAGAAGATTCAGGTGAAAAACAATTGAGTGATGAAGATGGTGTTTCCGGTCATTATGGAGTAGATAATGGATGTAATGAAGCAGAAACAAATGATGATGAGATGTTGCTAAACCAAGATTTTGGCGAGCACCATATCGATCCTGATCTATCGGACGTAAGATTTTAATATATTATATTTGTTATGGTGTTTTTTTTTGTATTTCCCAAATAATGAAAATGAGTCTTGATTATTTTGTGTTTTCTTTAACAAAAAAAAAAATTGTGTTAGGAGGGAACGATGCGAAGCGCTTAACAGGACCCGTTGCCAGCTTTCAAAGTCAAAGCTAGAATTCACTTAGCTAATACGAGTACGTGGTGCGGGTTCATCTCTCTCGACCAGTTCAGGTTCAAGGGAGGGGGGGACCCAGACTTTAGATCTCTTCTCTATGGCGGGAGGTCTCTTTCGTATCAAGAGTGTTTTGGGGAGGCCAGGGGAGACGGATTGGATCGAGAGGCGATGCTTATACCTCTTCTTTATCGATAGGATTCCCATCATTTGCAGTCTCCGGCGAAGGAGATAAGGGCGAGGGACCGAACATGTTCTATCCTCAACCTCCATCCGTCATTAGTAATCTAAATTCGCTTTTCCTATTCACTAGTACAATGCGCGCTACAACTAGCAGCCCCTTACTAGTAAGGGAAAAGGCTAGCGCGCAAGGGCTGATGAAAAGCCAGCAACTTGTTAGGACTAGGTTTTGTGTTATATTTTTTAAAATTCCATGCATGTGTTGATTACTCAAATAACAGTTGGGATGCAAGAGTTTACAGATTGTTTCAAGAACGTGTCTGTCACACCCCGGACAAATGATTGGGTGTGAGCGAGATGGAATCATAGTCACAGATATACAGAACAACTACTACTAAATTCAAACGTTAATTAAAACATAATATCATTAATTGTTGCAGCGGAAAGAGTGGTAAACGATATTGTCTTACATTTGAACTTTAAAAGTCAAGTTTCATTATTGAAAACATAAAGTAGTTATTTAGGATAGATTGGGACTAGGACTCCAACGAAGCAGGTCCGAATATAAAGGCGAAGTCCCATTTGCACGGCTTCCATGATCAGCTTAGTTACCTGAGAAATCATGAGTTTAAAAGGTCAACATAAAGTTGGTGAGGTTCACAGGTTTAGGACTCGATAGTAAGATTGTAAAACAGTTTTCAGGAAACTCAGAATGTTACATTGGCTTACTGTTGTAGTTGTATGATCTCACCTGAACCTTGATTTCAAATACTAACGGTTTACCCACCCATGGTATCCTCGCCCGAGAGATACCGAACAGAGCAAGAATAACTGACGTGTACCCCTTGACAATATACGAAGTCAGGATTGGAGCTACCAAACCGGGCAGGGTTGTCAACCCAAATAGATCTATTCACTAGTTATCGTTTCGAGCAGAACTAATTGAAATCAACTAATGGTGGGATTCAGTTGTACTAACGTTTATAACGATAAAGTACCAGTTGTTGGGCAATCAGTAAGAGAACAGATAATCATACGGCTAACAGGTAAACCATAACATTAAGTTAAAACATTTTATCAGTTCATGATTTCTCCCCCATAAGTGTAAAACAGTTGTAAAGAAAAGGGGCCGTGAAACTCACTTGATTCAGCGGTAATGATGAATTGCCGAGTGGCAACTAGCAAGTAAAGTCCTAATAAAACATAAGACAACATGCATAAGGGTCCACATAATCATTTGAGTAACGAACGTTACCCAAATGATACCGGTCAAGTCTTGACGTATAATCCCGTTTGTAGCGTTTTGAAAACCCGTTAGTTAATCAGTTTACAAAATCAGTAAATACGAATGTTCACGTATTAAGGCATTTATGTAAATAAATACAAAGAATGAATCATGCGATAACGTATCATGAAGATCAGTTCAATCAAGTCTTGAATATTGTTTTAAATAATAATATTTATTATTATTTTTATGTTCGCTCGATCGATTGAATAATTAATCGCGTTAAGTTATAATATATATAACTAGAGTTGATAATTATTATTGAAATAATTATTCTAACTTGTCGAAATAATTTTATTAAATTATTCCAAGTTAAATGATTTAACATAAGTAGGTAAATATTAAAGGTTATTTTAATATTTAAACTCATGTTATGAAAATTAGGGTTTTGAGTTAATATAAATATAATTATCATTAAAAATAATTATATTCACAAACCAAAATGATTTTAACTCAAATTAGGGTTTCTAAAATTCATAAGGATAATTATTTGTTGAAAAATAATTATTTACGTTTCGTTACGTCGTAAAACGTTTTTAAATCGTTTAAGAGATTTCGTTTCAAGTTCAAACGTTTTAAAATAAAACATTTGATCCGGTTAAAACGTTTTGATTATTTTGATTCATTTAAAATAATAAAAAATGTTTAAAATATGTTTTTCATAATTTCTATAAGTCTTTTGATTTTATTTTTATAAAATCAATTTTAAATAACTTTATTTATCCAATAAAGTTAGGGTTTTAAAATTCAAAGACTTTTTATAGAATTTATACCAACATAAAATATTTCCAATTTTGTATAAAATTCAAAGAATTTATACTTTTTATCAATAGTTCAAAAATATGATATTCTATCATTTTTGAACATAAAATATATCTATATATATTTTATCCATTTTATTTCTTTTATAAATTCTAAACAAGACTTTTAAATCTTGTATTTTAGAAATTATATTTTTTTAAAATGTGATCATTTTATATAAGAACTCTTATGGTGACATTTTTATAGTTTAAAATATCAAAGTAATTTATAAAATCACTAGTTTTTATATTTACCCATAACATTCAATTTAGGGTTTTTAAGATTATCATTTTATGTCCAAAGTTTAAGATAACACCTCTAATATCCAACTAAGTCCATATGTTGTATCTAATCACTATCTAGTCCATGGTGATCATCATTAGCAACATATTAGTCTATATGTTTGATTTTTAACAACATAAACCATAACTAACAATTCTATCATTTTATGTCACAACATAGACATAATTATAACAATTCTAGTGAACCATAACATGCTAACAACAATGTTTTTAATCCATCAACCCATGCAAAATATAGTAGTTAACATGGAATCACTAGATGATTAAACCAACATATTAAGTTAGTTAAACGAACCATAGGTTATTGTTTTTAATCAAATACACATCTTATCGTGTTGGAAACTTATAAGATGATCAAGATCATAAAAAAAAAACATAAGGTTTTTAAAGGGTTAGATTGTCAAGACTTGTGGCTCATTTGGGTTGATCAAAGGGTGTAAAAACATAGGAGAAATGGAGGTTTAATCAACTCACAACGCTAAGGAAAAGAAAACAGAGGAAGGAGGGAGCAAGGCGGCAAGTGGCGGCTTGCAGCTGCCCACAGCAGCAGCTCCGGCAGCAGCGATCTCCGGTCGTCAGGGGGCTACACCACAGCAGCAGTACGGCGATGGTGGGGGGGGGGGGCTGTTTGTGGCTGTCGTACAAAGGGGAGAAGGAAGGTGGCGGTGGGTTGCTGGGCTGTTCACGGCAGAAGAGGGAGGAAGGGGAGGGGCTGAGGGCTGTGGTTGATGGTGGTGGTGGTTGGTTGTTCACGACAGGGAGGAGAAGAGGGGGAAAGGTGGTGGCGGCTGAGGTGAAGGTGGCGGGCCTGTGGGTTGCCGAGAAGGAAAACAAGGGAAAGGGGAGGTGGCTTGCGGCTGTGGGGGCTGTGGTGGATGGTTCACGGTGGTCTCATGGCAGCAGGAGTAAGGTGGTGGTTTTGTGGTTGTTTTCTGATTGAATTCAAGGAAAAGAGTGGGAGGTGCTTGGCTGCTTGCAATTTAAACAAAACAACAACAAAAATTTGAAAGGAAAGAAGAAGGTGGTCTCGACAGAAGAAGAAAGAAGGGAAAATGGGGTGAGAGTGAGGTAAGTGTCTTAAGTGTGAAAGTGTACAAAGTTGGTGGATGAAAATGGTGCAAGTCATTGTACTTGGTACATGGTGATGATTGACTAGAAGTATGGTGATAGGAGGAAGAGGTGTTCATGTTAATCATCACAAATCACCACACACTCACTAGTTAGTTTTTATAAAAATTTAATGTGTAGGTGAAAGTTTTATAAAAACTTGTTGTGTGTTATAAAGAAAATGTTTCTAAGTATAATGAAAGTTTATAAAACATATAAAGGTTTGAGGTAAAAAAAATAACCTACAACTTTTATAAATAAATGTTGTATAAACTTTATACAAGTTCATGACGAATTTTTATAAAAATATAAAAGATGATAATCATTTTATAAAAATTAATACAAGTTTGATGGGTTTAATTTATAAAAATTAACCCATTGGACTTGGGTTTTAAATTGGGCCTAAGGTATTTAAAGAGAAATGTAATCAGGTCGGTCCGTCGGTTATGGGTCGTACGGGCCCAAACGGGACGCCGGATCGATGCCCGGGCCCGTTATGCATCGTTGAGGTTAGGGGTCGTCACGATTAGTCGGATTATTACGTTTGAGTAATGGGTCAAGGTTTCGGGCTCGGTTTTATTGTTTTAGGCTAAATGGGTTTGGTTGGAGTTTGGCTTAAGTCTTGACAACGATTTCAGTTCGTGGTGTTTTTATTTCATAAAAACAATTGTTTAAGTTGATTATAAGAGTTTTTCAGAAATCAGTTATGTTTTTCAGTTTCCGAACGGGTTACGGATAACGTTTTTAGTTTGTCAGTTTGTAACAGTTTTAAGCTCGATCGTCCAGGTTGTTTAAAACCGAATAGTTTTAAACGTACGATCGCTTATCAGTTTTGACGTGTCGATTATATAAACGTTCAACACCAGTTCCGGATAAAATATAAGAATACATTTTGTATTTATTTTTCTTATTATTGAAGTTCCATGATTTATACATGAAATTTCTAAGCATTTAACGGGTATACGCTTCTAGTACAAACGCGGGATTAGGTTTACGTCATCAGTTAACAGTCAGGCACAGTAATTTGCAGTTTAAACAGAAATCAAATCAGATAGAGCATAATTAATACTTAATTAAAAGTCAAAGTAGATGGTTTGACCTGGATTTTCGGACGAGGTGTCACAGTGTCAGCGTTGTTTGAACATGCACTTACAAATTACCCTGTAAACATGGCCATTCGGGCCAAGGTGGATAAATGGAACGATTTGATTACTGAGACAGGTAAGAAGCTTGTTGGTGATGAGGCAGGACTGGGTGATGATGTGGAAAACGCCATGAACAAAGAGATGCCGAAGGGTGCCCCAGTGGATGCTAGTGTACCAACCGATAATAAAGACGATGAGTGGGATGAGAATGAGGTTGCCAAATGGAAAATTGATGATAAAATATTCAAATACATCATCAAGAGAAAAAAAGACATGGATGATGGGGCAGAAAAAGAGATGTTTAGAGTGATTATGAAGCTTGAAACTCCTGTTGCTACCGACGAAGATACACAGTTCAGCGACTCGTTTATATCTTCAATTGATAAAAGATTTGAAGAGGCTGAAAGGGAACGGCAGGAAGCAGATGAAAAGTCTGAAAACATCCAATTGAGCAGACCTTCTTTTGACTTGGGTGTTGAACGGAATAACACCACATGGGAATAAGTCATGCAAACCAGTATTTGACACCATACCAGCAAGACCAGTGTTTGATGTCACACCAGGTAAACCATTATTTGACAACACACCCGCTAAACCAGTGTTTGATGCTACACCTAGGTAAAGCAATGTTTGACGCCACACCATGTGAGGGTCCTGAGAAGGGACAACTACAGCTGACACCGACCAAAACACAGTACAGTCAAGGTTATTTAGAAGAAATTGAGAAACTTGAAAAAGAGTCGATGAAAAAAAATTATGAGCCAAAAGTGCCTACACCAGATATTGATAGGCTGATAAAGACCAGCACTTTCCTACAAGCACAAGAAAAAGAAAAAACACCAACTGTTGAGCAAACTGCAGAAGCATCGGTTAAGTCAATGCGAGAAGGTAGTGATGTAGGTGTGGATACAGAATCAAAGAGTATGAAAGCACTGATGGAGGCGGTAACAACACCGTATATAAATGAAGATGTAAATATAGAAGAACCAACAACAACTATAGAGAAGAATCTTGTGAACTGCATATACTCAGCTCATGGCGATGTAATGTAAGTGTAAAACACCATGTATTTTAAATAAAACATTTAAAACCACTTATTTTATTTTTTTGTTTTTTTAATAAAAATTCAGGGATATATTGTTCTCAATGCCGGGGAGATCTATGGTGTGGAGGGTTGTGTTTGAAAGCATGAAACCTGGTCATTATGTCCATAACAACAATATACAGACATGGACACAGATTCTGAATTTTGAGGAAAAGTTCAAGGTTGAACAAACAATGAAGAGACTGTTCTGCACCGAGATTATGATTGTAAGTTTCACTTTAAAAAACGCCATATATTGTTGAATTACAAATAATTAATCTTTTGTCTTACTGTGTTGTTACTTACTAAATGACAAAAAAAATAATAATAATACAACATAGAGACCATTTTCTAAAACCAGAAGAGGAACGTAACAAGCAGTTCAAGCATCATATGACAAGGGTTTTAAAAGACGTTGAGGCGAAAAGCATCAATGAATACAATTTGGTCATGATGCCTGTGATAAAGGGTAACCACTATTACATAGTGAGTTTCAATCTAGAAAAAAACACCGTTGAGTTGATTGATAACAGTGCAAAGCAGCCAGACATGCCAGTATCAGAAAAATATGAATTGTGGCCTGAAAAATTGGTAAACTCCTTAAAACAATTAATTATTCGTGTGTAAAGTGTAAAAAATAAAAATTATGCAAAAAAATTGACATTTATTTGTTTTTTTTTGTCACAGAGAGATGCATTCTCAGCATACTTGATAAGTATGAATCATCCAAGCGGATATAAGATTAAGAATGTGGAGGTGGTTAGATTAGAGATGTCTTGGCGTACAACAATAAACGTTATAGACTGTGGTGTTTTTGTCATGAGGCACCTAGAAACGTACTTTGGTACAGGTGTGGAAGGTTGGGAGTCTGGGTTGTTTGAAGAGGGCCAATTGCAACAAAGACAGCTGAATAGGCTAAGGATAAAATACACAGCAAAGATGCTTTTGCACCCGGCAAACAGGCACAAAGAGGATGTGATCAAAGATATGAAGAAATATTTGAAATTACCTACAGATGTCAAACGTGAGTTGCACGAAATAGCTAATGAAAAAATCGAGGCTAGGATTGCAGAATAATATTGCATGACAGTTAAGTTCAACATATTGAATATTGAAAAACACCATTAGCTTAAAAAACATCATCCTATTTTGTTTATTTAGCACAAGACTCTTAATTAATGTTTTATTATTACAATCTGGTCATGTTTACTTTGTTAACTTATCTGAATCTTGTAATTTAGAATAGGTTTATGGTTGAACTTTTTTGCATAATATAGCTATTTATTTTTTATGTTGCTAGCAAAAAAAAAAAAATATATATATATAAAAATTGAACCAACACAATATAAATTTAATATTGTTGTAAAAAAAATCACTATTAAATAACTGTAAGAGAATCTAATAATTACTTGCCCACCAAATTTAAAAACATCAATTCCACATAGAAGATAGAAATAAAGGAAGCATTGCATTTAATGATAATAACATAAAGTTTGATCATTAATAATGTTAAAAAAACACCATACATAAATAGATAAATAAAACATCATAACCTGAAAATATAGAAAAACATATAAATAAAAACTAAAAAAGTGACTTCATGAACTCCATCTTCAACTCCTCCGAGGCAATGATTGTCTTGATTATCTTTGATAGAAGATCCACAAGCTGCTGATCTTCAATCTTCCCCTGAATTTTGTGCTCAATCGCACGGTTCCTGACACTGCTGGAAAGGAGATCAGATAGAAGGCCTTTGACTTCATTGCGGAAAGCGTCTGACGCTCTAAGCGGATCTTTCATGGATACAAGACTTGCCATCATATCTTCGTCGACCTTGTACTGTTTTAAAACAATGTAAAAAATATCAATCTTGTCGGAATCTGGAGATGATGAAGACGCCATGGATGAAAAGGGTGAGTAAAGAAGTTGATTTGTTTCAAGGTATATGAAATTGAAACTCTTACGATGGAGGCGATGTAATGAAGAGCCTAACCCTAAGCATGTTTATATAGGCATAATGAGCCTCGAAAAAAGAGAACGAAAAGTCATGCAACTGCCAAAATTAAAAAATATAAGTAAAAATATTAATTAAAATTTTATAGTTGTAAAACACCTCGTAATCATGACACCCCAGATGGAAATCGAAAAGTTTTGCCTCGTTTACCGCCATATTAAATCGATGGATTAAATGCCTCGGTAAAAACACCGACTTAACCTTCCCTATAAAATCAAGCTGTATAAACGCCATTACCCCCCACCAAAATTTACAGCAAAAACACACCATCATATTAAAAAAAGGAATATACTTGTCAACTACAATCTGCATCCAATGGCGTCTCCATCTTCCTTAGCAGCAAACGAAGTGAAGAACATCGTGGTTAAACACCACAACGAAGAAGTCTCCGGTGTGCATCGACAGGTCCGTTCAGAACTGATCAGATTGCATTGTATGGGCAGGTATGAACGAGGTTACAGACGCCAGAGTCAGGTTGAATGCTATGATACTCCCCAAATCACCACGTCAAGAAGCAACAATTTCCTTCCTAAAGCAGCAGGAGGCATCGGACGATGAAATCAACACTTTATTGCAAGAGGAAATAAAAATGGAGGAGAACATGCACAATAATAAGGAGATGGCGGTTGATGAACCAGAACCTTTCGTCTTATAACCAAGAGGTACCCTAACAGGCAACCTATCATTTTGAGACGTGCCATTCAACTCACCAAACCTGTTAACACCATATCATATAAAAAATAGATTGTTATATACACTTTTCAGACAACAACATAAAAAATAACAATTTTTTTTAAATGTATTATGTACAAATGGCAAACTAAAAAACACCACGTACCTATCTCTTTTGCCTGGGGGTGGTGGAACAAAATCAACGTTATCAGCCTTTTGCATATAACTTTGAACATGTTCCTTGTACAAAGACAACTCCGCCATATTATCCGATAGCTTATTTAAAATGTATTCATTCGCATACATTATATCACGCATCAAAGCACGACCGCCATCATCAAGTGCAGATACATCAGTTGTATCATCGTTACGATTAGAACTATTAGGCACCACATCACGTCTCCACCGTCGAAGAACATATTTTTTGGGAAATTCCCTAATGTCCATCTGCCTTAAAACATAGAATATATGCCTACACAAAAGACCAAAACTTTCAAAACGTCTACATTCACAGTATATAGTCATGTCAGACTGACGAAACATCACCTGCAAATGGAAAACACCATGCCTGAACAAAACACAAACATACTGTTTATATAAAAACACCACACAGAATAAAAACCATACCTCAAATGGTTTGGAAGTCATTTGCGTCCAATCTTTGATATAGTACTTCACGAAGTCATCTTGGGGTGTGTACGTTTGACACATCAGCTTCTTCATCATATCCATTTCATGCTGAATATCCAGAAAGGTTGTTCTGGTGTAAATTTTTGCAGCTTCAGCTTCAAGCCACCATATAGTTTTCAGTTCAGGATTGGTGAACCGAGTGTCGTGATCATTCTTCCGGTGTGTATGACGCTGGGACTCCAAAGCTGTTTCATAGTGTGACAAAAACTCAACTAATGTGGACCTTGGATTGCACATCTGTCCAAAGAAATGATTTTCACTTTCAGAACGTGATGTCGTCCTCATCAGTCCAGATAGGAGCTCATCTTTGTAATACGCAGGAATCCAAGATTTGCGTATGCCAAAAATATCGTGTAACCACTTGTTGTCTGTTAGTTTATACTCGTCAACAATCTTCTTCCACCTGTCATCAAACTCTTCGGAGGAGATTGCATCAGTCCACACTATATTGCAAATGTCCTTCTTGAAATCTGTGGAGTTGCACAACCGTACACCTACCTGAAAATTTAAAAAAAAAACGCCATAAACTTCATAACAATAAATGTTCCGCACAAATAAAAATACATTAGTTAGAATTAGTGTGTTACAAAAAAAAATAAACCTAATTAGTAAAACACCATACCTTTATCGACAGCTTGTTCATAATGTGCCACATACAAAACCGATGTCTTGATTCTTTAAAAACCAGCTCAATTGCTTTAGTCATAGCAGGGTCTTGATCTGTCACAACCACCTTAGGTTGTTTGAAAAATGCTTTCAGAAAACACCTTAACAACCAGACATATGATTCTGTTGTTTCTGAGCCAAGTAAGGCTCCCCCAAATGTTACATTACAACAGTGGTTGTCAATCCCTGTGAACGGTACAAACACCATAGAGTACCTACACCAATTCAAACATTTTAGCTTATTTAGCAAAAGTATTCACATAAAAAAAACACCATGCTCAACAAAATAAAGAATGAAAAAAAGTTTGTTACTTGTTCGACCGGTATGTTGCATCAAATGACATCACATCCCCAAATATATGGTAGTTCTTCTTCCCTAGCTCATCAGCCCAAAACAAACCTCTTAAACAGTTATGATCATCGGTAATATACTCACATGAAAAGTTTGGCATGTGCTCTTTCTTCCTCGTTAAGTGATTTACAGCCATTTGAGCATCATACTCGCCAATCAAACTGTTATATTTCTTCCTATAATTCTTAAAATCTTCTCTTGACGCACCAACTTCCTCAAAACCACCAAAAATTTCTCTCATCATATTAAAAGCTCTCACGGGACCAACATTCATCCTAGACATGCTGTTAATGATGTGTTTATGCAAACGAGTCAGTTTCCTAGATGATACAAGGAAATGCATGTCCTGCTCATCAACAAACGGATGATTATGCTCCTCGACAAATTTTTTCACATACCACCGGTTACATTCAAACACCACACACAGCTCTGCCTTACATCCAATTCTTTTAGACACACTAATTCTGGATGCTTTTTGCTTAGCAGTGTCATTAAGTGTGTCAACCTTCTTTTTTTTATTAAAACCTTCTTGAGAACAAAGATACTGTTTCTGTGTGCTAACGCCAAATCGATCATACTTCACTGTAGACTTACGAACACTGAATCCAGAAAGTCTAGCATAATTCTGATAATAGTTACATGCATGCTCAAGCGACACGAATAACGTTCCTTCATACGGTTTATTCTTCTCTGGTACATCAGGTATATAATATTTTATGCTAGAATTAGGTGAAGTCACCTCAATTCCAACAACCTTGTGCACATACACATCTATCAACCAAAAAAAACAAAACAAAAAAAATTCCAAAAACAAGAAAAAAATAAACATCATATCAGAACTCAATCATACACATATATAACATGAAAGAGCACATAGAATACAAAATCAAGTGCACACCAAAATAAAATTCACTTCTAGCCTCCAATGAAATCACAAAATAACTTATAATTTTCAATAAAACGCCATTCTGTAAACATAAACAGAAAAACGTACTGTATGATCACAATACAGGCATTATGTTTGATCGCTGATTTATGAAATATCCGATAACCTCTCCACATGCATCAACAAAAACAATATTAAAAACACCTAAAAAAACTGGAAAAAAAACGATCTGCACATAAAAAAACTGTATATATAACATCTAAATTACTAACAAAAACATGTGATCTGCAAATAAAAAAACTGTGTATATAGACGTATTCAATCAATTCCTCCACAAAATCGAATCGCGATTGGAATAAAAATACTCTATATCAATCACTGCATATCAATTTAACCGAATCGATAGAATGATAAAACTAAAAACGAAAACACAATACCTTCAATCGAGTTATCAGACGAATTCTCCATGGCAATTTTACTCGAAAACTAACATCAACACTCTAATCACAGACGAATACTGATATAACACCCCTCTTCTAATACGAAAAATACTACATAATCGCCTAAATTAGTTTCTGATCTCCTTCCATAAATTACGGTGATGCAGTTACGCTACTAAATGGGAGGGAAAATTTTAAAATGAATAATTGGACGATAATGCCCCTCCGTGTGATTTAGATAGATAAAGGATGATCGGATTAAAAAACATCAGATGGAGGGCCAGGATTAATCCGCAATGGATGTAAGGAAAATTAAGGATGTAATTTACCCCAAATCTATATCTATATCTATATATATATATATATATATAAATATTATATATAAAATTAAAATTAAGGTAAATAATAACGAGCTATTGAGCGAGCTAACGAGCCAAACCCGAGCGAGCTGCTAGCCGAGCCACCCTTGGCTCGTGCTCGGCTCATTTACAAACCGAGCTGGCTCGGCTCGGTTACAAACCGAGTCACCTTCGAACGAGCTATTTCCATGCGAGCTCCAAGCCACAAGCTTTTTAAACAACCCTACTTATTAGTGTTCTTATCTTAATTAAACTTTTTCTTTGAGTCTTTCTTTATATTTTAATATATATATTTATATTTGAGTCTTTTCACCACATGAAATTTTGATTAAATTTTATTAGTACGCAAAATGTATTTTACGTATTTTTTTTTATGAATCGAGTTTTTCTTACTTATTTATACATGACGTTTTTGTAATTTATACGGAATTTTTGTCGTGTATTTTTTAAGAATCTAAAATATTTTATTTTGTTTTTTATGAATCTAAAACAAATTTTTTTTACATTAACTTTTACAACCACATAAAATTTTATTTTAATATCAAGTGCTTTTCGTTTTATATTTCAGATAAAAAATAAATATAAGACTGATTTTGTGATGAAAACTAATCTTAAACGATATTTAGAGATAGGTACTAGAGTATATGAATTCGTCGATTGAAAAACAAAATTTAATTTTCGTGACACCATCTCTCATACAAGTGGTTTGACGAGTTTTTTTTCTTAAAAGTGTGTTGGTGAAAAACTTATTTATCCAAACGGGTTATTTAAAACAGATTTACTAAAATGAGTGTTTTCTTAAAAATAACATTTTTCTCTATCCTAACTTTATCAAAACAAATAATCCTATTATTATATATAACAATAAAAATTGAAGGTGAATAGGAGACTTTCTATTTCTCATAGTTTGGCCACCAAACTTTAGGATTTTGACAGTTTCTACCCTTTATACTTTTAAACACTTTTTGAGACTTTCTATTTCTCATAGTTTGGCCACCAAACTTTGAGGTTTTGACAGTTTCTACCCTTTATACTTTTAAACACTTTTTCTTTTTTAACGAAATAGTAAAGTTTTGGTTTTCATAGTTTAGTCACATATGTTTCATACTCTTACGTTTTGTACCCTTTAACTTTTAAAGTTTTGTTGCTTTCTACTTTGGCCACGCAACTTTTAACTTTTCTACTTTCGTTTTTAGTATATTATTATAGTTTTATACTTTCACTTCAAGACTTTTAGACTTTTACGTTTTATACCCCTTAACTTTTTAACCCTCTAACTTTTAAAGTTTTTTTTTTATTTTTAAGTTTTGTTGTCTTCTACTTTGGCCACGAAACTTTTAACTTTTCAACTTTCGTTTTTAGTATACTTTTATAGTTTTATACTTTCAACATGAGACTTTTAGACTTTTACGTTTTATACTCCTTAACTTAGTATATTTTTATAGTTTTATACTTTCACCACGAGACTTTTAGACTTTTACGTTTTATACTCCTTAACTTTTTAACCCTCTAACTTTTAAAGTTTTTATTTTTGTTTTAAGTTTCTTTGTCTTCTACTTTTGCCACGAAACTTTTAACTTTTCTACGTTCGCTTTTGAGTATCTACTTCTCATAGTTTGGCCACCAAACTTTCAGGCCTCGAGAGTTTCTACCCTTTTACGTTTTATACCACTTATACTTTTTTAACTAAATAGTCAAGTTTCAGTATTCATAGTTCAGTCCCATATGTTTCATACTCTCACGTTTTGTACCCTTTAACTTTTAAAGTTTTGTTGCTTTCTACTTTGGCCACGCAACTTTTAACTTTTCTACTTTCGTTTTTAGTATATTATTATAGTTTTATACTTTCACTTCAAGACTTTTAGACTTTTACGTTTTATACCCCTTAACTTTTTAACCCTCTAACTTTTAAAGTTTTTTTTTTATTTTTAAGTTTTGTTGTCTTCTACTTTGGCCACGAAACTTTTAACTTTTCAACTTTCGTTTTTAGTATACTTTTATAGTTTTATACTTTCAACATGAGACTTTTAGACTTTTACGTTTTATACTCCTTAACTTAGTATATTTTTATAGTTTTATACTTTCACCACGAGACTTTTAGACTTTTACGTTTTATACTCCTTAACTTTTTAACCCTCTAACTTTTAAAGTTTTTATTTTTGTTTTAAGTTTCTTTGTCTTCTACTTTTGCCACGAAACTTTTAACTTTTCTACTTTCGCTTTTAGTATACTTCTATAGTTTTATACTTTCACCACGAGACTTTTAAACTTTTACGTTTTATACCACTTAACTTTTTGACTTTCGTTCAGTATACAAATTCAACCCCGCAGCAACGCGCGGGGTGGTAAACATCTCGTTTAAAATAATTAACGAACAAATCAATTTTATTAATATTATGTTTAATAAGTAGGAGTGAGGTTATAATGAGAAGTTAGGTGAAAATAAGAAGGATAAGAAGCCTTCTCATCCGTTAGATCTGATGATCAATGGCCCAGATTTAATCCCTTAATTAAAACTCAAAAATAAATGGTCAGGTACACGGAGGGGCAATTTGGTCAAATTGCCCCTTTTTCTCTTTCCCCCAATTATTAAAACCTTCATAACTTTTTCATACGATATTATTTTTTTATAAAAATTACACCATAAAAACAAGCGTTTTTTTATCTTTAAAACCCATACCATATTGCTATATAAAAAATAAAATAAAAAAATTATGTCAATGACGTGAACATATGACACAACGACCTCAACATATGACACAATTGACCTGAACATATAACACAATGACACAATGACCTGAACATATGACACAATGATTTGAACAATGTTCAGGTCAGGTCATTGTGTCATATGTTCAAGTCGTTGTGTTATTGTGTCATATGTTCAGGTCGTTGTGTTATATGTTCAGCTCATTCACAATTTTTTTTTATATATATAGCAATATTGTATGGGTTTTAAAGATAAAAAAACGCTTGTTTTTATGGTGAAATTTTTATAAAAAAATAATATCGTATGTAAAAGTTATAAACGTTTTAATAATTGGGGGGAAAGTGAAAAATATGCATGTTTCCAGATTTGCCCTCCTTCTTATCCTTCTTATTTTGCATAAACTTCTTACGTGAACTTCTCTCTAATAAGTAGTACTTGAAACTTCATTTTTAACATTATTTATTTTCAAATATAAACTTTTATTGTTTTTCATAAATATATATTTCGACTTCTTTTAGATACAATGTTTTTGTTTTTTCTTTTTTCAAAAATGTTTTCTGTTTATTAATTTAAAATATGAAAAATGTTTTTGAGATATATTATATACTCTTGTTTTTATTATAAAATTATTGTTTATTTGCTACAAAGACTATAAATTTAAAGTATTATAAAACTATAAAATCAATATTTAGTTTCAAAAATGTTTTTACACTCTTTTTACCTGTTATTTTTTTATCCCCAAATAGTTTTAATATGACGTATAAATTTTCCATCGACTCGGGATCACATTAATAATTTTAACTTGTTGTTCCAACATATACAACTAAGAATTACACGTTATCATATTCACGCAACCGACCGACCTGGACTGAAAACTCAAATGTCGTGTTAACTGTTAAGAGACATTCGAACATCAAAAAGAACTGACCCTAATAGAAAATAATAAACCTACGTGATTTGCCAAGATCTAACTAATAAATTTAAACTTAAAAAGAAGTTTAAATTGTATTTCACATATCAAACGCTTTTTAATTTATAAAATATTACCTTCAACTAATAATATTAATTTATAGCAACTAAAAGATAATTTTATATAGTAGAAACATTTAATACATGTTGATGGAGTTCTTTCTCTCAAAAACGATTTTTATATTTTAAATATAACTAAAAATTTTGAAAAGGAAAAAAACAAAGACATTATAACTAAGGAAGTTGAAATATATATTTACGTAAAAGAGTAATAAATATTTTATATTTGAAAAAAAATGTTAAAAATGAAGTTTCAAGTACTATTTATTAAACAAAATATTAATAAAATTGATTTGTTTCTTAATTATTTTAAACTAGGATAGAACCCGTGTATACACGGGTTTAATTATTAAAAATTTAATACATAATTCACGTTAAAGATTCATATAAAAAAATATTTTAATAGATGTTATTGTAAATAATAATCATCCACTATGAGGAACACAGAGAGATCGGTGCACAAGTTCTTTAAACTCTTCAGTTGATTGCAATTTCATACCCGGGGAAACGTAATTATCTGATTTTGTCAAACTGTTATGGACAAAAAGTAGAGAAATATGTTATGGGTACAACAAATATGTACAATTCAATAAAATATTATTACAATAAATAAATCCAACAGTTCACATGTTTGTTAAAAAAAATATATAATTTGAGTGCACATTCAAACAACATGTCATTTACATATTTGATCAAACATATTATACACTAATATATGACAAGAATAGTAGTAAAATTGGTGAATTGTATGGAAATAAATTAAATTTCATTGTTATGTATGATATATAGACAAAACAACAAAGGAGATAGAATGACACAAAATAATACATTTGACAAAAAATAGTACACAAATTGACAAAACATATAAGGTGAAAAAAAGAAACTCATAAATGCAAAATATTTTAAGAAAATAAGAACCTTACTCCAAATAACATTAATATTAAACTTCCATCCTATATCATCTATGTTTTATAATATAATTATTTTATATTATCTTCATGTCATATCTAAGTTCAAACAATGATCAAATTACAACAAAAAATATAATATCAAATTTCGTAATTTATTACTAATAAAATTCTCTAACAGAGAAGTGGGTTGAATTTTTACTTTTTTAGAGTTAAAAATTATATTTCATATTTAAAATTCAAGTAATTACAAGTAACGAAGAATTATAGTTATAAATTTAATTTTAATATAAGATATAATTAAAATCTTATTATTAATCAATAAGCTATGATAAGTTATTAAAATAAGAAAATTTATAATTAAATATTTAATTATTTAAAATTCTTAGCATTTAATAAGTGAAAGAATTGAAATTTAATATGGGGAAGAAGCGGGAAATTATAATGAAAATGAATCTGATGATAATATGTGTACTCAAATGTAATTGTTTATTAGAATAGAAAAAAAAGATAGGATTGTTTTTTTGATAAAATTAGGAGAGAGAAAAATATTATTTTTAAGAAAACACCTATTTTTATAAATATTTTTCAAATCACCCATTTTATTAAATAAGCTTTTCACCAACACTCTTTTAGAAAAAAAAAACCCTGTGATTTGACACCCCTTAAACCTTAACTATCTTTAAGAGTTTCGTATATCGAATAGACGAATACATCGTCCGGGTCTCTCTTACCTTATTAATTATTTTCCTAGTTTCTGTCTCACGAACTTTGTTTTTTCCAAAACCCTGTGATTTGACACCCCTTAAACCTTAACTATCTTTAAGAGTTTCGTATATCGAATAGACGAATACATCGTCCGGGTCTCTCTTACCTTATTAATTATTTTCCTAGTTTCTGTCTCACGAACTTTGTTTTTTCCAATATCGTTTACTATAAATACCAGTTTTAATCTTGATTATAATCACTAAATATTTCTAAAACAATCAAATCGTTCTTCTATAGTTTTGTTCAAACATACATCTTTTTTTTTTTTTTTGAACAGCAAAGTAATATTTACACACCAAATTACACCGTTGCCTGGGTTTGAACTCAGGACCTCCACCTAAGAGGACAAAGCCTCTACCAAGTGGGCTACTCCCACATTGACAAACATACATCTGTTTTCATATTATTTGCAAACTACAATATCACCTAAATATGCACATAAATTACTAAATAATCAAAGCAAGTTTCGAATCAAATCTAAATTAAACATGATATAAGATTCAACCTATATAAGAATATAGTTTTATTAATGTATAGACTTGTGTGATTTAGATAATTATTTATTACAAAGACCAATTAATTTAAACATGTATATTAGACTATGTATAGTGGTTATCAAACATAAAGCCCTTATAAAATATGGCGTAATGGATAAACCCCATAAAGCCCAACAATCATTACTAAAATCCCCTCCTTCCTCCCCTTTTCCTCCCTTCACAGCGCTATGCAAACCACTGACGAAGCAATAAGGGACCGGTTTTTTTGCCGCAGTGTTATTTTTTATATACTTAGACCCCCCCCCCTCCCGAGATTAGGATCCAAGACTTTTCACCATGCGACTTTTCGGTCAAGCTTCGCTAATGATGCAAACCATGTCCCTTGACAAAGTTGGAGCCCATAGCGCCCGGGGGTGGTCACGAGGGCGTTATGGGGCTTTAAATTGAGTGGGTAACTCCCAATACGAATAGTCTTAGGCTAGGAGGATTGGAATATGGGTAAGAAGATAGCTAAGGTAGCAGGGCGATATCATGCTGAAATATTACTTTCTGCCTTTAGGTATCACAAAATTAATATCGTCTGACATCTTCATACCCTGATTGACGAAGAAGAAAAAGGAGAAAAGACATGGAAAGATCGAGGGTTGAGTGGTGATTGAATTCATTACTAGATCGACCTTCGGGTATTACGTTTCCCTGTTAGACATATGTTTACTTAATATATATATATATATATGTATATCGTATATGTATATATATATAACATAAATATATATTACGGCCTTAATCATTTATCTTAAATGATCAGTTACCTAATTAACCCCCAGACATTTTATTTGATGGACGTAATTGCCCTTAATGATAGAATTAGGGTTTCCCCTTGGGTGTATATATAGGGCATGTATTAGAAAGTTTGAGGCTAATCACCTCTCAATAATTCGTCCTCTCTCTATCTCTCTCTCTTAATTCGCAGACCTTATGCGATTCCCATAATCATCATACACCCTAAACGGGAAGCAAGTCAAACCACATGATGGATAATCTGACTGCTGCTGATCTCAACCAGATAACCACAGGTAATATTTATTATGTGTTATCTGTTTATTATTATAACGATTCGGGATTCGATCAACGTGTGGCATCAGAGCGTTATGTTGATTAATCGAATCATAAATCTGATTTCGTTCATATTCTTGCTAACCATAATCTCGAAATCAGACATGGTTTTCGAATCTATTTTTAAAATCTGAAAACCCTAATTCGTTTTAATCATAAAATCGGTTTTAAAACAAATCCAAAACCTTAATCAGATTTCGTTTTGAAAATCTGTGATAAAACCCTAACTGATTTTGAAAGATTCTTACCTTTTCGATCAAAATACCAATTCTCGATCGAAAAGCTTACTTTTCGACTAAATCACTTACTTTTCGATCGAAACTGTGGCTTAGTCCCGACTTTTCGATCGGACCATATGGCTTTTCGGTCGGACCATATGGCTTTTCGATCGGACCATATGGCTTTTCGATCGGACCATATGGCTTTTCGACTGTTTTTCGATCGGATTCTATGGCTAGTCCCAAGTTAACGATTTGATCGAAAAGTGGACTTTTCAACTCATCACTGCTTCTCGACTAAGCCGTCACTCTGCCCGATCGAAAAGTCAGCTTTTCGATTCCTGCTTTTCGATCGGACACCCATTTTCGATTGAAAACCCCTTTTCGATCGGGTACCCCTTTTCGATCGGGTACCCCTTTTCGATCGGATACCCCTTTTCGACCGGATACCCTCAGAAAATTTTCCCCGGGCTCCCGCCTTGAACCCCGACGAACTCACCGCGGAGTTCGATCCGCGCAACAAGGGGCTTAATATTAAAATTTGTTTTGTTTAAAATCTTATATGCTTATGTTTTACAAAACTTAATAATAAGTTAGATTAGTTCCTTAACTTGTATTAGTTGTTGACATGTAGTAATTTTGGCCAACGTTGATTTGCTACCTTAATCAATGCCACTATCTTTTCTAATACTAGTTAACTTATTTTAAATTATACTAATCTATTCGCTTAACTTGATAACATCTTTAAAACCTCGATTCTGGTCAACGCTGAATCGTTATTTTTACAATGATTGTCAACTAACATTAAGCATTCGTCTTCCTTATACAAGTGTTTCTCTTCTGGCCAACGCTGATGAGTTGCACCTGTATTCAGCGAACCTATTTTGTACATAAAGCTTAGATGTAGCATTTCTGGCCAACGCTGATGTGATACATCACTTTATGCACATACCCTTATCTAGTTCATAATGCTTAGGTGATAGCAAGTAACCAACGCGAAAGCTAATTCATTTAAGTAGAACCTTAATCTCTCTATTAATTTTGGTGATTGTAATAGACTTTATCACAACTTACTTACTTTATAATTATGGTCCTTATTTATGCTTGCTTATTATTATTATTATTATTATTATTATTATTATTATTATTATTATTATTATTATTATTATTATTATTATTATTATTATTAATGTCCAACTAATCACTATAATATTTTTAGTAAGTATCTTACTATTCTCACTCTTGTCCACTCTAAGCCTCAACTTTCGGAGTTGAAACCTTAACTGGAAACAATTTTGCTGCTTGGAAGGACTCTGTGAACTTGTCTCTCGGCATATTAGGTTTTGATCATGCACTCTTAGATGATGCCCCTGATGCTATCAACAGTTCGAGCACTACTGAACAAGAGAGTGCTCATGAGAAATGGGTGAGGTGCAACAAGATGTGCCTTTTGATCATGAAGAAATCTATTGACATTGCCATCAGGGGAGCCATACCAGATTCTGACAATGCCAAAACTTGCTTGGAAACCGTGGAGGAGTATTACAAAGGAACCTCAAAAGTGCATGCTGGTAACCTCATTCTTAAGCTGCTAACTTCTAAGTATGACGGAAAAGGCAGTATTCGTAAGCACCTGATGATGATGATGAACGACATCACTAACAAGCTTAAGGCTTTGGAGATGCCGATCGGTGAGACTTTCCTGGTTCACTTCATTATGACCTCTCTTCCCGCGTCTTTTGAAACCTTCAAAGTCAACTACAATGCTTTGAAGGACAAGTGGAAAATAAGCGAGCTGATTGAAATGTGTGTGCAAGAGGAAGAACGTCAAAAGCTTGACAAACCAGAAGTTGCTTACCTCGTGACTGCTAATTCCAAGAACAAGAGGAAAGGCAAGTTTCACAAAGGGAGTATCATAAGGCTCAAAAGAATGATGAAGGTACGACATCCAGCTCTAATAACTCAAAGAATAAACCTTACTGTAAGTTCTGTCGCAAGCTTGGACATAAACAAAAGGACTGCAAAGGTTTCAAGGAGTGGCTGGCTAAGAAAGGTAATCATCTAAATATGATAACTGAGTGCTTTAATTTAAATGTTCAAATAATTCATGGTGGTTTGATTTTGGTTCTATGGTTCATGTAACTAATTCTACTCAGGGCTTCCATACAATACAGAAGCTGGAAAGAAACCAAAGAACACTTAAGCTGGGGAATGGAAAGGATTTGGCCGTTAGAGTTGTGAGAACCTTAAATTTAATAATGAAAACTGGTTTATGTATCAAACTTTATGATACCTTATATATTCCTTAGATTACTCGGAATATTGTATCAGGACCAAAGTTAGACATGGACGGTTTTGATGTTTCTCATGGTCATGGCAAACTTACTATCTATTTCAATTCTCAAGTATTTGGTTTTGGTTATCTGGATGGTGGTCTTTATAGATTTGAACCGAATGATGTTTTATCTAATTCTTTGTTGTCATATAACATTAATAAATCATTAACAAAGAGAAAATCCAAAAGAGACTTAGAAACTTCATCTATGTTGTGGTATCAACGTTTAGGCCATATCTCACGTGATCGTTTAACGAAACTCGTGAAAGATGAAATTTTACCATCTCTTGACTTCAATGATTTTGGAACATGTGTCGAATGCATTAGAGGAAAAATGACATCAACTAATAAAAAGGGTGCCACTAGAAGTTCTAGATTATTAGAAATCATTCATACCGATATTAGTGGCCCCTACACTACCACTGAAATTACAGGACATAACTCATTTATCACTTTCATAGATGATTATTCTTGTTATATGTATTTGTATCTCATCAAAGAAAAATATGAATCACTAACAACTTTTAAAGACTATAAAACTGAAGTTGAAAAATAATGCGGTCTTCAAATAAAAGTTGTCAGATCAGATAGATGATGTGAGTATTATGGTAGACATACGGATTTGGGTCAGGTCCCTGGTCTATTTTATGAGTTTTGCAAAAGCCAAGGGATCGTGAACCAATATACCATGCCTGGTACTCCTCAACAGAATGATGTTGCTGAAAGGAGAAACATAACCTTAATGAACATGGTACGAAGTATGTTAGCCAACTCAGGATTACCTCTATTCCTTTGGACCGAGGCCTTGAAAACAGCCGTTCATATACTCAATAGAGTTCCATCGAAATCTGTCCCTAAAACTCCTTATGAACTCTGGACAGGAGAGAAACCGAGTCTAAGATATATGAAAGTATGGGGTTGTCTTGCAGAGGCCAAACTCTATAATCCCTTCTTAAAGAAACTTGATATGAAAACCGTAACCTGAACTTTGTCAGTTATCTAGAACAATCAAAGGGTCATCGGTTTTATTGTCATTCCCATGTCACTCGTATAGTAGAAACAAGAAATGTCGTGTTCCTTGAAGATTATAATAACAGTGGGAGTAGTGAAAATTCTTTCGATGATTTGCGAGAAGTACAAGACACGGGGGGGGGGGGGGGGACTCGTCGCTTACCATCACTCCGATTACTCCTCTTGTACACACCTCTGTTGCCGACACTACACCCACACAACCTCCCTCACCAGGAAATGAAGACACTTCAAACGAACAACCACAAATTAATGATGAACCCGTTGTTCAACCGAGGATGTCATTTAGGGTTAGAAAACCTACTAACTTTGATGATTATGTAACTTACCTGGCTGAAATCGAATCAGATGGTGGTAAGTTCATCGATCCCACCTCTTATAAAGAAGCCATAAACAGTGATCAGTCTTCTGAATGGAATAAAGCTATGCTTGATGAGCTTGAATTCATGAAGAAAAGTGACGCTTGGGATTTAGTTGAGTTACCCAACGGTGCAAAACCCATAGGATGTAAATGGGTCTTTAAAACCAAACTAGATCCTTAAGGAAACATTGAACACTACAAAGCGAGATTGGTTGCAATAGGGCTACGCTCAGAAAGAGTGAATTGATTATCAAGAGACTTTTTCCCCTGTCTCTCGAAATGATTCCTTAAGGATTGTTACGGCCCTAGTAGCTCATTTTGATTTAGAGCTACATCAAATAGACGTCAAAACTGCTTTCCTGAAGACTTGTATGAAGAAGTGTTCATGACACAACCTGATGGGTTTAAACCAGAAGGTCAAGAACATTTAGTCTGCAAGTTAAATAAATCTATATACAGGTTGAAACAAGCGTTGCGTCAGTGGTATCTAAAGTTTGATGAAGTCATGAAAAAGCAAGGTTTCCTGAAGAATCAAGTGGACCAATGCACCTTTCTTAAGATGAGTGGGAGCAATTTCACTATACTTGTCCTATACGTAGATGACATTCTCTTGGAAAGTAATAGTTTAGATATGTTGCATGAGTCAAAGCGATTACTTTCGCTCAACTTTGATATGAAGGATCTCGGAGAAGCTTCTTACGTTATAGGCATCGAAATACACCGAGAGAGAGCCAAAGGGATCTTAGGCTTGTCCCAAAAGGCCTATATTGAGCGTGTCCTCGCTCGATATAACATGCAACACAGTTCCCCTTATAAAGCTCCTGTAGTTAAAGGAGATCTCTTTGGCTCTTTTCAAAGTCCGAAAATAGATGAAGAAAATGAGCGAATGAGAATGATACATTATGCATCTATAGTTGGGAGTCTCATGTATGCTCAAGTCTGTACTCGTCCAGATATTGCTTACATTGCTGGCATGTTAGGCCGTTATCAAACTAACCCTGGCCATGATCACTGGACAACAGCTAAGAAGGTTCTTAGATATCTGAATGGGACAAGAGACTATAAACTAACCTACAGAAGAAGTGATAATCTTGAACTAGTAGGATATTCCGATTCCGATTTTGCTAAATGCAAGGATGATAAGAAATCCACTTCGGGATACATCTTTATGATAGCAGGCGGGCCCATTTCATGGAAGAGTCATAAACAACAGCTAACTTCAACATCCACTATGATGGCAGAGTACATTGCTGTTTACAACGCAACCTGTCATGGAATGTTGCTCAGAAATCTGATTACTGGACTCAAAGTTGTTAATTCCATTTCTAGACCATTGAAGCTTTATTGTGATAATTCAGCTGCCATTACTTTCTCGAACAGTAACAACTCGACTGGCGTTGGACTATATCTCGATACAAAGTATTTGTTCGTTCGTGAACGAGTTGAGGAAAATGTTCTTTGTATTGAGTATATAAGTACTAAGGATATGCTTGCGGATCCGATGACTAAGGGTCTCCCACCTAAAGTATTCGAAGAACTTGTTTCGAGGATGGACTTTACTAAAGACCTTATCTAACATATCGTACTTCTTATTTTAATTTAATTTCCTCTCCGTTTGATTTTGTCTCTGAATATGTTATGCATGCATTATTGACATATTGACAGTATTATTATAAATCAACGTTAAGGGCTTATTTCTGTGATTGATTCTGAATTTAAGTTGAATTTTAAATTTGGGGTTGTAGTATGATTAATGGGGGGTTTGAGTTGGATAATCAATTCTATGACTGTATTTTTCTGCTGTAATTTTGGTATAAAATTGAAAAGAGTATTAAATTCTGATTAGAATTAGCTAATAACTCATTATAAATGATTGCTCGGCCAAGTGGGAGAATGTTAGACATATATTTACTTTATATATATATATATATATATATATATATATATATATATATATATATATATATATATAGGAATGAGAACAATTAATAACTCTGGCTTGGAGCAATAACCAAATAACCACATTTTAGTGGCTTGATGAAAAAACAGGTGCTATGGATTGGTGACATGTGGCACTCCTTTTTTTTTCTTTCTTTTTTTTAACAGAAAGGGTATAAGGGGATTTTACTCAAAAGAAAAAAAGCACCCCCTCATTTTTAAAACGCTTATAGCTTTTTTATCCGAAGTCGTTTTTTTATAAAAATTATACCATTGGACTCGTCGCTTTTTTATCTTTAATTCGGATGTGGTCCCGACTTTTTTCGAAGGTTTTTTTTCAAACGTCCGTATTAACATCAATGCTACAGAAAAAAGGCACCGGTGCTACCCAAAAAGGCATCGGTGCTACTTTTTGTAACATTACATGTCAGTACGGACGTTAGAAAAAAAGTGTTAAAAAATGTCGGGACCACATCTGAATTAAAGATAAAAATGCAACGAGTCCAACGGTATTTTTTTTATAAAAAACCGACATCGGATAAAAAAGTTATAGCCGTTTTAAAATGGTGGGGGTACTTTATTGGTTGAGTTAAATGACTAAAATACCCTTTCTGGAAAATGATGAAGAGGGACACACTTCATAATTTTGGTGGTTCAAATGGGTTATTTGGTTATTGCTCCAAACAAGGGTTATTAATAGTTCCACACCATATATATATATATATATATATATATATATATATATATATATATATGGAAACTATAGAGTGAAAACCCACTTGAGTTGTGAAATCTTTGAAAACCCATCCAAGGGTTGTGAGCTTATCCACCTCACTCTATTTTGTCTTATGCAAAAGGGTAAGATTGTATTTAATTCTTTCTCCCATCAATTATGAATTTTGTATTTCCAATGCCCCATCTTATCACCTTTTCCTTCTAGATAACCCCCTTCCTATCTTTTTCTTTTCTTCATTTTCATTTACACGTATCCGTTAATTCTTCTTCTTCTTCTTCATATGAAGAACACTCATTAACTCCATTAATGCACTTCAAGAAACCTTAAAAATCCGAAAAATGCAACCTCCGAATTTAATGTCATCTCCTCAACATCAGTTCCCTCACAATTTGGAAGACAATTTGCATCGTACGGAATCATCCAATGATGTTAATATCAACAATGGACAATCTTATGAAGGTATGTTAAGAGTTTTTTCTTTTTAACCTTTTTGTTCTTAAATCCCCCCCCCCCCCCCCCAAAGTTTTATATTTACTTACATATGTTTTATTCAGAAGCTTCCAATGGAGATCCTAATAATGAAGACAATGTCAACAATGAGGGTTCTTCATCTATTAATGTTGTCATGTTTGAACAAACTGAAGCATTTTCTTGTTTCATATCTTTCAACGGATCCAAGATTTATTACCCTCATGTTGCTGATGATATAAAACCAGTGATTGGCACCATCTTTTGGTAATGGGATGAAGTTATGTATTATTATGGAAGAAATGCCAAAGTAGCAGGTTTTTTAGTTCGTGTGGGTCAAACAAAGAAATGGAGAGGTATTGTTAGTAACATGTTAATAAAATATATTTGTTATTTTTGTTTAGTATATCTATCTAGATAATTTACATATGTATAATGCTGTGAGCATAATGTTTAATAGCACTAATATTTTTTTTACATATGTTAAATCTCCATATATTATAAAATTACATATGTAAATTACTTGTGCTAAATACGTAAATTAGACGAAAATCTACGTTTATAAATTACTTGAATTTACATATGTTACATGTTTGTGATGTTTTTGTATGTGAACTGATTAGTTTTTTTTTATTGAATTTACATATGTATATTACTTGAATTTACATATGTAAATTAATTGAATTTACATATGTAAATTACTTAAATTTACATATATAACATGTTGTGATGTTTACGGAATTGAACTCGTGAACTTGTTTTCTTCGTAGGTATTGAGATACTATGTCAAAGATGAAGATGATTACCAAGAACTCAAGAACAATTAGCTTTTACATATTTTTGTTAGGTTGTTATATATTTTTTTTATTATTTTTAAATGTTATTGCAATGTTTACTTATAAGTACATAAAATATATTTGTTATTTTTTTGGTATATCTGTCTCCATTACATTATGTGTATCTTATCAGTTTTTTCTTTATTGATTAGTGTTAAGTGTAGTTTGTAACATATTATATCTCATTATATATTTAAATTTATATATGTAAACTTGCGTTACATATGTAAATTTACGTTTGTTTAATGTTACCTCTCATTATATATTTAAATGTAGATATGTAAATTGCTTTACATATGTAATTTACTTGGATTTACATATGTAAGTTACTTGAATTTACATATGTAGCATGTTGTGATGTTTACGTATATAAACTGATTAACTTTTTTCTTGAATTTACATATGTAAATTACTTGAATTACATATGTAAATTACTTGAATTTGCATATGTAAATTACTTGACTTTACATATGTAACATACAGTGATGTTTACGTATATGAACTGATAAACTTGTTTTCTTTGTAGCTTACGAAATTTGGTGTCAAATATGAAGATGTTTACGTATATATTTGTAATGGTTACTTATATGTTAATGAAATATATTTGTTATTTTTTTTGTATAAATGTCTAGATAAATTACATATGTATAATATTGTGAGCATAATCTTTAATAACACTAATATTTTTTTTACATATGTTAAATCTCCATTTATTATTATATTAACATATGTAAATGACTTGTGTTACATACGAAAACTTAGACAAAAATCTACGTATGTAAATTAATTGAATTTACATAAGTAAATTACTTGAATTTACATATGTAACATATGTGATGTTCACATATATGAACTGATTTTTTTTTCAATTTACATATGTAAATTACTTGAATTTACATATGTAACATGCTGTGATGTTTACGTATATGAACTGATGAACTTGATTTCTTCGTAGGTTACGAGATTTTGTGCCAAAGATGAAGATGATTATCAAAACTCTAAAACAATTAGCTTTTATATACTTTGTTACATATTTTTGTTAGGCTGTTAAATTTTCTTTGATTATTTTTTTTATGTTGTTGTAATTGTACTTATATGATAATAAAATATATTTGTTAATTTTTTTTTTGTATATATGTCTAGATAATTTACATATGTATAATGTTGTGATTATAATTTTAATAACACTAATACTTTATTTTACATATGTACAATTCGTATCTTGAAATCTAAAAATTTTGAATTTAAAAAAGTTAGAGATATAGTAATAATTAGTGTCTTGAAAGTTGAAATAATTTGAGAGGGAAAATATTTGTGTCATGTTTGATATCTTGGGAGTTGAAAAAGTTGGAGAGAGAAAGACAATATTTATATTGGAAGTTGAAAAAGGTGGAGAGAGAAATGGTAGGTAAGATTACTATCTTGCCTTTTGCCCTTTTATTCAACTAAAATAAATCAAAAATAAATAAATAAAGAGGTGGAATGATCTCATCCATCCATTGCCAAGATCACTGGCCCATATAGAGTTTTCAAGGTTTTCATAACTCAAGAGGGTTTTCATTATATCCATTCCCTATATATATATATATATATATATATATATATATATATATATATATATAAAATATATATATATGAAAAGAATGGTGGCCACATGTCATCACCACAACATCCCATTTTTTGGTTTTCCCGCCTAGATGATACTACCTTAATTTAATCGGATTATTATTATATTGAAACGCAAATGAATCGGGAAAATCAGGGAGAGAATAACGCGACTCCAACAAATATGCCGACTTACATGCCTGGCTTTTTAGAAAACCTAATTCCCAAAATCCTTTAAATTCATCGCCGATATCTTTAACTTCCAGATTATATCCATCGCCGGTTCATCATCCTCTCCATCGCATCATCGCCTGTTGATAACTTCAATCTTGCGCACATGCTATTCATCTAGGTATGTATTTCATTTATTAACACGCATATGAGTTTAATCGATTACTACTTAATCTTCATCAAAGATTCACTTCCAATCCCTCCTTAAAGGTTAGCAACTACGTTGATGTCGGAGATTTCGGTGATGGTTGGCGGCGGCGGCTAGGGTTAGCGACGACGGTTAGTTTTATTTTGTTTTCTTGGCTGGCACCACTATTTATGTAATTTAATCATATGATTTTGATAACATGGAGGTTGGTGAAGTTATTACATACCTATCGTTTGTTTTTTGGTAATGATTTATGAGAATACTAATGCGTGAAGAACAAAAAATAAGGATATAGCAGTGGAAGTGTGTGTTCAGGTTAATGATTTATAAGAATACCTAAATAACCATTTATTTTTCTATGAACAAATAATATATTTTTTTTCTTTTTTATGGTAGAGGGAAGGTGTTCCTTTGTGTGCAGGGGTAGAAGAGTCTTCGGTTATAATTGGGCGAACCACCTGTGTTAGTGATGAATATGTATTTTGATAATTTTATTATAAATATGACTATAAAATGATTTGACATTATTGTTTTTTAACCATCATAATTCTGTGTTGTTTTCATGGTGCATCAATCACTATTCAACATCTATAACTGATCTTCAGTCTTTTGGTCGTGTAAGCTGCTTGAAGATTGCTGTTATGGGTCTCAAGAACATCTTCATCAAAATCTGGGGCTAATGAAGGTTAGTATTTTAGCTCATGTTTATACATTTACATGTGTATTTAGGGTGTGTTTGGATTTGCATTTGCATTTGTGTAATGTGTGTTTGCTTATGATTTTCTGATTATAAAGGGCATACTTATTTATGATTTTCTGATTATTTATATCATAGTCCGCTTCATACTACTATTAGAATCTGAACATGATATATGATCAGGATGTTTTGGGGGCAAACAGATTTATTAATGAGTGAAACCGAAGTCTGAGAGCACTTGCATGTATGAGAATCCCCATATACTTCCTTTCATTGATTAGTTAGTCTTTTTAAGCTTATATACCTTGGTTGAGTCTAAATGGTAACAAAATTTATTTTCTTTGTCTTATCTATAAATTCCAAGACTAATAACACTGCATATGACCAACTTAGGCTGAGATACTGGTTATCGTAAACTCCAAATTTATTCAAACAATTTTCAGCATCTTCATTTCTTTGCAGGTCCTCATGCAAAAGCAAATCCTGTGAACAAAATCTTGACAGTTGAAAATGCGATTAAGAATCGGATCCAATATAAAGTGAATGGTTTTAGGTTTTTAGGTGGCGGAACACGGTGTCTTCATTGCACTGATGCATATATTGGTCAATTAGCTTTTGTCATCCCATTTAGCAATGAGATGAGATGGTTGGAACTGCATCGGACACTTGCTGGGTTGTAAGTACGTTTTTTTTGCTACAACATAAAATGTTAGTTTCTTTAAAGTTTTAACTTTTCACATCAAAAAGTATCTTTAAATGACAATTTCAATCCATTTAATTATGAACCGGCCAATCTGGATTATGTTTTATTTATGGGGGTTCAAATGGGTATGTAATAAAAGTTAAGTTAACAATGACACGCGTCATTTCGTGTGCCATTCAATCAAAAGTGATTGAAATTGTAATTTTAATTTAATTTTATTTGTTATAAAAGTATATATTGATAATATGTAATTTCCGTTGTAAAAGTATATATTGATAATATGTAATTTCCGTGGAGGAGCTTAAAGCCACGTATTTCCTCAGCAACAGCAACCCATACTTGGCATTCAACTTCAATTGTTTTATATGATTGTTGTATGCATCGAACAGACCAACCTGACCTGGTAAGCTTGGCTTTTATGGACAAATATGAAACTTTGTTTGTAAAATCTATATATATATGCTCTCCCGAATCTTCTATTTGCAAAATCTCTTGACACAAGTAATATAAATTCCTCTCGAGCAAACCAAAATTAAGACATTCTTTAGCAATTTTAGCTGCAATATCTGCTTGATTATTACTATAAACTAAACATATTTATGGGAAGTCGATTGATCTATGCAGCTCCTCTAAACTGACCCAATATCTTTGATGAAGTAGTTTTTTTTTTCAATAAGAAAGCTAAAATTAAATTATAATAGATATATGATTGTGTCCTTAAATAGATTATGGAAAAGTCAAACACAATTAAAACTTAAATTACATATCTTAAAAGACGGATTTGAAAAATGTCTATTTCAAATCAATCATCCTTAAATATCGTAAATTGTAAAAACTAAATTAACTTCTCTGGACTTTTTTATACTTCTGGGTTTTCAAATTTATCATGAACCCATTATCAGGTTTTCGATTTCTCTTCTAAATAGAATATCATTTTTTACTCTCAACTACTATGATGTCTTTGAATTTAGTTTTTTGACCTCGGTGATTTTATGTGCAGCCTGAATTCTGGACATGAAACTGACAAAAAGAAGGCTTTAAATCTAGACTTAAAATTGACAAAACAAGGCGGGTCCTCATCTCAAACATTATAAGGCAGGTACGTCTCAGCTAATGCCTTATTATAACCAAGATTATCAGGTGGAGTCATAAGTAAAATAGTTGCAGGAGTAGTAGCCGTTTTTTGACCTCGGTGATTTTATGTGCAACCTGAATTCTGGACATGAAATTGACAAAAAGAAGGCTTTAAATCTAGACTTAAAATTGACTAAACAAGGCGGGTCCTCATCTCAAACATTATAAGGCAGGTACGTCTCAGCTAATGCCTTATTATAACCAAGATTATCAGGTGGAGTCATAAGTAAAATAGTTGCAGGAGTAGTAGCCGTGGCACTGTTACTTGCAAGATGCTTTTATTTTAGATATTATAAAAAGAAAAATGCTGAAATGAGTTCATCGTTGTTGAAGAATGCACAGGTGATCAAGGCATATCTAATTCTTCATTACTCAAAAAGAAAATTACGATAGTTGTTTGGATTTTATTATTTATTTTTTAACCCCAAATGGATTGTGGGATTATCAGGTGGCAAGGATCGATGGATTAGAACTTTTGATAATCGGATGATGGAAATGTGATAAACCAAACGTTAAATGTAGTGTGGAAGTCTGTATTTTCTAATTGTAACTTTTTACATTTTGTAATGTTGTTGTTTGTCTTTATTCTAATTATTGAATATAGTATATCATAATAATGATAATGTATTTTTTTAAATCCACCGTGCGATGCACGGGTCAGTCACTTTTAAAAGTTGGACTCTATTTAAAGAATCCATGTTTTAGTCATACATTTAAGTTGCATTATCAAGGGTTAAGAGCGGTGATGTACTAAAACTAATATTGGATGAAGACGGAGATGTGATAAACAAAACATCAAATGTTGTTTATAAGACTGTATTTTCAAATTTGTTCCCTTTTTATTTTATTGAATATTCGTTTTTTTCTTTAATTTCAATTATTAAATTACATTTATTATAATATTTTAAATTTTACATTATTTTTTTTTAAATCCACCCGTGCGTCGCACGGGTATCAAAAACTAGTATATATATATATATATATGTATATCGTATATGTATATAGGGTAAAGTTATTCTAAAAAAACACTTTCACCTAAGCATGCTAGGAAGCAATCACATGCTGACACGTGGACAAAAACACAGTAACACACTGTATCCAGTGTGTTAGTGTGTCAGCATATTTTACCTTTTATACATTGTGTTAATGTGTTATGTACACATGTCAGCACGTGGTTGCTTCCTAGCATTCTTAGGTGAAATGGTTTTTTTAGCTGAACCTAAACCTATGTATATATATGTAATATAAATATATATATTATGGTCTTAATCATTTATCTTAAATGATCAATTACCTAATTAACCCTATCATGCATTTATTTGATGGACGTAATTGCCCTTAATGATAGAATTAGGGTTTCCCCTTGAGTGTATATATAGGGCATGTATTAGAGAGTTTGAGGCTAATCACCTCTCAATAATTTGTCCCATCTCTCTCTCTCTCTCTTAATTCGCAGACCCTCTGCGATTCCCATCATCATCATACACCCTAAACGGGAACCAAGTCAACTCACATGATGGATAATCTAACTGCTGCTGTTGATCTCAACCAGATAACCACATGTAATATTTATTATGTGTTATTTTTTTATTATTATAACGATTCAGGATTCGATCAACATTCCCGATTTAGTATTTATCATTCTTTAGATTTTTGTTATTTTTTCATAACAAGAACATTGAATTTTTATAAAAGAAAATTATTATAAACTACGCCCTTTTATATTTAAATGTATAACATTTTGGTTAAAAGTATATTACTTTATTATTTTTTATATTTGACTTTATTATTCTTTACCCTGTAAAATATACAAATTTAGTCTTTGGTCTTTGGTCCACGAATAACTAAACATGAGTCAGAAAACACAATTAATTAATACTGATTAAGATCATATTTTTCGAGTAAAAGTAAACATGAGTCAGTAAAATATATTTGGATTGAAATTCGAGCTTGGACTTTGATTTTAACTTGATTTTTTCTTTTTCCTTTTCTTTTTAACATCATTTCATCACAATATTCGAATGATAACATTCTAGCCAAGGAACATATCATTTACCCACTAAAAATATTCTAGAAAAATTATAGGTACCGACGACACGTTAGAAACCTTTTAGTTGAGAAACACACAATTCCCCTAGTAATAAACTATACAACCTTTAATCTCAAGGGAAGTTTCATCATTTGTTTTCTTCAATGAATTGAAAACATATAATTTTTTTTAGAATAAACTCACACACCCTTCGAATAATAGGATCACAACCATTTTCATACCATTAGACCATAATACACATGGCTTAAAACATACTAATTGAGTTCTAATTTGTGAGAAGAAAAATATAGGGTACTTTATTTATTTTTAATACCATTAGACTATAATACATATGGCTTAAAACATACTAATTGAGTCCTAATTTGTGAGAAGAAAAATATAGGGTACTTCATTTATTTTAAGTGTTATATATGTGTATAGGAATCATGTTTTTCTCATCTTAAAGTTAAGTGTTACCTTTTTGCTTGCATGATCAATTTTAACCCTACAAACGGATAACTAAATGCATGTTCAACATGAGTCACCTTTTAAACCGTGTATCACACTTCATGCTAGAGAAAAGGGTGATATATAAGAACCGGTTGTGTAGAAAAACATTTACATCTGCATTGATAAGGTTAAAGTCTAATGTATATGTAAGCAGGGGCAAAGTTTACTTCAGGCCTGCGGGGACCTCGTTTCACATTGTTTTTTTGCTCAGAAGTCCCGAGAATAAATGTAATTCGTCAAAAAAAACTATATATGTATTAAGATGGTCCCCGCTCAAAATTTTATATGTATTGAGTCGTTCCCAGTCGAAATTTATATGTACTGAGTCGTTCCCTACTCGAAAAAAAATTATATATAAAGTTTGTGTAGTTTATAAATAAGAATTTTAAGATGAGGGTCTTATTTGAAACATTATTAAAATGAGGGTTTTATTTTTAATTTATACTAAAGTAAAGGAGTAAAGCGGTAAGTTGCAAGTAAATTATTTATTTTCTCTTTACTCAAACAAATGGGCGCCATGTTTGGGCAAAAAAGTAGAAGCGTATGAGCCTGATGTTGCGTTTGACCAACCTGACCAAGCGAACGAGCAGCCGTAGGGCAGTAAAAATTGAAGCAAGAGTTGGAGTTAGGGGTAAGTATTTGTCTCTCACATCTCCTTTAAGCTTTCCAATTCCAGCATTTTCACTCATTTGTTTAGGGTTGCAAACTATGGTTTTGAAACGAACAAACTTTTTGATGAAATTAGATGGTGTATGATGAATATTGTTCATGAAATTAGATGGTGTATTGTTGTATAATGAAATTAGATGTTGTATACTTCAAGTTGTATAAACTTGTATAGTTGTATGATGAAATTATATGTTGATTGGTGAATGCTGTATACTTGTATGATTATTTTTTGATGAAGTTAGTCAATTAGATGTTGTATACTTGTGGCTTTATAAACTTGTATAGTTGTATGATGAAATTAAATGTTGAATGTTGTGTACTTATATGATTACTTTTAGATGAAACTAGTCAATTAGATATTGTATACTCGTGGTTTTATAAACCTATTGATTGGTTGATTCTTTTTTTTTATTAGGTTTACTATGGGAAAGACATAAACTATTGATTCTTTTTTCAAAAGAAAGCGTCACAAAGATGTCAAATGAATATCTCACGCATAGCTTGGTGATTTATATAGAGAAAGAAATTGCTGCAAAATTTGATTCGAACTGCAAAATCGATGAATTCAAAGTTCTTAAAGGGGGTCGGGCTGAGTAGTAATTCTTCTTCCATGTATTCACCATTTCTCTCGCATAATCTAAATATTTTAGGTCTTCGTTTGTTAGTAACATATATTTTTGATATCTGTAAGAACAATCATTTGAATTAATGAGTAAAAATTAGATATTTATAGTTTTTATTTTTTGACCCGATCTGAACTGGATCACCAATCCGAACATATAACTCGAAATATAGTGATAGAAAAAAAGTGAAGTCACGTTACAGATATTAGGCCTATATGTGTGAATGATGAGTTGTCCGCGTTACAGATATTACAATAAAGTATACTAGTATAGTGATACAAACTGTTTTCAACCCGTTTGGGTCCGTTTCTAATTGGTTCCGGGTTAAAAATATGTTCGAGTTCTCGAACCGCTTTTTCCCCAGCCCATGAATCCATGTAAAACCATTGCAAATAGCCAAACAGTTCTTAAGCCCAATAACATATTATCATGAAGCCCATGGGTCATGGGTGATAATCGGGGTAAAACCGTATGAAGATTAAAAGTTAGTGAAACTAAAATTAGATAGACAAATATAAACCTTTTACATTTATATTTATGGACAAAGATCATGTGAAAACCACTCCTTAGCCTAAGAACCTAAAAACCACTTAAATAAAGGTTAATAAAGTAATTTAATATTTAACTTTTAATATTATCAATACCCCCCCTATGTTTCATATATTTACAACACCACCCCTATGTTTCATATATTTATAATACCCACTCCTCCCTCCCCCCCTCCTCCCCCCCCCTCCTCCCCCACCCCTCCTCCCCTCCTCCCCCCTCCCCCCATCCCCCCACCCCGGTGTTGCATATATGCAACATAATTATTTTGCATATATATAACCCCTATCCCGCATCCCAGCCACCCCCCCTCGTGTTGCATATATGCAACATAATTATATTGCATACATATAACCCATAACCCGCATCCCAGCCACCCTACCCTCGTGTTGCATATATGCAACATAATTATTTTACATATATATAACCCCTAACCCGCATCACATCCACCCCACCCCCCACACCCCCCCACCCCACCCCCGTGTTGCATATATGCAACATAATTATTTTGCATATACATAACCCTAACCCGCATCACATCCACACCCCCACCCCCCCCCCCCACCCCCGTGTTGCATATATGCAACACTCTTGTGTTAAATATATACAACCCCCACTCCTTCCCCACCCCCCCTTCCCACCCCACCCCCACCTCCCCCATCCCACCCCACCCCCTGTGTTGCATATGTAAAACGTACACCAACTTCAGAGTTCTATTTGAATTTAGTTGGACTTTGTTAGAAATAGGTGGCGATCAATCATTTATGAAGGGAAAAAACTGAATTGGAAATAGAGATCGGAAGTATGTACTCTTGTATGCGGAAGTATTTGATTTTCACATTGTTATCATTAATATAATTTAAAGGTTTTTCCCTAGAGTTCCATGTTCATTTTTTTCTTTTTGTATCAAAGCATTTACTTCCCCCCGATGTTTTTATTGGGTATATATTATTATTTTTTAATATACTATGTTGCATATATGCAATATTATATGTTGCATATATGCATTATTCTCGTATATGCATCATTCTATGTTACATATGCACACCATTTCTTGATGCACATAAGCAACATTATATGTTACACGTATGAACCATTCCATGATGCCTATATGCAACATCGATCTTATGTTACATGTATGCAACACAACATGATTATGTTGGATATATGCAACATAACTATAAGTGTAGTTTACATCAACACCTTTTTTTATTTATGTTGCATATATGCAACATCGATCTTAATAAATTAGATAACGCAGGTTGCACAGAGATGTCAATTCGAAAGGTAAGGCTATAGGGTATGATCCCTACCCCTGGTTTTACGCCCATCCCACACAACTCTCTGCCAGTTTAGTGTTATTAAAAAAAAACTGATATATATTTTTCAAAACTTTGGACTTGTTTGAATAATGGGGTAGCTTTCTTATTACAACTTGCAAACAAGATGCTACAAGGAGACTTGCATGTTCTTCACAACCGTGGTTCAATGAATATTAACGCATCATCGACACTTGAAACTAATGACGATAAATAAACCTCGCATGCCCTTCTATTTCCTCACAACATAATTTCTGCGAAAGCGAGAGGATCTCCAAAACTATACTCAGAGAAATAAAAACTAGAATCCTTTTAGTTCTACTAGAAATCTCTATACTCCTCATTGCCTCCATAGATATCCCAATTTGAGAGAAATCAACACTTTCCTTAGTGTTTTTGTTAAACAACTTTTATTACATGAAAACTAGCTAGAAGCTAGCAAATTACAAACCAATAAAAAAATAAAGGAGGACCTAATAGTGGGCCAGTGGGGTACCCTGATAGTGTTACAAAACTAACCATGATAAATCCTCAATTACAAATTAAAAAGATAATACATTTGGGCCCAAAACCAGTAATAACCCCTGCACATTTTTTATCAACACCCTTGGTCAAAATTGTAATAGCTCAACACCTCAAGATATCACCGTAACTAACCATGATCCCCAAAAGATGCTTCCAGTTATCCACCCAACCAAAATACCACTTTAGGCAAAATACCACTCTGGCACCGTAATTGAAGTGAGTGCTGTTGATTTTGGTGATACAAAGAGTGTTAATGTTGATGATATTTTCCCCAAATACTTTCCTTGGTCGATTCGACAAAATTAGTATATAACAATGTGCAGTGGCGGCTCCAAAAATTCAAAAACAAGATCGGGCCCGAGGCGAAATAAAAACCGGGCCCTTATAAACATAACTGAAAGAAGAAAAAAAAAAGGAGTAGGTAGGATTCGAACCAGGGACCTCTAGGTTACACATTTACATCAAACATTAATACCATCTACACCAATGACTTTTTTGTTATAGTTTCAAAATACAATATATTAATACACAATTTGATGTATATATATATATATATATATATATATATATATATATATATAACAACATATTACAAAAACTTCCGGGCCCCTGAAATCCCGGGCCCTAGGCGGTCGCCGTTCTTGCCCTCCCTCATAGCCGCCCCTGACAATGTGTTTAATGGGCTAGATAACGAAGCTATTTTAGCCCTTACACAACTAATTACCTCATTTCGAATACAAAAGCCTACAATTTCTTCTGCATCATCAACACCATCAACCAATCGACATTAGTGAGGTGTGAGTTGATGGAATTTGGGGATGATTAAAACCTAGCCGACGTTCACCACCATTAATGCAGAGCTTCATTTACTGCGTGATGATTAAACCGCCACCACCACCACTGTCAACGAAACCGGAACGGTGGTTGTCGTCGGAGAGGCGATCGGAGGTCGCCGGTCTCTTCCAGATCTCGCCAGTCTCTTCCAGATCTCTGACAGCTATCTCTAACTCTTTTCCAAATACGTATGTGTGGTGAGGATAAAGAAAAGAGGTTTAGGGATTAAATATTTAATAAATTTGAAGTGGTTCTCAGGTTTTCATGATAAAAGAGGTTTTCATATGAACCCAACCCTTATATTTATAGCCAAATTAGTTATTATAATAAACTAAGTGGTTTTCAACATCATATACGTTTAAATATTATATAACTAAAATAACACTGTAATAAAATATTATAATTATTTTACAAACGACTTTTACTCACTATTAAAAAATATAAAAAAATATAAAAAAATGTAAACAAAACTAACTTTTATAAAAAAAAAATAGAATAGTATTTAAATAATA